>CM064868.1:527500-1085000 GCA_032719365.1 Prinsepia uniflora
AGAGAGAGAGAGAGAGAGAGAGAGAGAGAGTTCTCACAAGCTGCACTCATCCTATTCTTCTGGAGTACATCCTATTTTGAACTGGCGCGATCATCTTATTTACTACATAAGGATATTTTACTGTACAAGCAGACACAGAGAACAAGTGATTGCAAAATTTGTGGCAGATGATTCTTGAAGATTTGAAACATCATTTTGAAGGGAGGTGTGAGCCCGGCCACGTCTCCAGACTATGCAGCTGACCATTGCAAACAAGCTCTTCGGCCTGTGAAAATGTGAAAGAATATAAATCTCACAATGAAAAGTTGCACAACAGCCTCACATTGAAATTATTTTTTGAAGAGTATAAATACCCTGTAATGGAACATTTGCAAGATAACTTTCAGATTAGTGGAGATACAACTTTCCGATTCTCTTACAAATTATCTCTTCTCTAACTGTCTCTTTGAGCTTCTTGCCTCCCAAACACATTTTCTCACCATGTTGATCACCATGAGTAACAAACCCTTGATTCAATTTCTTTATGAGAGATTAATCTTGTTTTTAATACTTGCCTAACCAACCAACTTCATCTCATCATGTCAAATTATTTCCTTGTTGTACAAGCTAAAAAAAAAAAAAAAACTAGCACTATGAGTAATCCTTTGGTTGGTTTGGTTTTGGGCATAGACACCTAAATGTCTTAATTTTCTTCAAGCACTAGTCTAATTGGATTCATGATGGTTTGAGTTATCAAAGAGGAAAAGGGTGGGATAATGATATGCGATAAACGCACAGGGAATAAGGGGGTCGGGTGGTCAAATTACAAACTCAAGTCAAGTCTTGAGTAGTGTCTAGGCCTTGTTTCGACCTTATTTGTGAGCCCATGGCAGCTACAGCTTGGCTCTTGGGTTGTAGCAAAGAGTGAGAGTGACTAGGCTCTGTGTGCCTGTAATGAACAGTGTCGAGGCCACTCCCTAGTCCCTTCCTTACTCAGAGAGAATCATCTTCTTTGTGTGGGGAAGTGGGGACTCCAAAACCCATGAATTCATGTTGAAAATCATTGCTGTCCTTTTTCTGCGTCCTCTATTTTTCCTATAAATGGGAACAAAAAAGCATTTAGTCCTTTTACTTTTTTGATACCGAAGGAAAAACTTTACTCGATTTGACACCACCGTGATCAAAACCGCGAAGAATTAATAGGTAAAAGCTCATGTGTGTATAAGGTATTATGCATTCAAAACGTGTTTGATGTTGAAAATTATTGTTTAATAAGGAATTGTTTTCATATTAACTTTGGTTTATTTCTTTATTTATGTTGGTTTCTTGTTGAATAATAAAGATTAGTTTAGGGTAGAATTGGGAAAGTTATGTCTTGTTTATTTGGGTCGGTTGCCTATATAAGGCATGATTTATGCTCGTAAATTGTACTCTCTCCGAATTCCTCTGTAATGTCAAATATTAATATATTGGTCAATTATTTCATCATTCATTTGTAAAAGTACTCGAAATATAATCAATAATTACATTGGTGAAAGTAAGTCTCACATCTCGATAAATACTAACAACATTTAAGGAGACATAAATTACTATTTTAAGTCCAACCTCCAACCTTTTAAGTAACTATTTAGAAGCAAAATTTATAATTTCGGTAACAAAAGGCACATATAGACAATTAAATATAACATTATTCAAACCCTTATGTCACTCACTCTCACCCCAAAATGGTGGAACTAGTTGATCTTATAACATAGTATTAGTTTGGCTCAATGTGATGGTATTGAGCTTTTGAGATCAAGTATATATCATGTTAATTACTTATTAAGTTTTAGATGGGGTCTCAAACATTAGACAAGTAACTAGCTAGCTTGATCATGTGTATAAGTTAAGAAAAATTAAAGAGAAAATAAGCATCCCCACCCAAAGCTTCTATATTTGTGGATGCTTAGGGACTTTTAATCAATTGGATTAAACAACATAATGGATTAATGAGGCGACCTCTCAATTAAGCACAGCAAGGAACGTACAGAGCTCAGATTATTGTCTACACAATTGGAAATCCATTACTTTCGCATCCAAATGACTAGATCCGAGTCACCATATGCATAAATTTTCAGTGTGTGAATAGCACCATCTTCAAATTAAATATTGCTTACATGGTCAATTATATTATGAACTAACTAATAACATGTTTGGCCAGGGCAGAATCTGGTTTGGGAAAATGACAGTCTCAATTGAAGGCTCTTATATATCTAATACATAGGTACATATATACACACACACATGTACAATTTTTCGATAAACTTTTTAGGCTGTTGAATATCGTCATTATTGCGTAGGCCTCTATTTCACAAAAACAATAATGAAACAAATTGAAAATAAGCAGCATAGAAATTCCAAAAAATTTGTGCATTTTCTGAAAATTTTCCGGAAAGAGTATCAATTTCTTTTAGTATTTCGTCACTAAAGGTAGATATACCTTTAGTGACAAATACCTTTAGTGACGAAACTTCATATAAAAAGCGTCGTAAAAAATAGTTTTTGCGACGCTGTTCATTAAAATTTATCGCTGCTAAAGAGCTTCTTACCTTTAGCGACAAAATACTCACCCAAACTCATAAAATTTTTCCAGAAATTTGACTTTAATACTTGAGAACGCTTTCAAACCTTCCAACACATCAAAATGCATCCAAAATAATTCTCTTAATAATAAGATTCCCATTAATGGCTATTGCTCCCATTTTATTTCTACCTCTTTGTTCATCTCTCCAAACTCCGATTTTTTGTTTCTTCTCTTTTTTTTTATGCTTTCTACTTTGAATTTGTTTGTTTTCTTATGTGTAAGGGAGCATAAGCAAATGATGGAATGAATCATTTTGAAGGGGTGGTTTTGAGGGTAGGGTGTTTTGGAATGGTAGTGACGTTGGGTAACGGTTGGGGTTTTTTTTTAAAACAAAAATTTTTATAAATTTAAATGAATATTTTATTATTTAAATTATGGATCTCATATTAAATTTAACGGAAATTTTAATAAAAGGATTAAAGTGTAACGATTTAAAAAATTCATAATAGAAATTATAATATTTAAAAATTTATATATAAATATGTTACAAATTATAAAATATATAATAATAAAGTGTAATTTACCAACAAAATCGGGGATACAGGAAATATAATAAGTTGTAGACCATACAATCGGTCGGTTGAAGAATCCACGTGTCCGCATAGGGTAGAGCCAAGATTTTATTTATTGGGAGTGGGGAAGAAAGGGAATTCAAAAGAGTCAAAATAGCCAAGATTTTATAGAATGGTACTCGTGTTATAAAGTATTAATCTTTTTTGTTTGTTTATATCCGAATGAGTAAATACTATGTCACATCTAAACAAATTTATTGTTGTATCCACTCCTTTAGGAATAAATTTGATATATAAATAAAGTAGATATTATTTTTAAAATCTTTAACTAGTGATTTAGATATTTATACCTTTGATAAAAAAAAATTAAAAAAAATTATTATTATTAATTAATTTATTTATTAATTTATTCGTAAAATTAATACATTTGTCACATGAGGATCTGAACTGAGCCGATAACAGTAGAGTCGAGCTGAAATCAAACAATATTCTTATTTATTGTTCTGAAATAACAATCTCACTTTCATTTCGACTCCTTACTTTGGGAGCACTAATATGCTCATATCATATCGGGTTGGAATCATGCCACTGAACTTCATAATAAGTAACAATTACGACAATGATAGCGATGGTGGGCTGAGTTAGGGTGGCATAGGTCGTGGTAATAGGGTGGTGGCAGTAGTGGTGATGGTGGAGGTAATGAGGTGGTGGTGGCGATGATGGGGTGGCGACAATGGTGGTGGTGGTGGTGATGGTGATTATATAATACTTTGGCCTTTTTTATGTAAGTATTTGTTTCTTTATATTTTTGGTTGTATCCTTAAGTTTAAAAAACATCAATTTGATGTTTTATAAAATATAATCAAATTATTATATCATGTGTTTTCATTTTCTTAATTTTCTAAGTTCATTTTTAAAAAATAAGGTACCAAACTCATTTTTCAACTATTTTTATATTTAAAAACGATACCAAACGGATCCTAAATCTCTAACCCTGTTACTTGTTAGCTTCACTGGGTTCGAATGGATTCAAGAGCTTCGTCGAGCACGAGAATCGATCGACGACCGACAGCGGTCGGCGCGCAGGTTGGCTTCGATGGTTTCGAATGGATTCAACGGTTTCATCGATCGCGGCCGATCAACCATCGAACAATGGATGGTGGCTAGTGCGGGCTGATTAGCAGATCATGAGAGGGACAATGATGAGGTGAGCCAAATGATCGAAAAATGGTTGTGTTGAGAGTTGTGACTTGAGAGTAAAATCTTGCGAAGAATGCTCCGAATTATTGGGGGTTGGACATAAGCAAGAAAATAGGTGACCGGAATTCGTGTCGAGGCCAAGATATTGAGTTTGAATCACACCACCAGACTCGATCGTAACAAATTGTCAAGATAATAATTGAATACTAATTTTCAGGATAATACTTGACCAAATAAATTGTCTCCCAAAAGACGAATCACAATTTGACATGCGTATATGTACAAACTTATTCTAGCTATCTTTATGCCCATAATCTGAATCATTACGCAAAAGAAAATAACATAGATGTAGACAACATAAACATGGTGCATTGGTGGTGTTTTGAACATAAAGACACGAAGATGACAAAGTTGGATTAAGGACACCAGTTGGCGGCTGTTACATTGAAGCCAAGAACAAAAGAAAGAAAGGAAGAAAAGAAAAAAAAGACAAGTTAAAACAAAATTAAAAGAAAGAAGCTGAAGACGATGAGGAACAAGAAGCTCTGTTTGCCATTGCCATCATGTATGGCAAAACTCAGAGGAGGAGACTAAGTTTGGAGCTCTGGACAAAATCCTCAACATCTTTCTGCCCTTTTTTATTTTTGTTTCTAAAATTGGGAATTTGCGACAGATTTCTCGAAGAACCCTAGCCTGTAATCAGCCAGCCTCGACCTGCACAGAGACTTTTTGTATTCACACCATGTGAACTCCTTGTACAAACTTTCTTCTCCTTCTGCCATTACTGACGGCAGAGCTGCGATCTTCTCGCTCAATCCTGGCCCTCCGAAATAAATCATCGAAATCCTTGAGGTTTTTGCATCTGCCAACACCCTATGCTTCACGCTCCTAAACCGCCCATTAGTCATTACCTGCACCCAAAGTTTAATGAATTAAATAATTACCACTCCCATTCGTAAAAGTAAAAACATGTCTTCACAATTACCGCCGACCGACCCGGTAAGTATAATGAGAAGATAAGGAGTTTGATTTAAATTAATTTTATTTAAATTGGTACCTGCAAGCAATCGCCAACATTGATGAAAAAGGAAGAGTAATCAGGAGGGACTGTAACCCAAGTCCCATCTTTGAGGCTGATTTGCAGGCTTGAAGTGTAGTTAGATTTCAAGACAGAAATGATCTGTGGGTCTGTGTGCTCCCCAAATCCCATCAAATTTAGTCCACTCAATCCTTGAAGCTCTGGGCATGGTGGATAGTAATTCAACCGGAAACAGGAGTCGCTCTTCTCGTCCCTCAAAAGCTTGCTCAGAGCATCTCTCGGCTCAATCCCCAGCCCGTCGGCCATCATTTCCAGAACTTCATAAGTCATTTTCTTCACCGCCGACGTATAATTTTCCACCGCGTCACTGCCAAAAGGGAAAAAAACAGAGGAGTTTAATACAGTGCTCTGTTTTTCGAAAATGGAACAGAGTGCTTCCTTTTTTTTTTTGGTTTGGAGATATTTCAAATTTACCGGAAAATTCCTTGGTTATCGTTGAAAATGGAGAGGGATTTGTGGGAGGTGATATCGGGATTGGTGTTGAGGAGGACGTATTCGATCCAACCGACGTCGCCGTTTGGGCCAATTCGTTTGCTTCCATAGCCGAATGGATCCGCAGGGCCGACCTTGTCTTTCTCCGACTGGGGGAGATTGAAGAATTTGAGAGCTTGGGATTCGAGCGTGGTCATGAAGTCCAATGGGACGCCATGGTTGACCACCTTGAATATGCCGTAGTCTTGACAGGCCTTGACTATGTGGTGTTTTGCATCGGGGTTTGAGAGGTCCACCACTGGAATTCCGGTGAAGATGGCGGTGGGCTTGCATGTTTTGATGAGATCAGTGAGGTTGTCTAAAGCTGCTGGCTGAGAAAGAACCACCATAGCTGCTTATAGCTAGAGAGACACAGAGAGAGAGAGAGAGAGAGAGAGAGAGAGAGAGAGGTTGCGGTTGAAGAAGAAGGTGAGAGGGGGTTTAAATAGACGCTTCGCTTCTTGTTATGCGATTATGTGATGCATGAGCGAGGAGGAACACAGGCGTTAGCAACTATAAATAGAGAAGCCATCTGGCTTTCTGTGTCTCTGTTTATGCTATCGAGGAAGAGAAACTTGTTTTAGCTTCCTATTTTTCATATTTTTTTCCTATTTCTATTTCTACAAAATTAAAACCTCTCTGAAATAATGGATTAATAACCAATATATTTAGTTATAGTCGGTTAATTGTATTATTTAATTTACATTTTTAATCATTTCTTAAATATATTCAAACCGTCACATAATATTAACTCATATAATAAAATGTGAAATTATAACTAACTTCAAAAGAAAAGTCTTGCTAAATATTTTTTTCCACTGTTATAATTATATTTATAATTATATAAGATGTGAATCTTTCATTTATCATCAAAACATTAATTTTTTTATACAATAATATTGGAGAAAGAGAATTACATTGTATATATTCAGTATCGATTTCATTTATTAAGCGAATTAAACTCGAGACGTTTCATATAACGCGTGAGGAGAAATATTAACGGATCATAACAATAAAATATTGATAAATGATATAAGATATGAATTATTGATTTACTTTTTTTTTTTCTTTTTTTTTTGGGGTCACTATGTCAGTAAGACAGATTCTCTAACTTGCTCTCACACAAATAGACCAGATTCTCCAACTTGTTATTAGCCTGTTACTCACTTACCAAAAGAAGAAAAAATCTCTTTAAATTTACCTTCTCTAGGAAATCAAGATAAAAAGAAAGTGCCATATGAGATTAAGGAAGGTGATTTGCAAACGAAGTTACATGGTGAATTTTCGCTCATTTATTTTTACAGCAAACCACTAAAGTGATGTCAGTTCAAAAAATTCTATGTAACCTTTTGTTTTTGTTTATGCTATAATCCATTTTATTTATACTACTCCGTATTGGTTTTAGATTTTTCATTTAAGATACACTATGGACTTGTATTTGGTTTTAGACTTTTCATTTAATTAGGATACAACATGGACTTGTATTTTTATCTCAAAATGCACTATAAATTGAATTTTGACTCATAATGTCCCTTGAAACCCTACTTCCGTCTCAAGATATGTCTTGGTCCAGCTCGATTTTGACTGAGGATACTCCCAAAAATTCCATTGTCGTCTCAAGGTGCTCAATTTTCGTTAACTTTCATCTCCATTTGATATTATTTTTCTCTATTTATTATATCAGCTGATTGATTTACTTAATTTTGAATCTGTAGATTTTTTATTGATGTAGTTGATGATGAGCGAATCTTAACCTCCAGTGCAAGTCTAGAGATCGTTCTTAGATATTAATTATTATTATTATATTTTATCATCCATATTCTCGTTGGTCCCATTCATTCAAGCAAAATAAGTAGTCACCAACTATGTTGACCAAATTGATTCACAAAATTCGGGTGCTTATTGTTTAATTCAAACTTAAAATTCACTTTAAACTTAATTATTATCAATCATGTAAGAATAAGCCAAGTAATTGTATTCATCGATGATATATATATATATATAATATTACGTATCTGACTTTGACTACGAAAATAGAATTCAAAATTTCACACATAAAATATTAAAAAAAAAATACCAATAACCTACCACATATATAGATATCGATTTTTTTCTATTATTATACGTAACAAAAATTGTAATGAGAAATTATTTTATTGGTAAGAAAGTCATTGGATATGATTTATTAGAGCGAGATTTGAGTCATGGGAAATTATTGGAAAATAGATTCTGCAAGAATTGTAACAAATTAAAATCAATACTTTATATATATATATTTTAAACCAAAATGAAAAGTGATATATACTTGTTATTAAAAAATGGACAAAAAGGCTTCAATTGATTCAAACATATATTACCATGATTTTCTCTAAAAATTAATTTTGAAGAAGATAATTTATTTATATTGCGAGAGGATACAATATTATGAACTCATCAAACCTTCCGGATAGCCCTCGGCATTGGGCCGGCCCAAATTTTGTGGGCTTAGGCCTGGTTGGGTCGGGTTTATTAAATAATTTTTAAATTTGCGGGCCGGGTCGGGCGGGCTTAATGACATAAAAAATAGCCCACGGGCTTTTATCGGGCCGGGTTTATATCGGACTTTTCGGGTCGGACCTATTAAGCACACTTGGATCGGGCTTACGTGGACTTTTGAATTATGTCTCAAATTTTAAAGTTACAAAAAAATATATGCATGAAAAAAAATACTCAAGGGTGCAAAAATGTGGTCTCGTTAAAATAAAATACTCAATGGTGCAAAAACGTTGGGCCTATTAAGTAGATGGAGGAGTGGTTAGAGTTTGTATTGGGTATTGGGCTTTTTAAAATAAATTAGGTGGGATTGGGGTTGAGATTTGGGTTTAGGTTGAAATATTAGTATTAAGAATGGGTTGAGTATTAATTTTTAAATAATAAGTATTTTATATTTTCGGGTTTATGGGCCGGGTTTGTTACGGACGGGTTGGGCTGGACTTACAGGGCTTTATCAGCCTCGGGCCTATCGGACATATCAGGTTTGAACACCATAAGCCTAAGCCCGGCCCGCTAACTCTCGGGCCGGGTTGGCCCACGATCATAGCGGGTCGGGCCGTGCTTTTGTCCATCGGGTTTATCGGGCCCCCATAAGCCCATGGGCTTTTGGGCCAAATGACGAGGGCTTCCGGACAAATAAAAAACGAGGTACAAAACTCCCAAAAAAACCAATACAATCAAGTCCTCACGTATTGAAGACCCCAATGGAGCCCAACTTAAACAAATGGTAAGCCATAGCAAATATAAGGGGGTGTCATCACCCATCATTAAAATTAGGAGAGAGGTTAGGGTAAAGAGGAGGCTTAATTAGCCGAAATTTGTGTTGTAGTACACCTAAATATGATGTGGACTTCCATTGCAGAAGTTTGATTACATTAATTAGATTAAGTATTTGGATGGGGAAGGCGAAAAGATAGAAAGGAAAAACTTGATATATGATTGCTCAAGTGTGGCATCTTAAAAGGGAAAACCCTCAGCCTGTGGTCCTGTGCCTCCAACAGAGATTTCCAATATTATTACTTATGCCTTACTTATAAGCTAAAACCTCTCTCTTTTGTCTGATATCGAAAAAACATAATTATAATTTATGTTTTATATGATCTTGAACGGCTTCTTTTATTGACAATTCTATGATAAGGCATCCGAATAAAATATTTGTAGAATAATGGAGAAAATATCTATATATATATAGGTGAACTGGTTTGCAATTATAGTTAGGCTGACACTTACATGGTTGGTCCCAAGCTGCTGAATAAGACTGAGTGATAGCATATATATGCATGAATAATTGAAAAATGTATTTCCTCTACGTACCTATTTTATTTTTCATTTGATCCTCTTCGACAAATGGCATGAGAATATACGTGTCAAACGCAAGAGGACTAGGACCTGTTTGGATTCGAAATTAAAATTTCATAAAAGATTTTGCTTTGTCGGATATTATATAAGAAGTAACGAGTAGTAAGGAGAATCCAAATGTCTATTGTCACTTAGTATTAATATATATAGTTACTTAAATTATTATTCTTCATCGTATATTATATGAGAGGTTTTAAATTTGATTATTACAAATAATAAAATCGACATCTAATATTTATATTATAATTTCTCACCCGTAATATCAATATGTCATGTGAAAAAAAAAAATTATCATCAATTCATCATAATATTTTTTTTGGAGCTAGGAATATTCAATTAGGAATTCATGAGCTAAGCCCTAACCGCCCACTACAAAATATCTTCTCGATCCTAATTTTTTTTTTTCGAGTGATATTCTTTGGGTTTAGGGGCACTTCTCTCTAGTAATCATAGGATGTAGTCGAGTTCACCAAAATTTGTTCGTCTTCAAGTTTTTTTTTAAATCATTATTGGGTTTAGGGGCACTTCTCTCAGGTTGTGGGTGAATGCTTGTCTTCATATGTTTGTTTTACCTTCACAAGGTTTTGCATGTAATATAGCCCAATGAGTTTGATCAAATGCTCGCGGTTCTCCACTGGCGGGGGTGGTGTTAAGCACGGGGAATCGAAATATATGTGATATGATTATAAGCAAATATCCACCTAATTTTTGAAATTCTGTATATGTTGCGATAACGGTACTTATATGCAGCGACAATAGTGAAAATGATTAATTTTTATATTTTGTTGAATTATTTATTAATTTTCTTTTAAGGTTTATTTGTGCAAATACTAAGTCCAACGACTCATTATTGTTGTTATATGTTTATTTATTGTCTTGATAAAATTCAAGTTATATTATTTTATGAGTTAAATCTTTTTAAATAATTTCAACAAATATCAAATTTAATCACTTAACATATTTACTTATATATAGGATTTTTTTCCTCGATAATATCGAACCTAAACCCATGACTAGGGCTGTTAATTAGGTTCATTTGTGAGAACCATGCATTTTCAATAACCTTTTATATGTTTGTACTTCAAATATATGTATATATGTACACATTATATGAATTTGACCTAGGGTACGGTACGCAGGCTCTTATGAAGTACCCTGGACTCTTCTTTTTCTGAAACAATAATGCAGGAAATGGTGTCAATAAGGAGGAGGTGGGGACATGAGACATGGAGATAGAGATAGAGATTAAACTGCCAGCCTTATATATATATATATATACACACCAATGTATGTGATCGATGAATGGTTTTTTACACACTTTTTCAAAGCCCGACTGACTCCGGAATAGACCTCCCTCGATCCGGTACGTTTCATAAACTTTTAATCTCTGCATGCAGTCAGCTGTGCCTAGTCTACTAGCTGCAACTGTCATTTCAATTACTTAAGGTCCCTCATCCCCACCCTCCTCGTTCCGTTAGTCGACGTTAACTCTGATCGCGAGAAGCTTAAGAGAGAAAAGTCGGACTTGTCTAACGATCATAACGTGTCTGGATAATCGTCGTACATCGGTACATGCATGCTTTTATCTACTCAACGGTTTCACAAGGTCATGAATGTGAATGATGCTGCTTTAGTTGGATTGACAAGGCGATATTGACAAGCCATGTAAATTAAATGGTACGACCGATAGAGGTGTCAGCTTGAGTTTTTTTATTTTTTTGAAATAGCATTCTTATATTCCAAAGATGAAATTAATCTCTGTTTTAAGTCTGAACATAATTTTAAATCTAATCGAATCGTTAGAGGACTATTAGTAATCTTCTTCTTCTTTTTTTGATCGGAGGACTATTAGTAATCTCGAACCTTAGCTTTTCCTGTTTTTCTTTGGGTGACAGATCGGGCCGAGAACCGCCTGGAATATCCACTTGATTTTTAGTTGTGAAAAAAAAAAAAATCTTGAGTCTCGACTCTCGAGTGCTTTTATTATAAGGTACAAAAATGAAAATGAAAATGAAAATGAAAATGGGCGAGGGTGTGTTTGAGTATGATATATTGACATTTGACATATTGACATTTGACATTGACAAGCCGCTGGTATTTCAGCTAGCTAGCTGCCTTTGGCCCCTACAAAGATTAATGAAGATTCTCTCTTCAATTGGGAAAAACCCCAAGCCCATATCGTCCCTCCCACTCTTTATTACAAGTCCTTTTCCACATAATTTTCTCATATAGGCATTAGCTAGCTCAGCTAGGGCATACGTGTCAGCACACGTGGTACTGTTTCAATGCCCTGCTGATAACACACTTGGTGGCTGCTGACACGTGGAGGCCGAGGGTATTACGACTATGACTTCGACTTATTGACTCTAGCGACCGCTCTAATGGTCTGCAGCTTGGTCATCAGTCAACATATTAAAACTCTTATTCCTACTGATATATATATATATATATATCTCTTTCTTAATTTACCCTCTGTTTACTTGAGCGGTAAATCTATATACGTTCATGCATGCTCTTATATGTCCTTAATTACTTACTATTATGCCTCTCTTTTATTTTATTAGTCACCACTTACAACTCCATCCACTGATATTTGCATCGGTGACTATGAATTATGTACGCATTTATTATATTTTATTAGTCACAAATAAGAATGTCATTCAATTAGTTCATTTATAAAAAAAAAAAATGTATACAGTCTAATATTAACATCAAGAACTAGTTCATGGATAAAAATAGAGCAAATTATATTTTGTACACCAACGTTTACATTAAATTTGAGAGTTATATATAACTTTTCAAAATTTGAATTTTAGTTTACTTAACTTTTTAAAATGCTTCATCTTTGTCTCAACGACGCATTTTTCTACTGAATTTCTGTTAGTTGATGACGTGACGCATGTGGAGTCCAAAAAAATATAAATTCTACGGTGAATTTAGGTAAAATTATGTAAGTAATAATTGATTATCTTCTGCCTAACATATCTTGACGAAATACTCAGTGAGAGATAACCAACTACAAAATAAGTAATTATGTAGATAATCACTGTGGAATTTATTTCTGTTACGTCATTAAACGCGTCAAGTCTGATATTAACAAAAATTCTCTCTAAAAATGTGTCATTTCATCAAACATCTTAAACGATTCATGATACTAAAAAATCAATTTTGATAAGTTATGTATAGCTCTAAATTTAATGTAAACACGGGAATTATAAAGTGTGATTTACTTATGAACTTGTTGGCAATAAAGAGTGATCTTCTATTAGGCCAGGACGCGCATCAAGTAGTGAAAGGTTAGTTCACATGCAATGCATCTTTCCCACTCTCCGGCTTCAGATTTCAATGGAGATTTGGGCCCGACCAACTTCTGAACCAAAGTTCGATTCTCTGGCTACACTATTCTAAGTTTGATTGTCGTCACTCGTCACTAAGTGAATCTTTGTAATTAACTTTATTTTCCTCTACTTATTAAAATACTGAAATTCAACTCAAACAATGTTACCTCATTCGAAATGCACTGAAAACGTCGCCAAAACGAAGCATGGAGTTTCACTTATTCCCGTTTTTATTCATTTTAACTGAGAAGACATATTTTTATTATTACACATACATATATGATAAGAAATTGAGGTTCCACTCCAAAATCAATTGGCAATGAGGGAGTAGCCCAAGATCTTATAAGGTACAAATTGTAGTTGTGTTTTTTCAATGTGGGACATTTTCCTCACATCTCAACACACTCTCTCACGTGTGTCTGAGTTTTAAGAGGAATTGTACTATTTTCCTCTACACTTCTTGAACGAAATTGTATTTTTCATTCATTTCCTAGTGTTTGAACAATTTAGGAATTTAGATAGGAAAATGGTTGCATTCTAATTTTGTCCAAACTTTCAAAATAAAATCAATTTTGAAAGCAAAATTAAAATATAATATTGTTAACACTTAATTAGATTCATAGTTAATGATAATTGTTCGTACTTAATTTGGTCAGTTTGTTTAAGACAACTTAACTTAAGACAAACATATCGAGGACAACGAGGCTGACCACTTCTATTCAGCCAGCACGTATCTCAACCATACAAACACTTCCGACAATCCAAACTGGCCGACCACATCCTGTCGGCCCTCATCTTTCCCGGCTGACTGAGTCAAACATAAAACATGATACAAGATCGCACGATGACACGTGTCAGTTCAAAGAACAATGACATTTCTCCCACATTGAACTATTCCACCAACAATATTCAATAATACTATAAAGGTAAGGTCACCTCCCATCTGTCTATATTATCTAAATTACTACAATACTCCTATATTTAATTTAACTTAAGTATCGAAAACTATTAAACTGATACCACACTGATACTCTTTTGCTCTCACATTCTCTTTATAGGTCACATCACTATGAGAAAAGTAGTCAAAGAAATTCGGCGAGTCAAGTTTAAATTTGTCTTTTTATTACATCGATAATAACGATTGATTAGATTCATAGTTTCCAAATCTATTTTTATTTTTCAAAGAGCCAATCAAAGCTTATTTAATGTAATTTTACAAAATCAACGCTTATTAAGGTAATTTTACATTCAATGTATATCATGAATTTGCTGCCACCTCAATTAATCCCCTTCTACGATGAAATGTTCCAATTAACTCCACCTTCATATTTCTTTTTAAACTTTTTAGTTGAAACACACCCAAAATTACAATTTTAATCTCATTTTTCACTTAAAATACCCATTTCTTTTACTTACCACAAAAACTTACCCTTCATACAAAAAATTACACAAATTCCATTAACTACATGTAATAATCGTCAATATCATGGGCAAGTTCGTCATCTCATACCACAATATTATGAATGGGGCACTAAATGCATGTACACGATACATCAAATTGAGATGAATATGAACAAACATGAAACTATTCATAATCTATCATAATTTGTCACTTCATGTATATTTACTGTTTAATTATAACCTCACGTCCTGAAATTGTAAGAAATTGAGGTTCCACCCCAAAATCAATTGACTATGAGGAGAGTAGACAAAGATCTTATAAGGCACAAATTGTAGTTGTGTTTTTCCAATGTGAGACATTTTCCTCACATCTCCACACACCCCCACACGTGTGGCGGACTTTCCAGCCTATCACGTGACGATTTGATGGGTACGTGTGACACGTGTGGCGGTTAAGGCTTCACGTGAGATAACCACGCTCTGATACCATGTAAAAAGTTGAGGTTCCACCCCAAAACCAATTAGCTATGAGGGGAGTAGCCAAAGATCTTATAAGGCACAAATTGTAATTGTAATTTTCCAATGTGGAATATTTTTCTCACATCTCAATAAAAGTGATAAAATTGTCCATAATATTAATGATCGTTAGATGGAATTAAAGAAGTTTGGTGCAAATTTTTGTATAAATTAAGTGCGAACCCGTCAATGTCTCTATTCCTTCAAAACAAACAAGGCAGCGCGGCTTGTTGCAATGCCCACCTCGATCAATGCAAAGTAAACCAAATTATGTAATTTTATGTATACTTCAATTTAGAGGTTAAATAATTAGAGGAAATGAGCTTTAGAATTTATGATCGTGCTTCTTGTTTTGACCAGGATTTAATAATTAATTACAGATTTTTTTTTAATATAAATAAATTTTACGTGATCGACAGTATTGATAATTATTTTAGATTTTGAAAATTATGCTTTGTTTTGTATATATAAATCTACACTAATCCTTAAAAAAATCTCACATTTTATCTGATTAAAAAATTATATTCCAACGTGTATTTTGAGATTCTGATATTTCATAGATAGTAACGATAAGACAAGGTGCACGTAACTTTGCGCGGCTGCCACAATGATCTTCTTTTGCAGCTTAGTGGATTGAAACTTTCAACTTTGTATGGTCAGTTGACATGTGTAAAAGGCGATAGGATCTCACAAAATTAAATAAAATTTTATAAGAGGAATAAAAAATACTAATTGATTGGAGTACGATCGCTATTATTGGAAATAAAAATGAAAGTGACATGATCATTTTACATTCGATAGTGCATCTGAATTTTTTTAAAAATTTAAATTGATTTTTTTATTATTTATTTTGTGAAAATTACTAAAGAGATATAAGTTAACATAAAAAAAAAATTATGTAATTTTATGTATACTTGTACAAATCTTTCATGTTTTGTTAATTTTATGACATACGTACATATATCATTTCGGGACAGTCGCACTCTTAGATTTTCTATTTTGTTTTGTATTTATAATATATATGGTGGTTGAAATAAAACCCTATTGCTAAAAAAACAAATAGATATTTTCAAAAAACTGAATGAACTGTGATTTTTGGATGATGACTCAGCTCAACTCAAGCATGACAAGTGTAGAAACATGGTGGTGACAAATTCACTGTTGATGTTCAACGATCAGGACCTTCACCTCTAGGTAATTCTTGCACTGTTCTTCAGATGGCACTCCTTAGATGTTAATCTGATTGTTTGCTTATTATCTGTTTTGCAGGGAAGGGTCGAAGACCACTAGCTTCAGGTATATCTTCTCTACTCTAACACTCCTAGCTGCAAATAGAGATTAGCTCTATTGGTTTAGGATAGAAAAGAGTTTGTGAGATAGTGTGGATCGATAGGGCTGAATTGGATTGATTGTTTGGTCTATGAAATTGTGATTTCAAATTATGCACATGAACAGTTTGATAAAATGCACACATAAACTTTCTTTGATTTCTTTAGTAGCTATGACTACTGAATTCTCATTCTTCATTGTTGTAGTACATTTTTCAGATACATATTAATTGATTCTTGCATTCTCACTGCACTCACAGCTCACACACACACAATCTAGGTGAGAAATCTGTTATTCTCTCTCACATTCTTCAAATTTCTGCTCCAAGCAACCGATTAGGGATAGAGGATAGGATATGCTGAGGCGGGGAGCAGACTATGCACCAACATTCACTATATGAATAATGAAACTATTTTATATTTATGTGATTAATTTACTCAATTATTAATTTAGTGGTTTATTCTTCATGTATATTGTATAATCTATATGAATAATGAAATAATTTTATATTTATGTTAAATTAAAGTTTTAATTATAACCTAAATCGATTTGGAAAAATATGGCGGTATGGGCAAGTGGGTGGAGTTTGGTAAAATATTTTATCATAATTTTGTATTTGGTATATATATCTAAGGATGAAAATATTCATAATTTTTTTGTCGTTATATCCTTTTTTTTTTGGAATCTAGGCATTAGAATGAAGAGAAAAAACATTCGAGAAATTTCTATGAATATAACCGTATTTAAGAATTTTGACATAAAAATATGGATGTACTTTTCGATTTCCATGGTATAGGTCGGTCATATAAATATTATTGAATGTTAATTTTTTTTTTTAAAAAAAATTCATTCAAAAGTTTCAAATTTTGGATTTATTTTTTATTTTTTTTTAGAGAGAGAGAGCGCTCTAAGGCCTTCACATGTATTGAATCAAGTGTTGGAGATGCACTGAATCTCAAGTGTTGGAGATGCACTGAATCTCTCAAGTGTTGGAGATGCATTGAATCAAGTGTTGGTCATGCATTGGTTATTTGGTCGCTGCACCTCCTGGGTGTTGAGGCTGCACCTCCTGCTCTTGTTTTCCTTTAATCAATATTCATTTGTTCAACCCCTGATGATGAGCTCCTTATATTTTAGAGACAATATAATTATGGCATTCATACTTTTTCTGCAGCGCACCAAAAACAACAACAAAAACACACTTGAGACTGCATATGATTTCTGACACTGGTTAGTGCTTACCGCTTACTAGAATAAATACGTTTATTTTCTGCACATTCCAGTTTAAATTTTATTCTTTGTAGTCATGATAGCGAGTTTAAAGTAAAATAAGGTTGAAAATATTTGCATCCTACTCAAGGATAAACCTTCTATGATCTCTTTCTACCATTTTTCTTTAAGAAACTTGTCTTATATATTGGTCATAATGGTCATAATTAAAATTGTCCATTTCCTAATAATATCCTTTCAAGAGCATAGCTTCAAAAACCCTACCAATTTTCCGGTCATTTAGTCATATGTGGGCTCGTTTGGTGAGGGTCAGGATTTGATTCGATTAGATAACTCATCGAATTTAATATATATTGAATATAAAAATGTGTGTGTTTTCATGGTGTGGGGATTAGAGGGGGTAGACCTCAAATAGTTGGATTAATTAGATGATGTAAGTTTCCTTCTATACCCAATCCTATTTAATTATATCGTAACCAAAACTTGCGTACATATTCATTTGTACATTCAAGGTACTTTAAATTTAATATGCTATCCAATCCTATCCAATTCATTATACTCACCAAACGTGACCTGCATGTATCAACAAAGTAATCGATTGTTAAATTACTAAAAGAATGGCACAATAAGTAGGTTATTCTAGAGACAACGTGTAGAAATTGATGTTACACCCCAAAATCAATTGGTAATGGGAAGTAGCTCAAACCTATTTAAGACACAAATTGAAATTGTACGTGTTTTTTCAATATGAAACATTGTCTCATAGTCTCGCACTTCAACACGCCTCCTTATGTGTGACTGATTTTTCAGTCTAACACGTGATGCCATGAATGGATAATCTGTGATACGTGTGTCGGTCAAGTTTTATACCTGAAACAAGGCGCTACGATACCATATAGAAATTAAGGCTCAACTCCAAAATCAATTGACAATGAGGGAAGTAGCCCCATCTTAATTTACAATACAAATTGAAATTGTGTTTTCGGATATTAGACATTGCTTCACACTTTTAACATATTTTTTTCAACTCACAAGTTAAGAGTTCCCGGCCTAAATACTGTCATTCATTCAATTAGTTTTTTTGAGCTTGAATTATGAATTCATTAAAAAAAATGAAAACGTACCTACACAAAGAAGATATGATGCACAAATGTAATAATTTCATTTATTCGACTGTAGAGAAAGTATAATATGTATTAAGCTCATCACATTTTTGACAAATTCATTCCTCGCAGGGCATCAAAAGAAAATTAAAAAAAAAACATGGAATAAGGGCCGGAAGTGATCCAATTTAAGTATCATGTTACAATTGCCCCAGCTTTAATCGTTGCCGTCAAAATAACGAGGGTCGATCCTCATCATCGTCAAGAAGTTGGATGAATTTTTCCCAGCATTTCTTAGCTTCTTCATTTTCTCCCAACATAGTATGTATGATTGCCTGGAAGTTTAATCACAAGTAAAAACATATAATTAATCTCATTAATATACATATAATTAAAATCCATTGGTCGATCTGCGTCAAAATTTGGAGTGTTAAAATACTTGATGGAAGAAATTAAACTACATGCCTTGTAGAGATCAACCCGATCATCCGATGGGATAATGTTGTGCCCCTTAACGAAATCACATTCTGCAGCTTCTTTGTACTTCCCCTGCATCAATTCAGTACATATATACATACACGTACGTACAATTTACTGAATCATATCATAATTAACCCCCAAAAACGAACACCATTGAAGAATAATTGCAGATATTTAGACAAACCTGGAAAATGAGAATTGATCCCAATGCCAGCTGAACATGGCATGCAGGCTCCGAATTTCCCTCTTTACACATCTTATCGTATAAGGCTTTCAGTTGTTTCTCTGCTTCATCACCCTTTCCAGCTTTGATCATGCGCACCGCCTCGATCTTCAAGCAAATTGATTAATGTATATAATAAATTAGTACTAGCTGGATCCACAGGCTCAGAAAATGAATGACATGACAAGGACGCTATGCAGATGGATTTTCCTATTTGGACAATACTTGCGCATCTCACCATGCACCATTTTGGTAGATCTCCTTGTACCGATATTTTTTTTACATATATATCGTAATCGGAACCATTGAATATCTAAATTATCATATTAAAATCAACTTCATAAAAATTTAACAAGATTGAGGATAGTCATTTATACATATCCAGGTCTGTTACGAGTATTATAAGTTTTATAAAAACCGTTAATTTGTTTGATATACATGAATGACTAGACGACTTCCAATATTGATTTTTTATGAGAATGATCTTGATATGATGATTTAGAGAATGAACGGTTCATATTATAATATATGTTCATAATATGATATATGTATAAAGAGAATTCGATAAAACGAAATATTGGTACGAGAAGATCATAGTATTTTTCAGTTTATAAATTGAAGGGATATTCGTATATTAACCTTAAGATTTTCACAATCCGCCATGGAAGGGTGGGAAGGCGGATTGAGCTTATATCCTTTGATTAACGTCTGGTATGATCTAGGCGAGCGCCGGGCTGCATGCTCATTCAACATCAACAACGATTTTAGCACTTCCTTCGAGGACTTGGGACGCAGCCGCAGAGTCGGAGCAGGAGTTTCCCAAGAAACTGCAAAGGCTCTAGGGGTGAGCTTATAGTTGCAGCTCATGAGTCCAAGGACACACGCCAAAACCACAGTCGATGCAGTACCTCCTATGCCCTTCACAACAAATTTCTTATCATCTCTATCAATTTTTGAAGGGTTTGAGTGCGCGGAAATCACAGGAATGAAGGCATGCCCTAATGGGGCACGATGCTTGGGATTGGAACCAGTGGAAGAAAGTGCAAGAGAAGAAGGGTTGAAGTTGAAAGAAGAATGGAGCCTGGAGGCTCGGGTCACACTCATCTTCCAAGGCATGCATAGCGCACCATATTGGACACAATCCATGAATGTGCTTCCGGAGGCGGGTTTGGAGTCCTAGGTTGAACTTTTGGAGTAAATTAATTAAGAATCATATGTACGTACAAGTGTTTATTAGTATGATTTATCCTCATCTGAAATGGAAAAAGGCCAATAAAGAATAAGGAGCATTTCAGGCGTGAAGTTAAGGCAAAGAACAATCAACATGCTAGTAATTGATGTCTTTTGTGGAGTTGATACAGAATCTTCTTTTTTTTTTTTTAGCAAGAATGAGATATTCCTAGCTTTCTTTGTTTATGTACCTGAAAAACAAGACAAAATGTGCTACACATACGTAAGGTGTAAAGAAGAATTATGCAGAAATTAGGACACACACCTTGCTAGCAGAAGTAATATTAGCACTCTACAAGTCTTCCTATATGTACTTTTTTTTTAATGAGGTAACTTCGAAAATTCTGCTCAAAATTATTAAAATCTTATTTGGAATTTAACCTAAACGAAGAAAAAAGAGTACCACACTTTAGACATTATATAACGACCCGGAAAATCAAGAAACGCAATTTCGAAACTTTTTCTTGTAAATTGACTATTTTACACTTATCGATCTCAAAGTTGACTTTTTACTCAAATTACTGTTTGAATGTTTTATGGATACCATTACATAGATTTCGGAGTACTGAGTCAGTAAATAGACGATAATGTTGAAATTTGGAGACCAAATTAACTTGTTACGGGTCCGGTCACATTAGGCCATCTATAGGGCAATGAAAGAATCCATCATGATGATATATATATATATATATAGCATATTATTATGCCATTGCATGAAGAACTTTATTATCGTGGCTGCCAATACTTGGTTACTTAATATAATTAATAAGGATATTTCATTTTTACATTTTCATCTTGTAAGATAATTATACTAACAGTTTAACAATTGATATGATTTGGCCGGAGTCTACATTAGTCAAATTGTGACTCTGCCCTTACCGCCTAATTAATTAAAGTTCTCTGCGTATGAGTCACTAGTATGTAGTAGTACTAATTAAGTAATTAGGAGTGGGTATATGACTATATTCAGCGGCGGAGCTGGTGGTGTCCCGGGCGGCTTGGCCCCACTCAAATTTTTAAATATATATATATATAAAATAAATAATAATTTAAGTATTATTTATCATAAATAATAAATATTTTTTTATCTTTTTATTTACAATGCATACTTTTTTCATTTTCCCTTGTAAATTTATATTAAAATTTTGACGTATTTTTAAAAGTTATTATATATATATATAATATTACACTAGTTTATCATATATATTTAAAATTTCTAAATTTTGTACTGTTCTTTGTCGTATTTTTTTTAAGTTGTTCATTTTCCATTCTACATACAATTATTTGTAAAATGTATTTACTCCATAGATATTTCTAAGGGTTCTATATTTAATTTATATTTTCCTACTCTCTTTTTTCATTTCTAAATGTTTACACTAATAGTACTAGAGCTTATAAATTTATCGTAATTTATTGATTTGTAATGTACATAATTTATACAAATAAATAGAACAAAAAAAAAGTTGTGAAACAAATTTTTTTTTTTTGAGAAACCACCAAAATGCCCTTGTTTTTTTTTTAACAATACTCATGAATTTGTGATGACCAATAAATAAAAAACGTAATCAATTAAAAGTTTTTTGTAGAAAGAAAAAAAAAATCATTAGAATCCCATGAATATTAAATTCTAACTGCGCCCCTCACTATATTATCGTTCAATCGTCTAATCTAAGTTGGAGCCTAGCTATATATACCCTAGCCAAGGGGTGGATCCGCCCTTTCCTCTAATTAACGTTCTCTCTGCCTAAGCCACTAGTACTAATAGTTATTATATATAGTAAAATAAAAAATAAAATAAATTTATCTGCCCAAATAACTTCTATTCATTCAATCATGAGTTATCATTCTTCTTTAGTTACACATTCAATTGAAAGAATAAAACGTAACATAGTGTGCAAATGTGACAATTTTCCATTCATTATTGGATGGTATAAATGTAAATTCCATCACATTTTTTGACAAATTCATACATGCCGCCGTCAAAAGGTGAAAAAAAAAAGGAAATAAGAGAGGTGATCGATGCAACACTTTACAGCATATATATGAATATGATGGATGTGGCATTCTACAAAATGGTGACGAATCCTTCCCAGGATTCCTTAGCTTCTTTATTTCTATTCAACATGGTATGTATGATTGCCTGAAAGTTGAAAAAGTTAATTATTAGAAGTTTGCCCTTGCGTTAACAAGTCCAACTCCTTAATTATAAGTTATCATATAATTGTAAAATTTCCGTTTTGTACTTTTACATTCTCACACCTATCTAAAGAGAGTGGTTAATAAACAATAATAGAAATTTAGAGAGTGGTTAATAAACAATAATAGAAATTTTTACGTACCTTGTAGAGATGAACCCTACCATCTGATGGGTTAGCGAGCTCCTTGAGACATTCACATTTTGCAGCTTGTTGATACTTCCCCTATATCAAGTGCACATATATTTGCTCAACACAAAAAGTAAGGTCGATATACAATATATATGTCTTCTCTTTTAAGACAATTGTATATAAAATAATCCAAAGGATAAGTATGTTGTAACGACCCGTCCCAAATTCCTATATTAGATTAGTGACTAATCACGATTAGCGAGACTAATCGGTGATTAGTTAGGCGAAATCGGACGAACTATGCGAAATGACCGTTTTGCTCCTAGGCGTGGGAAAAACGTTGACTTTTCATTCGGTCGGTCAAATGGACTTTGACCGATGACCGTGACGTAGTTTAGGACATCACGAGTTCATAGATAGGTGGCACGTTCAATTCCGACGTTCGTGGAGAAAGTTATGACGTTCGGAAGTTTAGGGGCATTTTGGTAATTTTGGTTTAAAAGGGTCAAATGTTGACTTTTTGACCGAGATTTCCAATGGCCGAGGGCCGAGAACCATTATGTAGATCGGGACGATACAAATCTATAGACAGGTGGCACGTCGAATTTGGACGTTCGACGGCGAAGTTACGGTTCACGGAAGTTCAAGTGCACTATTGCACGAATTACAAAACGAGTTACCTTTTGTCCTTAAGTGGGCCAGATATTTTACAAGGGCCCAATGGATGAGTGACAAGTGTCACTCATCCATTGCTCATTATGTTCCCATACATGCATACCATCCCTTAGTAGTGCAAACCATCCCCCACAACACTCAAACCCGATCTCACCATTTCTCTCCATCTTTGCTCCACCCAAACCCAATCCAAACCTTCACCCAAGACCATATGAGGAACCAGGGAAGTGAGGGAAGGACTGGGGATGATGGTGGCCGGCCTGGAGGGAGCCACCGTGCACGGCGGAGAACGAACCCGAGGTATGGCTCGGTTTTTCCCATTTTCTCCTATTTTCGATTTCAAACGTTAGGGACAGTTTTGGTCGATTAGGATGGATTTATTATGATGTTAGGAAGGCTTTAAGATGAATTTGGGTGGTGGTTAGTGGCTGAGAAGCCCTGGGGAAAAACTAGAAAAGTTGAACCGTTTTTGAGGGAATTGAACCATAGGTTTTTAGGTGGATTTGATCATCCAAACAAGTTCCTAGGATCAAAATAGGAATTTAGGGATTTAT
Organism: Prinsepia uniflora; assembly: GCA_032719365.1. Classification (NCBI taxonomy): domain Eukaryota; kingdom Viridiplantae; phylum Streptophyta; class Magnoliopsida; order Rosales; family Rosaceae; genus Prinsepia; species Prinsepia uniflora. The sequence goes on from CM064868.1 coordinate 551,682, forward strand.
TAGGAAGGGAATCGGACCAAAATGAGAAGGGAGGAGCTGTGAACCGGTCACGCCGGTCCAACTGGACCGGCCAACCAGTGAACCAGCCGGTTCGACTGCTGGAGAAGATGAACAATGCACCGTCCCTTCTAGGGGCGTGTGAGGCGTCTTTTGAGGGTGGTTCCAACATATGAAATCTTCTATTCGATGTAACGAATATTTTGGGACTAGTTTCGTGTCAATCGGACATCGTTTCGATATAGTTCGGGCTGTCTGAAGGTTTAGGTTCGGTTTTAAAAATAGTTAGAAAATCGGGAAAATTATGGGACTTCAATGAGAGATTAATGAGGCTATTAGTAACCCTCTAAATGAATTTGGACAGGTTTAGGAGTCCCGGTGACAGTGATCGGCTCAGGAGAGCCTAGGGCACGCAAATCGAGGTGGCAGCTCGGACGGTCTGTAAGTGGACCTTGTTTTCTAAATTGGTGCATGCCTAAATGTTTATTATATGTTTTAAATACTTGTTTGTGATGCCATGAGTGCATTTGGATGTGTGGTTACGTATATGCATGTATTTCGAGGTTTCGGCCCTATACGGTGCCTATACAGGTCGGTATGTCTTTATTGGTCTAAATAAAATGGTTTTGGATTTCCAAAAGGATAACTAATGTGATTTGATAATGTTGATTTGGATGTTTGTGAATTATATGGTTTCACGTATTTCGAGGCGATTTACGTGCTTGCACGTAAATCGAGGTTTTCCGGTTTTACACTGATTTTCCATACTTATGGTTTTGGATATGATTTCATGAAATGGTTTTGGATTCGTAAAGATAAACTCGGGTTCGAAACCCATTTGATTTACGGAATCAGGACGGAGGCCCAATTGGTTTACGATTCGGACTTGAGGTCTAGTTTCTATGTGGATTCGGGTCTGCGCTCTGCTATGTGTTACAAATGGTTTTTATGGTTCATGACGATTTATGGGAACAGGCATGAACCCTTAAGGATTTACGGGTCATGACGGTTTATGGGAACCGACATGAACCCATGAAAGGATTTTATGGTTCAGGACGGCTTATGTGGGCCAGGCATGAATACTGGAAAGGTTTAAAGAATGATTTCAAAAAGTTTTTCATATTCCATCCTTTATATATGATTGTCTCCTCCGGAGAGGGTCGTTGGCCTGGGTGGACCCCGGAGTAGTCACGGAGCACTGACTGAGTGGAGTCGGCCCCCAGTTGGGTTCCTTACTCTCAGAATGGGCATGGTTCGTTACCTCCAGGGAGGGTCATTGATCTACAGACATTGACCTGGGTGGACCCTAGAGAGACTTGGGTTTGAGACCCGATTAGCACACGTGTAGCTTTATTTTACCGTGACAGGTTCTTGGATATGAAATATAATGGATAAACATAATTTCAATTGGTTTGGGAAATTGTGTTTATAACGATAAATGGATTTGGGTTGAGATGTAACGACCCGTCCCAAATTCTTAGATTAGATTAGTGACTAATCATGATTAGTGAGGTTAATCGGTGATTAGTTGGACGAAATCGGACGAATGACGCGAAATGACTATTTTGCCCCTGATGGTGGCAAAACGTTGACTTTTCATTCGGGCGGTCAAATGGACTTTGACTGATGACCGTGACGTAGTTCGTGACGTCACGAGTTCATAGGCAGGTGGCATGTTGAATTCCGACGTCCGAGGAGGGAGTTATGACGTTCGGAAGCCCAAGGGCATTTTGGTAATTTAGATGAATAGGAGGTCAAAAGTTGAATTTTTGACCGGGAGATCCGATGGCCGAGGGTCGAAGACCGTTACGTAGATCACGACGATACGAATCCGTAGACAGGTGGCACGTCGAATTCGGACGTTCGACGACGAAGTTACTGGTCACGGAAGTACGAAAGTACTATTTATGGTGACACATTTTACGAGGACCGTTTGTCTTTAGTGGGCCCAGTTACTTTTCAGCAACCAATGGATGAGTGACAAGTGTCACTCATCCACTGGCCACTAGCCTACATTCATGCGTTTACATCATCGATCATTTCTTTCCATTTCAAACCATTCCACCCGATCTCATCATTCAAACCAATCCAATCCAAACCCCATTTTATCAAGCCTGTGAGGACCAGGGAGTGAGAGGAGGACTGAGGTGGTTGGTGACCGGCCAGTAACGGCGCCGCCGTGGACGGCGGAGGGGCAAGGCACGGTAAGCCCGATAAACCCATTTTTTCTCCTATTTTTCGATTTGAGCATTATGGTTGGTTTTGAATGATTAGGGAATGATTATTAGGATGTTAGGAAGGTTTTAAGAGGATTTTGGTGGTGGTAGACGGCTAGGACGCCGTGGAGGTTGATCGGGGAAGTTTGAACCGTATGGTTCAAAATGGGTTCATGGGTTTTAGTTGGTTTTAGATAGTTTTGTTAATTGGGATTGATAGAAAACATTAAAGAGGAATTTTAGGATTAAAATTGGACTAAACGGACGAGAAATGAAGATGGGAGGGCCTTGGACCGGTCACGCCGGTCCAGGCGGACTGGATTTGCAGGAAAAACCAGACCAGCCGGTTCAGACCAGCTGAGCGAGGAAGAAGACGGTACTGTAGCCATCGCGTGAGGCCCATGCACAGGCAACTTCCAGGGGCGCGTGACGGGGAATTTGGGGGAGGTTCCAACATACGAAATCATCTATTCGAGGTAACGAACATTTTGGGACTAGTTTCGTGTCAATCGGACATCGTTTCAATATAGTTCGGGCTGTCCGAAGGTTTAGGTTCGAGTTTAAAAATCGTTAGAAATTCTGGAAAATTACGGGGTTTTAGTGAGGGGTTATATAAGTAGTTAGTAACCCTCTAAATTAATTTGGACAGGTTCGAGAATCCCGGAGGTGACGATTGACCCGGGAGACGGTTATGACACGCGTATCGAGGCGCGACTTCGAACGGTCTGTGAGTGGACTTTGATTTCTAAACTGGGATGCATGCATAAATGTTTTATATGGATTATGAATATGATTTTATGATGTTGATTTGGATGATTTTGAATTATATGGTTTCACGTATTTCGAGGCGATTTACGTGCTTGTACGTAAATCGAGGTTTTCCGATTTTACTCTGATTTTCCATTCTTATGGTTTTGGAAATAGTTTAATGAAATGGTTTTGGATTTGAAAAGGTAAACTCGGGTATGAGACCCATTTGAATTACGAACTCTCGGACTTGAGGTTCAGTTGATTTAACGAGGCATCGGGCCGGAGGCCCAGTTGGATTACGATTCGGACCAGAGGTCCAGTTTCTATGTGGATTCGGGCCCAGAGCCCAGTTATGTGTTACAAATGGTTTTTACGGGTCATGACGGTTTATGGGAACCGACATGAACCCTTGAAATGGATTTACGGGTCATGACGGTTTATGAGAACCGACATGAACCTATGAAAGGTTTTATGGTTCATGACGGCTTATGAGGGGCCGGGCATGAATCCTAGAAAGATTTAAAGAATGATTTCAAAAGGTTTTTCATATTCCATCCTTTATATATGATTGTCTCATCTGGGGAGGGTCGTTGGCCTAGGTGGACCCCGGAGTAGTCACGGAGCACTGACTGAGTGAAGTCGCCCCCCAGTTGGGTTCCTTACTCTCAGGATGGGCATGGTTCGTTACCTCCAGGGAGGGTCATAGATCTACGAACTTTGACCTGGGTGGACCCTGGAGAGACTTGGGTTTGAGACCCCGGTTAGCACACATGTAGCTTTATTTTACCGTGACAGGTTCTGGATATGAAATATAATGGATAAACATGATTTCAAGTGGTTTGGGAAATTGTGTTTTATGATTATAAATGGATTTGGGTTGAGATCCCTCGTATGTTTACTATACTATGGTTTTCTGTAAATGGTTTTGGGCAGGAGCCCGTGTGACTTGTATTTACCGAATTTGGGGCTGTGACCCTAATTATGGATGTTTTAACATATGTATTTGAATAAATGGTTTTACTATGCATGCATGCTTTTTAGTGAAGGGTACAAATGTCTTCTTATGAAATGTTTTTACAAACTCTTGTTTTGTCCACTAACAGTTTTTAATGTTTTGACTGCCCTTCAGGTTGACATCGGATGTGGACTGTAGGAGAGACCGAGATATCACATACCTCATCCGGATCCTGGTGTACTCTGATAACCCGGGAGGGCAAAGGTTGGAACTATCCCTTGTCTAACACTTCGTGTCAGACGGGAGCAGGGTCATCCCACACTAATCCCGGGGGGATTGGGATGGATCCTGTCATGAGATCCCACATATGTTTACTATGTTATGGTTTTCTGTAAATGATTTTGGGCAGGAGCCCGTAGAACTTGTATTTATAGAATTTGGGGCTGAGACCCTAATTATGGATGTTTTAACATATGTTATTGGATAAATGGTTTTCCTATGCATGCATACTTTTTAGTGAAGGGTATAAAGTTCTTTGATGAAATGTTTTTATAAACTCTTTGTTTTGTCCACTCATAGTCTTTCTGTTTTTAATACCCTTCAGGTTGACAGCGGATGTGGACTGTAGCAGAGATCGAGATATCACATGTCTCCTCCGGATCCTGGCGTACTCTGATAGCCCGGGAGGGCAAAGGTCGGAAATATCCCTTGTCTGACACTTCGTGTCAGACGGGAGCAGGGTCATCCCGCACTAATCCCGGGGGGATTGGGATGAGACCTGTCAATGTTGTGCTTGTAATAATTGTAATAAAGTTCTCTGGAATGAAATTTGTACATTTGTGAAATTTATAGTGACATAATGGAGATCCCTCAAATCAGGGAGGAAACTCCTTATTTATAGGCAAGAGCTAAGGTCTAGGTCATGGGCCTAGTGATGGCTTTTCAGGCATAGAGCTTGATGGTGAGCTTTGTATTCTCTTTGAAACCTTCTAGATGGGCTTACTTCGTGGTCTAATGTAGTATTTTGACAAGCTTATTTCTTGGACAGATGTAGTGTCGACATATTTAATAAATAAAATAACTTATATAACTAAATATATATAAAAACATATATATATAAGGATGTACATATAAATCTACCTAAGTGCCTAGTCGTTATATATACGAGGTGATTTCTCACCTTCGAGAGGCGTCTAGATAGACTAAGCAGCTGCCGTTTTGAACAGTGCACATTTATAAGGTATACGAAAGATTTTTTCGGAAATTAAACTTTGAATTAGATTCACAATATATAACTCAATGAGCAAAAAAAATTGGAAGGCCTCATTAAAAATGATCAAAGATTTCAACCTAGGTGAAAAGAAAGAAAAAGAGAAAAAAAAGAGAGTATTATCTTGATCCGCCCCAAAACTTACATGAGAGAATTATCTTATAATATAAAACAAGAGCCTAGCTTGATGGCTCCTCCATAAGCCAATGAAAGAATTCACCATGATGGAGCCTACCAAGTGCGTGGTTCTTCCCTTGACTCCATTCAAAGTTCTCTATGTTCCTATGCCACTAGTAGTACTTCTAATCACTTTTCAAAATAGTAGCGCCTAGTTCGCCGCGCTCGAAAATGAGAAATCGTCTCATATGAAAGTTAGGCGTTTAGGTATATTTGCATGTACATCCTTATATATATATGTAGTTATATAAGTTCTTACATATATATATATATATTTAATTATACAAGTTATTTTATTTATTAAATACTTATTTAATAATATAAGTATTAATTAAATCAAAAATAATAAATTAAAAAAATATAGAATGTTGTATAATAAAATTAATAAAAAACTTAAATCTAAATATTTATGATTGTTAACTTAATTTATTTATCAAGGTAATTAATTTTTATTTTGGAATTATTTGTTAGCATTCATTATATTTTAAATTTGTTGAATTTTGTCTTAAAAAAAAACCGCTAAACGCTAAGCTCTTATCAACCGTATTAGGAGTGTTTAGCGTTGTTTTAAACATTATTTCTAATTAAGGCTGGACATTTCATGGTTTAACTTAGCCCTCATCATTTGGCCCAGAAGCCCACGGGCTTATGGGTACCCGATAGGCACGATGACAAAAAGCCCGACCCGGCCCGGCCCGCATGTTGACGGGGTGGACTTGGGCTTAGGGTATTCAAGCCCGCTAGGCCCGATAGGCCTGAGCCCGATAATGCCCGGTAAGCCCAGCCCGACCCGCCCAGGTAAACCCGGCCCATAAGCCCGAAAATATAAAATAATTATAAATTAAGAATTGATACCCAATCCAATCTTGTTACTACTATCATAGCCAAAATCCAAAACTCCAACCAAATCTCAACCTAGTGTCATTTAAAAGCCCAATGCCCAAATCAAACTCTAACCCTAAATTCAAAAAAACTCACTAGGTCTCTGACTCTCTTATCGACCTCCTTATCTTATCTCGGCTTTATGGTCTAAAAGTTAAGTCAATTCTCCAAATCCAATAGTACCTCTCCTTAGCTTATTTCAATATTCAATAATAATATTTAAGCTCAACTTACTTTTTTTTTTTACAATTAGGTAGGTACAAATGGGCTTAGTAGGCCCGGCCCAAGTGGGCTTAGTAGGCCCGACCCGTAAAGCCCGATAAAGTCCGGCCCAAATCCGGCCCGACAAAGGGCATGGGCTTTCATATTTATGATTAAGCCCACCCGACTCAGCCCGACCCAAGCCCAAAAATTTTGGGCCGGGCTTGCCCGACCCGGCCCAATGACGAGACCTAGTTTAACTATCTAATCCGACCAACCCAATCGAAATGAGTTGGGTCGGTTGGGCATTTCGGTTGGGTACAAATTTGGAAAAATATGTTTCGGGTAAAAATCCACTCACTTGATTCTAAATCTAACGTATGGTTTGTAATATTTTAAACTCCATATGTTGCTAAACGCCGCGCCACATTCCATTTACTTAATGATGATGATTTATGCTAATCACATGGCATTGAGTTAATAAAATCAAACAAGTAAACCAAATTTAATAAAAATTTAAACTAAAATATCAAATTAATTTAGGATCCGATTTATAACACAGTGACACGCCCAACGACATGTCACTCAAATGTGACCTAATGACATGTTACACCATGCTCATATATATTCAAGCTACAGTTTGAAAAAAAAATGGATGAAAAGGACAAATTCTTTGCTTGGAATACAAGAAATCAAAACAAAACACGCAGAATAAATTTTTGCTTCTGATGTAGAAGAAAACGGTACCTTTTAAAATCCAACCCATGCAAGGCTCAAAACAAAAAAATTATTTGATATCATCAATTTGTTTTTTCCCCAAGTATCAAATATCACAGCCTCTTCTTGTAAACCAAAATTAATTAATGCCATCCAGAAATTTCTTTGTGAAAACTTCGTATGGAGCAATGGCAACCGCAGTGTTCGCCAGCATCTATGTTGCAGGGACTTACATTTCTCGAAAGCTGAGTACCGAAGAGCTCCGAGGCCCTCGACTTACCAGGTCCATGTCCATTGCCATCCTCCATGGAGGCCACATTGCCTTGCAGAGATTGCTTGAATGTCACGAATTGCGAGCAGACACATCAGCAGCAGAGGTAGCACTATGTGAGCTGAGGACTCTGCTTTCAGATAAACTACCTGATTACCAGAAGCTGCAGGTTAATTAATTAGTCCATAATTAATTATTAATGCATTGTCAATTTTCAACTCTATTAAAATTGTATTTAATATATCCTAATTAATATCCTTAAATAATTAGGATATATATATATATATATATATATATATGCTGGCTAATTTTTGTTGGTAAGAGCTTTACCTTTGTAGATTAGCAGTTTCAAGTTTGAATCCCGATGACATCCTAATATGGTAGGAATTTCTCCCTCCCATGGTAAGAGTCTTACCTTTCTAGATTAGCGGTTTCATGTTCGAATCCAGATCATCCTAGTATGGTAGCAATTTCCCCCTCCTATGTACGTACCTTTCGAGATCAATAAAAAAAAATTGAGTGGGCTGTAAATACTAAACAATATAATACCTTTTTTTTTTACATTAGTAATTTCACGTGGACTGAAGCCCACCCTAGCCTATAGAATTGGCCCATGCATGTTCACTATGATGATCTTATTTGTAATTACTAGACGATTTTCAACCTTATTTGATTTTTCATGAATGATTCGGATTAGAAATACAAACCTAAAATATTCCTTAAATTTGAAAAATGATATAATAAATTCCTTCCATATGAAATGCAAGTATTTTCCTCCATAAAACCTATTTTTCTTCTTAATTGGTTGCGATAATGTGATGGTTTCGCTGGTGTGCCATATATGTAGGGGGATTTTGAGGAGGCCCTCGAGCGTAAATGCTTATTTAGCAATGTGGAAGTTTCAGATGCAAGGCGCCCGCTTTACAAGGCATGAAACTCTTTCCTCGTTACTGTATTTTTTTTTTTAATACAATGATATTGATATCGAATAATATTATGTATCGACTTCATTTTTTAAGAATGTGAAACTCCGATATTTATTCTTTTTCACTGCAAAATAAATATGAATACTATTAAACCGGCCAGTAGTGCTTGACAGCCTCACACGTGGATCAAAACTCCCCTTAATTACTACAATTTTGAAAGTTCCAGTTCCTGATTGCTATAGAAGTAATGAACCATGCAAAACCTTCTCTTCAAATCTTCTAATTCCTAAACTATACAGTAAAGCGAATAATTAGTAAACTACGCTCTCGTGCAGCCAACAATTAGTAATATTCTAAAGCTTTTTCTACTTTGTCAAATAATAATACTTCTAAATTAAAATCTATCGATATGTTGTTAAAAAATTAGGTTAATTATTTATAGTTTAGAGTTTAATTCGTGAATTTTGGGTTTAATTCTTGAATTTTGTGCCCAAAATCCAAGAATTAAATCCTGAACCCTAAGTCCACCACCACCGTTGCCCACCCACACACCCCTCTTCCCCCCGGCCCTCCAAAACTTTTTATACCCTAGTGTTAAACCCCAAACAATATGCATTTAATTTTTGGTTTAAACAAAATCAATTATAATATATAATTTAATTATAAAAGTATTTTAAGTTTAATTATAAAATAAGGGGTTAGAATCCGAATCATAAATATGTACAAAGAAGATGACAATGAACATACATGGCTAAAAAATAGTGAAGAATCTTAGAGCAAAAAAAAATGTTATATTCCAACTTTTAAGTAAAATACAATTTTATCAATGATTAATTAGGAGTTTATTCAATAATATATGATCCCGTTTCTACGAAGCAGTAGGGTATTTTGGTAAATATTGGAAGAAGAGAAGAAGAAGAAGAAGAAAGAAGAAGAAGAAGAAGAAGAAGAAAGAAGAAGAAGAAGAAGAAGAAGAAGAAGAAGAAGAAGAAGAAGAAGAAGAAGAAGAAGAAGAAGAAGAAGAAGAAGAAGAAGAAGAAGAAGAAGAAGAAGAAGAAGAAGAAGAAGAAGAAGAAGAAGAAGAAGAAGAAGAAGAAGAAGAAGAAGAAGAAGAAGAAGAAGAAGAAGAAGAAGAAGAAGAAGAAATGAGCTTCTCGATCATCAGTGATTTTGTTAATTGGAGCATTTGATGATGTGCATAAGTTCATGTTAAAATGGCATCTAATACAACCTAATTACATATTGTTTATTACATGAGTAAATTACACAAATTTGTTTATTACAGGAGTAAATTAAGTCCATACTTGTGTATATATAGTGCATAAATTAATGACCAAATTTTATTTTTACAATGAAAGTAAAATACCGAATATTACTTTTATTTGGTCTGTAAATCTGATAAAATAGAAGCTCAAAGGTAAATTAAGGGTGTACCCAAAATGTGAGCCCACCAACTGGTACAAACCGCACATACATATATGGTTAAAAATATAACATTCGGAGTTATTTTTGTATCATATCTATTATCTTTATTAAGTTAATATTTTTTCGCTTAGAAAAATCCAAAAATATTATTTAATTAGCTTTAAAATTGGCAAGATTTGCCTCAATTGTAACTTTTATTTTATTGATGTGCACTCAAAATATCTCGTCAAATGAAAAGTCATATAAGAGGAAGAAAAAAAAATAGAGACATTATTTTTTATATTGGAAATAAAACTCACTTTTTTATTATTAAAATATTCATAGCAAATTACCAAGTTTATCTCCTCCTCTGCACTATAACCTGTATTCATAATTCGTGGCTGAATTGGACCTACCCCTAGTGATTGATATGGAAAATCAAATCGATGATACCTTCTAGGTCATCAAATAAACTTGATTTGCATTTTGCTTAAAGCAAAAGGCATGCGCCTATGTACGTATGTGTTCTGTGATATGGGTGCATGTTGAAAAATTAAGGTACATGTTGAAAATTAACTCAAGAGTTATGAAGAAGTTTAGGTACGTAGGTTGCACCATTTTGACCATCTCATGCTTTTATTGTTGCAACGGTGCAACCTAACCCATGAGATTAGAGATTAGCTTCTTTAATTATTGAGTTTATTAGTTCATTAATGTCACTAATATTATAGTTTCAAAATATTTTTACCTATCATTAATAAAAAGATAAGATGTTAATTGGGAAGAATTCATTCATTATGCAACGTACGAAATACAAAAACATAAAAAAAAAATGTGAAGTAAATTAATGTACTAGACGTTTATTATGCTTTTTACTATTATTTATTTTCTTTAGTATAACCAAGAAATCTGAATTCGAATATAAAAAGGAAGTAAATTGTTTTATTTTATTTTATTATGATTGCCTTCGATGGATTCTAAGTTTGAAATCGTTGCATGCCTAAAAAAAATTATGATTGAAGTATTAAAACAAAATAGATATGTGTAAAATTTTGAAAAAAAAAATTAACTATAATACAAACGGTATACTTTTAAATCAAAATATCATTATGATTTTTATAAATCATATATGATAATGATATATATGTGCATTAGGAAGCCTAAAATTGTATTTTCAAATTGATTGTGCATCCCAAATTATATAATTAACTTTAATTATATAATAATTCCTACTTATTAATACAATTTTAATTAATTAAAATATATTTATACACATTATATAAAATTCAATGAGGCCCATGAACCCCCTGAGTCCACGTTGTCTCCCCCATTTAATTTGCTTTCACAATTGATACTTTTATAAAGGGTGATGCCAATATCGATACGTATAATTTTTTTTTTTTAATATTGTTATATCACACATGATGGTGTACGTGTCTGGATGAGAGAAAAAAATATGGAATTTTTTCAAAAATTAGAATTTTAAGTTTTCAATGCATCAATTCTCTTATTTGAATGCGTATATATAAGAATTTAAGATTTTAAGGAAAAAAAATGAAATTTGGATGCCACAAATCAAAAGTTGAAATTCCATATAAAAAATGTCATTTTCAAAATTCAATTTTTATAACGACCATTTATATATAACGTTAAATTACATATTTATATTTCATTTTACTTTTATATTATCCAAACATAAAACTCTACAAATTCTAGAAAATTAATTTCTAGTTATTTAAATTCCATCTTTCTAAATTCCGAGTAGTCTTAAAAAATTCATTTAAACACACAATTTTATATATAAACATTAAATTATATGTTTCTTATATATATATATTTTTTTTCTATTTGTGTAGACTATAAATTATTAATCAAAAAATTTATTCTATAAACTATTAATTAAAGAATTTCTTTTTGGTTGGAATAAACATAGAATTTGCCAACAGAAAAACCAATAGAATAGTAGGTGAAAGAGGAGGAGGAAATAGCCATAATAAAATGAAGGCGAACAAACTTATGGAAATTTCATGGGGAAAGCAACGTCCACTCCTCTGCTCTGTCAATCAAAGATTGTATGCTTCTCTCTGCTTTACCTCTTCACCTCTCTGTTTCTCGCTCTCTACACTTCTCTCTCCCAAACCAAATGCCTCTTCAGATCCTCCCCTTTCGACCCAATTCAAGCCCCTCTCTTCTCCTACCCGGCAACCTACGGAGAGCACAAGTATGCAATCCCCACCCACCGCACCTCCTGCTCCTCCCCTGTCTTTTTCTCAGGTACCCTCCATGTTTATGAGCTCAATTTCCTTCAATGTTGCCCCTTTCTGATTCTAATTTTCGCTTTTGGTAAAATGGGTTTTGTTTTTGTGGTTAGATTACTGGATGGTCTTGAAGGAGATGCAGAATTTGGGCAAGAATTCTTCATGGTCTTCATCGTCTTCCTCGGGTTTGGGGTATATGAAAGGAAAGGCTGAAACCTTTGCAGGAAATTTCAGCATCCAGAATAGAATTCCCTATTTTGTTCATTATAATGAGAGCACTCAAGTCCCTTGTGGGTTCTTGAAGAAATTTCCGATCAGTGATTCTGGTTAGTTTGTTACACAAGCAAAATGTATATATAAAGTTTCAATTTTTAAACCCTTTATTTTTATTTTTCTGATTCAGCTACATTGGTGAACAAACCTGTTATTTTATGTTTGCAATTCAGATCGAACAGCTATGGAAAACTGTAAAGGAGTTGTTGTAGTCTCGGCAATTTTCAATGACCATGACAAAATTCGACAACCCAAAGGCCTTGGCTGGAAAACCTTGGACACTGTTTGTTTCTTTTTGTTTATAGATGATGTGACCCTCAAAGGACTTGTAAACCACAGATTGATTCTAAGAGAATCTCAAAACTATAAGATTGGGGCATGGAGGGTTGTGAAGGTTTTGAGCAAGGAATTGTATGAGAACCCAGCAATGAATGGTGTCATACCAAAATACTTAGTTCATAGGCTTTTCCCAAACTCGAAGTTCAGCATTTGGATCGATGCGAAGCTGCAGCTTGTGGTAGATCCATTGCTGTTGATTCACTCACTTGTTGTATATGGGGATGCAGACATGGCAATTTCAAAGCATCCTTATTTTCTTCATACCATGGAGGAGGCAATGGCAACTGCAAGGTGGCAGAAATGGACGGATGTTGATGGGTTGAAGAGGCAGATGGAGACTTATTGTGAGAATGGGTTGCTTCCTTGGACCCCCAACAAGCTCCCTTATCCCTCAGGTACCCACTTAGCACTTTGATAATAATTATGTTTCAAACGTCAGCTTTCAACGTTTTTTGGGTTGGTTTTAGGTTGAAAGCTTCCCTCACATGATTATTTATTGATGTTGCTTTGTTCCAACTGTAAAATAACTTATGTAGATTGAAACTGTGATGATGACGGTGCAAGAGGTAGGTGCCAAACCCGTGTTTCTAAGGTAGAAAAAGCATCAAACTATCCAGATACTGGGTTTGGTGTCTGTTTTGTGAAAGTAGAAACAAAGATCAAGTAGTCAATTTCTTTTGGTGTCACTTTTTATAACATTTGGGATTGTTTGGTGTGTATGAATTGGATGAAATATAACCTATCAAATTTACTGCATTTATAAGGTAAAAAAAACCCTTTCATTATGAGGTATTAAAAAGAATCACACACCGAATAAACTTAACTCTTCTAAATCTATAAAGAGATTGAATAATTTAATTTTTTTTCTATGTCTAATCCATTATAGTTTCATTGTAATAGAAAGCATTTACTCATACTTTCAGAATTCCTTGAATTTGAAAAACTACACAATATAATCTAATACAACTCACTGAATGAGCCATTAGACACAAGGTAGTGATCATTAGTTTAAAATGTTCTTTGATTATGCACTAAAATTTTTGGGATCTAGTGAAGAAAATAAAAAAGCGAAGCTAAGTGCTAATTAGCTGCTCTTCTGCTCTGAGAAGAAATGTTGAAACCAATTGATCTGAAAAGGGGAAATATTTCAGGAGGTAGATGCAATTAAAGTTGGTGAAAGCTAACTTGCGAGGGTCCAGAAATAGAAAGAAATGTGTGGTTCATCCGATGTGGATTTGATATTCAATTCAGTGTGGTCCACTTAAGCAACTTGCAGTTCAAGACATTGGAAGAGGAGTGCCCAATGAAGATGCATATAAAAAATTCATAAAATTTTCTGCCCTCTACGCCAATTTGACTGTGTCTTTGGTTTTTGTTAAAATAAATAGAAATTCAATGATATATAACCAATTATTTGGCAAAAAAATGATATATAACCAATTACAAGGAATTATTGGTATTTGGCAGATGTACCAGACAGTGGCCTAATTCTGAGAAAACATGGATTCAGGAGCAACCTATTCTCCTGCTTATTGTTCAATGAGTTGGAGGCTTTTAACCCAAGAGACCAGTTGGCTTTTGCATATGTGAGAGACCTGATGAGCCCCAGGCTAAAGGTGAACATGTTTGAAGTTGAAGTGTTTGAGCAAATTGTTGTTGAGTACAGGCACAACATCAAGCATGGCAGTGGGGCCAGTGGGGGTCAGGAGGGGCCCAAAGGACCCAAAGTTAAAAAGACCAAAAGGGCAGGCTCTGATTTGCTGTATGTTAATGGAAGCTGTTGCAGCAAATGCCAGAAGTATCTTTTGGAGATGTGGGGTGGTGAATCCCAGAGTTGATTTTTTTTTTTTTTTTTCTGGTCACTAAGCCTCTGCATGTTTGACAGCTAGAGGAGAGAAAGAGACAAAAGAAAAGAAAGAGAACAAGAAATAAGAAAAGAAAGTTCCAACAACAACCTTGGAGGCTCACAATGATGAGAGCCAGACAAAGAATAACAGGTGGGCTTGCAGGGATTTTCTTTAGAATATGTTTATTCTTTTGGTTGGTGTTTACTGCAGATTTTAGCATGTTATTATAAAGTATAGACATAGCATGCAATGGGACTCAAGCAAAATCTAGAATTGTCGGGATAGAACACTGCGTAATTTTTACGTATCAAGTTGAATCTACGAAGAGGATTATTTATACAATTCTGTGTATACTGGTTGCTAGAAGTTGCAAGCAGAAAGGAGATGGATGCTGTCACTTTGAAGTTTCAAATGGGTAAAAGATGATGTAGGATTTTAAAGTGGATATCAACACCAACTCAACTCTGTTTATATTAGCTTTCTTTTCTTTTAAAGTTTTCTATCCAAACACACCCTAAAAGATAAAGCTTAAGTCCAAATGTTTCCCTTTTTTCGGCCAAATGGCCATCGACAAAGGGATTTTGGTCTTTCTTCAGTTAAGTGTGCATGCGTGCCACCACCAACCCATGTGTATTGGCTTGAATGGAATTTGAATATGTGTAAATATGGGGTGCGTTCGTGAATTTAACTTCTAATCAAGTGATTGTTCGGTCAAATAAGGAACCTCATCTTGACTTAGGTTCTTTCACTACCTCAAGGTCAAGGCTTTAAATGAACAACTAAGTGATGTGAAATATGCCAAAAAGAAGATTAATAAAAGTAAAAAGAACGGATAATTAATGCAATAAAACGTAAATAAATGACAAGAAATGTATTTTAATTAAAAAGAATTGCAAGAATTAAAAAGGAATTAAAAACAATGACGATAATGAAAGTGCATAAAGTAAAGAATTTAAAAGAAATTGCAAAAATTAAATTGCATGACAAATAAATAATTGAAATACAAGTACGTGAATTAAATTGCAAATGAAATAAATAATTAAAAATAAACATATTGATGTTCATATTCATAATACCATATTAAGTAAAATGTGCAAGAGTTTAATTACTTTGATTAATAATTTAATTATGCAGGTCAATTTTTCCTCAATTTGTTGCAATTAATTATTTTAGTTTTGACTCTGTCTCGGTTCCTCAGAATCTCTATGGTTTTCATTATTAATTTAGTATTTATTTATCCGATTATTTCAATTGATTATTGAGTTTTGAGTCTAGTCTTCTTTAGACTCTTCTCTCTTTATTTTGCAGCAAGGGTCCAAAGGACTCAGAGTGACAGTGGAGAAGAAACTCTCGCGTGAAGTAGATGTATGCTGCATAAAGGACTTAATACTTGAGCGAACAGAGTGACTGAGCTGAGATGGAGCTGTCTGTCGCATAAAGGAGATGGGCAGAGGAAGGCTAGTGCGACGAGGGTGATTGGTGAGGTGAGTCGATTTTTAGTCTGGGTAAGAGATGATATAGTGGCACGAAGGTGATGTCATGATGAGGAAAACGACGCCGGCTGGTGCAGTGGTACGAGTGCGTTGAGTTCAAATTTCAATAATGACTAGATAATTAAGAGTAAGAATTCTTCAAAAATATTTTTAAACTTCGAATTTGAATTTTTTTTATTATCCAATATTAAAAAAATTAGGTTAATCCTAAATCCTAATTCATAAGAAACACTATCCCTACCTAATTAAACACCCCCCACCACCACCAACCCAAAAACTTTCCATACCCTACCGTTAAAACATAAATAATACGGATTTCATTCTATATTAAAAAAAAATCAGTAATTTAATATATATTTCAGAAGGGCTATGTTAAATATATTTTGATACAATATAAAGAGAATTGAATATGTTATTGAGCTCTTTTAAACAAGGCATTATATTTGAAAACAGTCTTAATATATTTGATTGAGTCAAATGAAGAGACATTATCGACGAGAGATATATGACACCTGAAAGAATTTGAGCGTCTTTATTATCACGAATTTTAAGAAAAATAAAAATCTAAATTATTACCCTCACACAAATGTAAAGGTCATAATTAACTTATAATAACAACGTACGTACTACATTTCCCGTGCATGCATGCAATTCTAATCTTCCATTGATTAACAAGCTAGCTAGAGACTTATTCAATCTTCTCTTTCTCCGTCTGCAAACATACACACAAACAATGGCAGGCCACCAGATCGCCAGCCACAGAGAAGACGCCGAGGTCTACCACGGCGAAGCCGTGTGCAAGAAGAAATGCCACGAGCTGCTCGACGAAATGTCCCTGCCACGAGGCCTTCTCCCCTTAGACGACGTCGTTGAGTTCGGTTACAATCACACCTCCGGCTTCGTATGGCTCAGGCAGAAGAAGAGAAAAGAGCACCGTTTCCCCTCCATTTCCAAGACGGTGGCGTACGACGCGGAGGTCGTCGGGTTCGTGGAGGAGCACCGGATGCGGCGACTCTCTGGGGTCAGAAGCAAAGAGCTCCTCATTTGGGTCTCCATTTCTGACATATACGTGGACTCGAATTCGGATCCCGATAAGATCACCTTCGCTAACGGCACCGGAATCTCCAGGTCGTTCCCCGTCACGGCGTTTGAGCTTGAAAAACAAGAAAATAAGGGGGGGAAATGAGGAAAGCAGCTTATCCGCTAGATTAATCACCATTTTACATGTCAATACGTATATTTTTTGAGCAATACACATCAAATTACTTGACCGGCAATGCATTTTTTAATATATATATATATATATATATATTAAGATTGATTGAGATTGACGATGGATTGGTTTTTGCAAATTAGTTTCGTTGTAATGTTAGATTACCCCCGCCACATCTTCTGTGTTTGAACTTGTTGTTTGCGTTGGGATATCTCTGTGTCCGGAAGAGAAGTCGGAAGAGAAGTTTCGTAATTTCATATATAACATGTGAAGAGAAATACCGTCAAAATATAACACTAAAAGCCACAAAAGTCTTCCGTTCGATGTGACTAATGCTTGATGATACACATCATAACAATGCTAAAAACTCAATCCAATTGAGAATCATGCGCATTCATATGTGCCCCATCAAAGGGATTCATTGTCCCATAATATTAATTCATACGAAAGAATTGAAACAAACCTCCAGACTGCCAAATCCACCGTTTAGAGCATCAATCTACATCAAATTAGTTAAATTTTTGAACAAATTTAACTTAAAATGATCCAAAAGTTATTAATAACTAGCCAATTTTTACAGCCACTAAAATCGAACTCTACATTTTCACAAAATTTTAATATTAAATTCATTTTTTCAAATTTAAATATATAAAAACATAAGTTTATTCCAACAACTAGTTTTTAACGTGGTTTTTTAACAGTTTAATAAATATGTCTATTTTGGGTGTAAAATCGATCCGGCCCATAATTCGGACAATTCATTGTATATATAGTTAGTTTTCCTAACGATTCAAATATGTATGTTCAATTTAACGGTAAAATTGGATAAAACAAATTCAGAGCTAAATGCAGTAGCTAAAATTTCAAATGAAAATCCATCT
The DNA here is from genome assembly GCA_032719365.1 of Prinsepia uniflora. Lineage (NCBI taxonomy): Eukaryota > Viridiplantae > Streptophyta > Magnoliopsida > Rosales > Rosaceae > Prinsepia > Prinsepia uniflora. The sequence goes on from CM064868.1 coordinate 569,752, forward strand.
CAACATAAAAGGAGTAACAACCATAAGCTTCAAGTTCTTGTTTAGGATACGATATATATGACGAAAAATATTTTTCGGCTTTTAAAAAGTAAGGAGCATCACTACTCAATGTTACTATCGTAGATTATATTAAAAAATTTAACTTTTATTTCTTTTTCCTCCTAATTGTTGAATGTGTTAAAATTATCATATTCAAATTTTGTTCACGACAATTCGGTTTTCTTGATCGTCATATGAAAACTACGAAATATCTAAACCTCCATTTCCCAAATACCAAAAAGAATCAAACTTTTTACAACCGTATATAAAAAGTTTGAGTCAATTAACTACCCGGAAACAAAAAAAAAATTGAAAATTTGTTTTTTTTTTTAATTTTTCAATAATCCATGAAAATTTACAGTTTGTGAATGCAAATGATGATAAATTTTGAGAATGAAAAAGAGAGTGAAAAAGAGAGGATGAAGAGGATGAAGGGAAGAGGATAGAGAAATGAGATGAAGCAATGGTTAGCAGCCGTCGACTAGTTATTAATAGTTAGTCCTAATAAAAAAATTAAATTTTGATTTAACTTTTTATTAAATTTGTCCAAAAATTAAATTTGACTATTCTCCTGTAAATGTTCATATAAATTCTCACATTGTTTTGCAGTGAGGCGTGATCCTATCACCGTTTGTGACCGTGCCTCTTTGAGCAACCCCACTAAATTAAATACTTGAGGTTGTATGGGACACAAAAACGTAGATCCGTGGATGTATCTTTCTTATCTTCCAATGTCAACAAGAATCGTACAACTAGTTGTTTTATATAAACCTCAAACTCTAGCCACCAAGATGAGTCAGGTACAATCTGTTAGTTCAGTAAAGTTAGCAGCCGCAATTTAATATATAGTCTCCTCCCACATTCAATTTCCTCCCACCCTCATCTCAGAGATGTCTTCGGCATTAATCGACAGTCATCGAAACAATGCAGAGATTTTCCACGGCGAAGCACTGCGCAAGCAGAAGTTCCATGACCTGCAGGAGGAGCTGTGTCTCCCGACAGGCGTCATAAGAGCTGATATCGAGGAGATGGGGCACCAACGGCCCTCAGAGTTTGTGTGGGTGAAGCAGCAGCAGAAGAATGAGCACAAGTTTAAGAAAACCGGCAAGACCGTCTCTTATGGCGCTGAGGTGACAATGATGGTTGAGAAAGGCGGGATTAAGCAGATCACTGGTTGTGCCAGCAAGGAACTGTTCTTGTGGGCCACTGTGTGTGAAATGTACCTCAAAGATGTCTTTTCAGACAAGCTTTGCTTCAAAACTCCATATGGCCTCACTGGAACATTCCCAGCTTCAGCGTTTGAGGATGAAGAAGATGATGGAGATCAGAAAAACCACCAGTGAACAAGTTTTAACTTCAAGCATTTAGCAACTTAGCATATATATAATAATGTTCTGTATCCTGTAATGGATCCAGCTGGTACTTGAGAATGAAATAGTAACAAAATTTACCCTGTATATCGTCAGATCTGAGACTTCGATTCTTAGACGATGACATTATCAATTATGCTCCAAAACTCCATTAGTGTTCCACAATTTAACAAATTTTCTTCCTTTTGAATACCAAACTCATAACACTGTCATCAGAAAATAGGGCTTTGATTTTCTTCGTTTTCAGTGAAACAGATCAGAAATACTCCTTTCTTGATCCATTTGATCATTAAATCTTCTGCAGCAACTTCTGTAGTTCTGTTGAGTCCTAAGTTTACGCCACTTCAAACCAAATACTGGATTTCATTACCGAATGATTTTTTTCCAACCGAAACCTTAGAGGCAGATCATTTGAAGAAACTATATCCACTATCATCGTCCCAAAAAACAGTCACTCACAATGAAGATTCATTTTTCCATTTCGTTATAGAATACATCATGTGGCAGACACTTCCACGCTATCCTTTCTTGTTTGTTTTTCTTACCTCTGCTTATAATTCCAAACCCCAAGGGTTTTAAAATCCCACAGAATCTCAGATACCTCATCTTGAGGCAAACATAAACCATTTCGCTTAATTGATCTATGCAACTCACAGAAGAACTTTGGGTCTTCAAGTCTAATGTAGTCATGTAAGAGCTACTCATGATCAGGGATCCAATTTCTAGGAAATGGAGAATAATCACAAGCTGGAACCAAAGACATGTGTGAAAACCAAACACCTTCTATTGCATCAACAAGACCAACCCTCAAAAGATCAGAATATTCAGGTGCAGAGTTGTTACTACTCTCCCTCAGTGGACGACTGAGATCGCGTGAAGCTATTCCATACACCTTGGCTCGTGATTTTAGCCTATACCTTGCAGCATAAAGCTTAGCCAAAGAGCTACGAATCACATAAGCACAAAAGCCAACAACTTTCTTGCGATTATCAGCATATTTGTACCAATCAGCCATGGTCTCCAACAACTTATTCATCTGGGAGTTAGTATGAGCTTGCCCAGAGTAAAGCATTGGAGTGCAGGGCAGTGACTCAGGATCCTTATCACCCTTAACAAATGCAAGCCGCCTGAATTGGCGAACACATTGTTGTAAGCTAGCAGTAACCGAAAGCAAAGTCCCTACACCTTTTTGGCTCACAACATTACCTCCACTGGCTGTGTACCTAAGTGTGGGGTGTATAACCCTACGGCAGATTATATGGTCTAAGAACTGAATTCCCCTCCCCTTGTTATGTGTTCAATCTCCACCTTCGAGTTATCCAATCTTATTCCGAATCTTCTCTCACTAAACTCTATAATTTGCTTTCGAATGTCCACTGCATCCTCCCTAGGCCCTCTGATACCAATCAAAAAATGACCCCCATATCTAATATAATCCATTTTCCTAGTTTTCTCATTTCCATTGGAAGGAACAAACTCGGGCCAAGATGGGTTATGACAACCATCATTTATAGAATTTTTCCAAATAGAATCAAGACTAGATGGCTTAAAAAACTCAACTATTTTATCTTCCATTACTAAATCCAATTCATTAAGACAAATATTAGCAAGTAAAGGGCTCAAAATTCCACAATGTCCATAAGAAGGTACCTTAGCAGCCTCTTCAGGTGCAAAATTGAAAAACGTTCTCAGCCAATACGGGTCCGGCATCGGCTCCTTGTCATTCAAAATCTTCTTCTTCTTAGGCGCTTTCCTGTTCTTCTTTCTGTTCTGTGGCCATTCCTCATCACCATCGCCGTTTTCGATTCGGAGCTCTAACCACCGATTGGACCAAGCCCAGTATTTTCCTGTCCCTCACAGACTGCTCTAAGCAACCCATTACCGCATTTCTATCCACATTGTCGAAGATTTCACTGATGTCGCCTTTGAGAAACCATAAGTACCCGGCGAAATTGCTCCGAATGGTCCGAATCACGGTGTGAGCATTCCTGCCTGGTCGAAAAGCGTGAGACTTGGGCGAGAACCGGGCCTCAAAAACAGGCTCCAATATCATCAACAAGACCTCCTGAACGATACGGTCCTGAAAGCAGGGCTCGTCGGACTCGAGCATAGCCTGAAGCTTACGCTTAGAGAGGAGCTCTTTCCTGGTCTTGTCATTGGGGCTCCGGATGTACGGCTGGGTCTTCTTGTTCCAAGAGAAATTGCCACGGACGACAGCGTTCGGAGGGAAAGGAGGTCATGGAGGACATGGGCGTGGATGGCGTTGCGGGGAGGGAAGGTGCCGGTCACGTGAGCGCAGGAGCGCTGGTAGGCTAAGACCCAGAGGTCGAATTTGGAGAGGAAACCGGTGAGGTTGGGGAAGGCGATGGTGGGGGGAGAAGAGAAAGCCTTGACCCATAGAGGAGCAAATTTCAATCGGGTCTTGTTTGAGAAGCGAGTAGGGGTCTTGCTGGTCTTGCTTCGACGCCGGTGGCTTTGTTGAAGGTGGTGCCGAGAGGGACCATGAGAGGGCGCGAGGGAAGGTTTTGAAGAAAGAGGAGTGGTGGCACTTAAGGTGTTTGATGGTTGTTCTCCCTGACATTTTTGGTATCGAGGATCAAAAAGTCCGGAGTGAAGACCCTCTGCCTTTGGATTTGGACCGTTGGTAGTTCATTATATTGGTCTGGGCCTGTAAGTTGACTTATTGGGTTGGGTCAAATTCGACTTCAAATTTGATATCACACTTTACTTTTTTACTTAAGCATTCCTTTATTTTATTTTTTTCTTTATACACTTCTTTATTTTTCACGAAATTGAATAATCAAAATAAAATCAATAAAATATTTAAAAGAAGTGTCAATGTAAAAATTGAAATATGACCCGAGGGAGGCTTATGGGAGCTTAAGACTCTCCGGTTGTATTATAATTCTTCATACGAAATTTATATAATTTATTGAGTATTCATACGATTTTCTATTAGAGAAATATTTTAAATATATAACTACATAGCAAGTATGACTAACAACCGTCAAGTGAGTTTAGTTCAGTTAGTTATAGCGTTGACTTATAAACAATTAGTTTCAGATTCGAATCCCAATAACATATTGTATGAAAATTTTCTAAAAAATCCCCATCCCCTTTAATTAAAAAAAAAGTATGAATAACAAACAATACTCGAAAAACTTGCCATTTTTCTGATGAATTGGAAAATAAAACTTCGATTCTTGCGATCTTCGATTTTTGCGATCGTATATAAAATATAAGTAATTAAAATTGTAAAGTAAACTTTGAATACTTAGAATCACTCCTTAAACTTTGAATACTTAAAATTTTATGTAGTATTAGTTTATATAGCCCACTTATTGATGACCATGTTGATATGTTGTATGAATAATTTCCAAAAATTCTCTCATTCCCTGTAATAAAAAAAAATATAGTCCATTTATTAAATTATTTTACACTTAAATAAGTGAAATATTGATGTTTTTGGAAATTATATGATGTCTTATCTACGTAAAAGAGATGTTTGTTGTAATTTTAGGTGTTATTGCATTTTATTTGCATGATTATTTGTTGTTTCTTTGTATAAATTTCTTTTTAATCAATTAAATTCACTTAATATAATCGAAATTTGATAAAAAAAAATTATTCTAATTAAAATTTAACGAATCTCATTTTTAATTTATATATGAATTTGTGCCTAGGTAAATTTATGTTTACCACGTGACTAATATAGTTTGGATTAGCTAGTCCCTATATATAAGGGAATGTGGATCCTATGTATAGATTTTCCCGCACTAACATCACAATGAGAGCCCTCTTCTCTCTCTCTCTCTCTATCTGTGTCGACACCATTCCATGCATGAATGGAGAATTGGAGATGGAGTAAACGCTACGAAATAATCACCTTGAACCACCCAATAAAACAAAGCATTGGTGAGTGGTGACCCCTCTAAGGCCCCTACCCCCTCATATATAGGGCTCATAGTCCTACCAGATGCAAATCAATCACATGCCTCGTCCTAATTTTCAGCTTAAATTCTCACAAATTATCCACCTACCAGCATTGACTTCTAGCATATACGAGGAAAAATGAAACATACTCAAATCTCTCTCCATTCATTAGCCAAAGAATATACATCATGTGTCTCAACATCCAGAACATAAACACGAGTAAGTAGTTCAGTTAAAATTTGAATTTCAAGTCATATTTCTTCTCTGATTTTATATTCGAGATACAAAGTTAATATTTGACTAACTTTGGGCATGCTCCGTGTCAACGACAAAAAAAAAACATGCACAATACAGTTTTTCTTTTTTGTCCAGGGCACAACAGAGTTCATTAATATATAGATAAATTCATTCATGCATTTTCATCTATATAAATATATATATATATATCTTATAATATATATAAACCTGGAAATTGACGGGAAAATAAACAAAAAATTTGAGACATTTTTGTGCTGAACATATATGATGATCATCAAATGAGTTTTTGATATTCTGATAATTTTATTGATCTCTCTCTCTCTTTCTTTATCTATGACATTACAAAATTCACGAAGAAAATCATAAAGAAAGTAAAAAAATATATAGTCTTGATCATCGATCGTCGATCTGTTACAGGTGATGATGACGAGTCACGCATGTACGGAAGCAGTGGCGGTGGGTCTAGGGTTTAGCGGCAGTGGGAGCGAGGTCGCAGAAGAAAGCGACGGAGTTGGGGTTTGCATTGTGGCAAGGGGAGGAGCCGGAGGGAGGGACGAAACCCTTGGGCAGCATCACCGAGAAAGATTCCATCGGAATATTATTATTCTTTCTCTTCTTGTGCACGCGTACCCACCTCCTCCTATTCTTGTGCCGCGGACTGATCATCTTTCTTCGGTTCTGCTGAAGCTTCCTGCGCAGTGCTTCTTCTTTGTCCTTAACAAACGGAAACGGCGCCGTGTTCTTGATGTGGAACACTTGGTATTGGGTGGGGATGGAGTCTGAGGGGGTCTTGTGGAGGAGGATATCGTCATGGGATGACGATGACGATGATAATGCGGAGGAGACGAGGGCGGAAGAGGAGGCGGTGTGGAGGAGGAGCAGGAGGAGGAAGGCGGAGATCATGTAGTTGAAAGATTGAAGTCTTCTTCTATTGGTGAAGAAACCCATGAGAGTTTTCGGGGTTTGTGTTTCTTGGTAGATTTATGGGGGATATCAAGAAACCAAATGTGAAAGTGGAAGTTCAGAGAGAGAGAGAGAGCGAGACGGGTGCTAATCCCAAGAAAGGTTGGAATATATAACTAACACCTGTACGTGATTTGAAATTAGCAGCAGCAGTTAATCACTAAACTAGCCACTAACACGAAAAATTTAGATTTCTTTCGTTTGGATATTGGGTGTGCTGATGAAATTACCAACCTCATTGTTTGATTTATTGATTAGTAGATGTGGCCGGATAATCAACACAACTTTCACGTATATACACTGTACACAAGTTCAAATAAATCAATTTGAAATCGGACAGCACTTGCATTGTACCCATGTTATAGATTCTTATACCATCTTTCGACGTTTGTCTTTATATATATGTCATAATCAAAATCGTTTATTTTTTTTAAAAAAAAAAATCAATAAAATTTAAGATCGTTTGATCATATATATGTATATATATCAACTAAATAAACAATTCAGTATAAAGATCTTAATTTTTAGCAAAATCGTTCATTTATTTAGTACATCTGAATAATAATTAAACGACCTCTAATTTTATTAATTTTTTTACGGAGATGTTTCTAATCTGATGATTTAGAGAATGACTAATTCTGATTATGATAATGTGTATAAAGACAATTTGATATATCGAGAAGTTGATATAAGAATGTACTAGTAGGGTGGGATCTAACTAATCCTTTTAAATAATAGTTTTAAAATTATGATAATATCGTATTGTTTTATTATTACTTTTTTAATATTGGATGATATATAGCAATTTATTTATTTATTTTGTTTTAGTTAGAATATATATAGCAATTTATTGCAAAATAAATAGGATGATGCAAGGAAAAATTACTATTAATAGTATTTTTGGGCAAAAACAAAATAATTTAGGGAAATTGTTAAGAAAAAAAGTTTAATATAATTTAATAATTTTGATTTTCTGGTCTCCTCAAGGAAGCTCGTCAGGAGGGTCGTGGACGCCCGACCCTACTCTCTCTGACGAGTCCAAAGGCTTACATGGAAATTCAGTCGTGACGTGTCTATTTCTAGTTTGTCGCCGTGACGTGATTGTCGAATGGTCAACAACACCACCTCTCTGTCTTCTTCTTCCCTCTTAACAACGACAACCAAAACTGGGAGGAGCCTGAACGATCGTTAATCGCCCGTTCAACATTCCTGCGAATCCAATTCCGCGCCCAAACCACAAGAACACCAAGAATCTAGCATTTTCCATCACTTTCTCGCTAAATCTCTCTCTCTCTCTCTCTCTCTGATTCCGCGAGATTGCGATCCAATTCAAGCACGGTGCATCTCAGCCTCTTAGCAGAGGCGGAGGTGAGCAGTGAGCACCGGACCCTGAGGCGGCGGGGCCGACCGGATCGAGCATGTCGTCGAAGATTTTACCTTACTCCAAGCAAGATGTCCACTACGACAACGCCAAATTCCGCCAGCGCTCGTTCGTCAAGGTCCTCTATTTCTCAGATCTTTTCCACTTTCGTAAATTTAGTCCTGCACAGTTTTGTTGTATTGCGATTAATTCTACGAATTGATTCAATTTATTGTTTTTTGTTTAGCTGAATTTGGATTTCCTTACATTTTATAGATGAATATATAACCGAATGCTCCTCTAAGTCTGCGTGGATAAGTTAGATGTGAAATGAAGAGGCCTCAACCTATATTATGAATGAGGCACCAATTTCGGCTAAAAATATGAACAGAGAGTATGAAGACACGGATGTTGTCTCACTTTAAATTTTTGTTTCCAATCTGTTTTATGTTGTGTGACATTGTTGATGCAAAGATTTTCATTTGCTTTAGCGACTTTCTCTTTTAATTTGGCTTAACAACTTGTATTTTTAAATGACGCAAGTTCCTTTGTCTTGTTTCACAGATGATATCTCAGACCTTACTCACTAGTAACGTAAAGAATCATTGTATGAGTTGCAGTACAGGAAAGTTTCTATTTTTACTAATGATATTCGGTGTAGCATATCTTATGCTGACACATACAAGTCCTGCCAATTCTCTTACTGATGGATTAGTAAAAGATAGTAAGAATGGTACATATGAGCATACTATGAGTAGTGGCATTAGATTTGGAAATATTTTCAGGAAACCACCCAGGCTTCCGCCTCAGTTGCCGCCTGACAAAAAAGGTACTGGTGACCTTGGTAATGACCGTCGGAAATTAAATTCTGACCCCAAATGGATAGCTAGGCAAGAAAGCGTTAAGAAGGCCTTTATTCATGCATGGTCTGGCTATAAAAGGTATGCGATGGGTTATGATGAGCTGATGCCTGTGAGCAAGCGAGGGGTTGATGGGTTAGGTGGTCTTGGCGCAACTGTTGTGGATGCCCTTGATACCGCCATGATAATGGGTGCAGATGACATTGTTTCTGAAGCCGGCTTGTGGATTGAAGCAAACCTATCAAATAGGATTAATCAGACTGGACAAGTTAATTTATTTGAAACTACAATACGTGTTTTGGGTGGTCTTTTAAGTGCATATCATTTGAGTTCCGTGGAGAATGGGATGGGCACAACACATAGAGGACCTAAACCGGTGGTTTATCTGGAAACTGCTAAGAACTTGGCTGATCGTCTACTATCTGGCTTTACTAGCAGTCCAACTGATGTTCCCTTTGGTGATATTGTTCTTCGTGATCCTTCAGCGCATCCAGCTCCCGATGGTCTTAGCAGCACTTCAGAAATTTCTACTTTACAGCTTGAGTTCAATTATCTAAGTTCTGTTTCTGGTGATCCAAAGTACTCTGTGGAAGCTATGAAGGTCTTGGAACACATAAGAACTCTACCAAAGGTGGAAGGATTGGTTCCTATTTTTATAAGGTATGAGCTTTACATCTGATTTCAACTTCTTTATTCTTACTTATAAATTCTAGCATCATGTTGACATTCATGAATTGAGGAGCATCTTTATCTGTCATTAAGGCTGAAAGATTACTCATTTTAGGAGTGCCCTTGGTCTGTTGGATATAAATATTAGTGGAGATGTTAATTTTAATCATTATACATTTCCAGAATCTTGCTTGCACACATGTAATATTTGTTCTGGTGAGTATGTGACTATCTGTGTTTTTGTTAAACCTTTATGCTTCATTTTTTATCTAAAACGAATTGGTGACGGCATCTCACATGTGCCTTCTTGATTTTCACTTTGTTTAACTTATCATCTATTTATTTGTCGATGTTGTCTATAATGTATGCAGCCCTAGCACTGGTGAGTTTAGTGGAGAAAATATAAGGCTGGGATCCCGTGGTGACAGCTACTATGAGTACCTACTGAAAGTTTGGCTTCAGAAAAACCAAGAAAGTAATTTTACATATCTCTATGATATGTATGAAGAAGCAATGAAGGGTGTTAGGCACCTTCTTGTGCGGAAATCAGTTCCGAATGGATTGGTTTTTGTTGGGGAATTGCCTTTTGGACATGATAGTTCCTTTAGTCCCAAAATGGATCACCTGGTATGTTATAACGCACAAAATCTTTGGCCTTTACATAGCTTATTGGTTGCTTGTGTACACTATTCTTGTTCTACAAAGGGGAGTGAAGTGTAGGTGGCACTGAATGTGCTGAATCAGAGTTTTAAAGCCTAGCCTTATGAATTGGTTTTTATTTTTGTATTTAAGTATTCATGTCTGGAATATAAGAGGGAAAAGAAGTTCTTTATTTTTTTTCCCCACATTATTATTATCAGGAAACATCCACTATTATTGTGAATTCTGTCCTCATCCTGCTTTCTGAAATGTCGAACTTATTTGATTTCAACTTATTATGGATCATTAATCATTTAATTTCTACTTTTATGTATTTTGCAGACCCATAATGTACAAATGTGTTTAACTTCCGTGGTATCCTGCATGAAACATGTTTGATCATGCTTGCTGTTTTGTTATTGGTTCTTAATGTAACAGTTTGTGCTGTCTTTTGCAGGTATGTTTCTTGCCTGGTACTCTTGCACTTGGTGCCACTAAAGGCATCACAAAGGAAAAGGCAATGAGAAATAATATGCTTGACTTTGAGGACCTAGAAAATCTGAAACTTGCTGAAGATCTGGCTAAAACATGCTTTGAGATGTATGCAGTAACCTCTACCGGCCTTGCTCCAGAAATTGCTTACTTCCATACAGAGGTTAGTTTTGGGTCTACATGAGCTATTATCTGGGAAGAGATCCGCCAAATTCTTTCCAGCCTTTTCAACTTTCAATTGTGTATGTTGGTTGTATGGTAGACTTGACGGCTTCTCTCATTGAAGCAGGAATATTCTGAGCGAGGTCTTGATGGTGGTAACAAGAGCTCCGAATATGTGAATGACATAATCATTAAACGTCTTGATCGTCATAATCTCTTGCGTCCTGAAACTGTGGAATCATTGTTTGTCTTGTACCGCATCACGGAAGATCCAAAGTATGCTTTTACCTTCTTTCTTATGCGCCCATCAGTTTTATTCCTCGATTAATAACACAGGCATTGAGGATAAGTCATATTCCCTTTGGAGTGCTTTCACTTATATGCTTGGCCATTGCAGGTATCGTGAATGGGGTTGGCAGATATTTGAAGCATTTGAGAAGTATACAAAGATTGATACTGGCGGTTACAGTTCTTTGGATGATATAACAACAGTTCCTCCTCATAAGAGAGACAAGATGGAGACGTTCTTTTTGGGCGAGACACTGAAGTATTTGTACTTGCTGTTTGGAGATGGTTCTGTTGTACCATTGGATAAATTTGTTTTCAACACAGAAGCTCATCCTATTCCCGTTGAAGTCACTGCCAAGAGGGGATGAAACTTTCTTGCACTGAAGCATCAATTGAAGGGAAGCATGTACGGACAAATTATACGGCAGCAGGCACAGATTTTAACGCTCTTTTCAGATTTGCTGGTGTTTCATACAGATTGAGTATATCTGATTCCAGAGAGCAGTAAATACCATGGTTTAAGTGCTAAAGGCGGTTGAATTTTCTCTTGTTTGTGCAATTTAGTGCTCTTCTACACCAGAAAGCTATACGAAGGAGATTTTTCCTGGACAACCCTATACTTGGGCGGCACCAGATATTGAAAAGATTGTACTATTTAGTTCTTGCTAATTTACAGTTTTGATTAATTACAAGGATGGGGTTCTACCCATCAAAGTATGAAGAGCCAAATTTTGTAATTGACTTCCACTTCTCTGGTACTATTACTGGATTTGGGGAACCAAAATGCTCAGCTGGTGTGGTCACATCAAAAATTCTGTTAATATCTTATTATATATTGCCTACAAGTTACAATCTATCTTATCATCTACATAGCTGTATTTGAATGATATTCGGTCACTTAATTCATATGATCACTGTCATTATGAAGAAGAAACAGGTGATCACCGTCTCGAACAACACTTATGTCATCTATTTCTGCATTCTCTGCATTAATGACTTTTGTAGGTTTGTGGCCTCGGAACTTCTCACCTGCAATGTCATACACAGAGTGTCAGGACGGAACTATACAGCTGATCAAGGTTAGTTTTTAACATTCAATTTTTGTTGTGCTTTGTTGTTATTTTTCAGTCTGTGAGAAATAATTCAAATGTGGAATATCAAATGTGTTTCTTGAGGTAGAAAAGAAAGCTTACTGGCAACTCTTAGCAGCTCTTCTATGGAACCTGGTAGAATTATTAACTTTGGCAGCTGCCTCTCTGATGCACTTTCATTTGAAAAATGCATGTGGATGGTAACTCTCTTGTTCATCATTCTCATCCGGTCTCTATCACTTTCCGGGTTGGAAGTACTCGGGTAGGACCTCATCGTTACCTGTCTCAAGTGAGTGGAAAAATGGGTACCCTCATGTCTTTTGGAACTTCCTTTACAATTTCGGCTGCATTCAGATGTTTCTGGTTCAATAAACTCTATTCTATGTTCATCTATTCTCTTATTCTCATAACGTTGTAAAAGGTCATTTATACCCTTGTTTCCTTGCTGTTGTGCCAGAGCTTTAGGCGTCCATCCTCTAGAATCCGGTTTGTTCGCATTTGCTCCTTCTTCAAGCAAAACTTTAACCATTTCCAGATGTCCCTGGCGAACAACGGAATGAAGAGCCGTTTGGCCATCCTCACCCATCATGTTGACATCCATTGCAGTTTCAACATCAGCTTTCCTTATTTCACTCTTTTCTTTAGCCTCTGAACCTGCAAACAAGTCATTCCTTGGTTCCTCCATTGATGGATCTTGACGCCGCTTATCTTTGCATCCTGGGTGAGAGCAGCATCTTTCTGTTGGTCCTCCTCCAGGGCAATCGCTTTGGATTAACCCTGGATCCACCGGACATTCACAGCCCAACCCTTCCTGCCCCTTGAGCTTCTGTAAAGTAGAAGAGAGTACACACTATCAGTCTTTGGAAGAGAAGGGTGGTGTGCATTATTTTGTGTCAAAAAAATTATTGTGTTTCGGTACCAGAAAAATGTTATTCATGATAATTTGCTCATCTTCCTTGTTTTCTTGTATAATGGTCATTAGTGAACTTCTCCGGAGCCGCAATATCTGAGAAAGCTCCGTTGTCCGGACGGTGAAAGGCTGTGGCCTATGACATAGTACTCCAATTTCTCCCAATGTATTCCCTGCTATGGCCTTTCCTACGACCTGTTTAGTGCATGTGAAGTTAGGTGTTACCTCCCGTCTATTTTCCAGTCTACAGAGACACTTCATTTAATGGCCCGTTCTTAAAGGGCCTTGAATTTATGCATGTACGTATGACTTACTTGATCATGCCCATCAATACTGGATATCAATTCCTGCAAATTGTAACTTCATGTCAAAAATACATTTTTAAGAATGTTGAGAGAAAAAAAAAATTAGAGGGTTAAGAAAGATTTAAGAACTAAGCTCTCTCACCGTTGCCCCTGAAACAAGTATGTAAAGATCAGTGGGAGCCTCATTTTGAAGAATTACATCTTCCCTGGGTGGGAAATACTCTGCATCAATTTCTGATACCTTCACAAAATAAGGCATGGCATGGGTTTAGCCTCTTGTGAAAATAAGATTGACAAGGATTGTAAGTCATGTAATGTTTTACCAACTGAAAGAGAAAGTCATGAGAAACTCCTTGGAAGAGATAAACTTTCTGCAAAATGGGGAAGAAGAGATGCTGTGAGATGCTCGAACGAATCGCTTTCGGCAGACTGTTTAAGGTCTCTTGCTGCTTCAGCCCCTCTGTCTTGAATTTCAGGCAAATGTGTGACAACGTTTGATCTTGAATCCGTTGGGGCAAATCATTTCTTGCTGCAAATTCTGATGCAGCTCTCACTGTGTCCCTCTGTTAACATCAAAAGCAAAGGTTCTTTGCATTAGCATCACGAGTTATATATAATCATGTGTTAATCAAGATAGACACAATTATATAAAGTCGGTAATAAATTAAATTTCCTCATCCCATGGGAATTGGGGACAGATGCCTTTACAAAATTAATATTTCTGAATTGGGTTTGGACTTACGGAACAATTTCAAAATGTGGGGTAGGTAGGGAAGGAAACATCTTGAGTTTTGTGCAGGTGATATATGGCCATATGGGGAGGGGACCTTTTTTTAAAACTTTGATTCTGACTGGGGGTTTATTTTGGTCCATGTACAACTATCCTATTGCTTAACCTTTGGAACTCTATTGCAGCTGGGTTCATCAGATTGAGCTAAAAGAGGCTCAAGGGAGGTGTAGAAGAACAACTCACGAAAATTCGGGTTCTGCTGGTCCAATGAACAACAAGGTTTGTCATGTTTCCAATGAGGTAAGATGTCAAGCCCAAGTTGAAGAGCATGTAAAAGATATCAAACAGCATCTCCCTAGGGTTCTCAGCATGCAAGTCTCCATAGCCGGTGGTTGTTAGTGTTGTGATGGACCAGTACATTGAAGTAACATATCTGTTCCAAAGGCTGTCCTCTTTGAAATCTGGGTTGACTGCACCAATCCAGGTTCTTTTCGGGTCAGGATACCGGTCTGCTATCAGATAGTTGAAGCATCCAGCACAGTGTACTGCAAAAAGGGTCACCTGAAATTTGACATGTCACACAATGGTGAGTGTAGAGCCAAAAGGACATGAACAGATTTTGATGCTTGTGTCGTGGTTTAGGGGATTACAGAAATGAGCTTTGTGCATCGAATCCAGAAGTAATTGAATCGAATGTCCTTCTCAAGTCTGTAGGGAAAGCAAAGGAAAGGCAAATGGAAAGTTAGTCTGGAGAAAATTAACTAAAGGCAAAGGCCTAATAGAATGGTGATGAACCTTGCAAATAGGAAGCTGACACGTCTGAGGCGCCAAAGACGGAGCATGTTGAGTAGTTTGAAGCCAAGTTCGCTGCCATGATTTGTGAATAGGAGGCTAATGGGCTGCAATGGAGCAGTGGAGCTTACATCGAAAATGAACCAGGTTGATATGTACCTGTCGGTTTCCACAAGAGAAAAAAGGATTTGTTGTGAAGAAACTAGAACATGTATGTTTGTTGTTTCTGTGAATCAATAGATTAATGAAGGCTTACGCACCTCATCGCGATTTGCTTGGGATTGTCAACGAGGAGATAAGAGCGGCTGTCGAGATAGGCAACAAAGAAAGTAAGAATGATGTCGATCGCAAAGAAGCCATTGACAATGTTGTCGATGATGAAAAGAGCATCTCTTTTGTAAGGCAGAAATGCAAACTCGAAGGGGCAAATCCAGGCAGAATAAATGACTAGAAGAACAAGTAGCATCTCCCACGCCCTGAAAAAAAAATGATGATCAGATAATAAGGGCAGCCATGAATTGATGATCAAGAGGATAATAAGTACTAACGATCATCACCTGTAGCGGGGATTATACGGCGATATAATGCATTTGCGAAGCTTAATAGACTGGTTGATTCTGGCACCAAGGGAAGGCAGGAGGTCGCTAGAGAAGAAGCTGCTATGAGCAACACTATCTATTTGATATTCGTCGATACAGAACCTCTTGAAGAAGTTTTTTGTGGAGGAAAAAAACATGTTTTTCTATTTTTCCTGTGTTGGGTTGATTCTTCAAGATAGTAAAAGGGTAGCTATGGATTTTTGGAGGTGGATTTGGCGTTGTGAGTAAAAGGGTATTAATAGTAAGGCCATTTGGGTTTGGTGACAGGGTTTAATGAGAGACCTGTGACATATTTGGCTTCAGAGGAATATGCTGGAAGGCTTAACTGTGCTGGTGGTGGTTACGGATGGGAAAGGAAAGAACACTTTCCATCTTGTTTGAGGACGAAAGTAGATGAGAAATCGGGGCACCAAATGAACAAGTTGGGAAAGAGAGAGGAAGGGAATAAGTGGCAGACATGAGCAGCTTAATTTCAGTAATGCTGCTGTAGAAGCAGCAGATAAGTTGGGAACAAGTAATGAGAGAGCAGCAAAGAAGATGGCAATGGTGGTGGCTCTTGTTGAGTAATGTTGGAAATGGTGGGAGCTCCATCATTGAAATATACATGTGAACACGAGGCTGTTCATCAAACCAAGCAACAGGCAAGGGCAGATGATGATTTGTTTTGTTTAAACACTTTGATAATTGCCTAATTGGCTCTGTGTTTTGTTTCAGTTTTCATTTCAAAACCTGTGAGCCAAAAATAGACCAGCAGAGCCAGAGGCTGATCTGGTGACGGGTTCAATTTCATGGACGCCACGTGGACGAATCAGAGCCCCTTGAGGTGCTGACACGACACACTTTAAGGAAAATCCCACAACAAAACTCTAAACTTTTATGATTAATTCAGATCCCTTCATCTTCATGCTGAGGTTGTTTGCATATGGAACTCAATCAGAGCCATAAAAGTGTGAAATGGATTGGTACCATATATCCGATTCCTATATCTCTATCTTCCTAATTTGGGTTTGACCCGTTTCGTGTATAAAGTTGGGTTCCACCGAGTAAAAAGTTATTCAAATTCATATTCACGTCATAATCTGATTATTATTTTTATTAATGTATTAATTTTATTGCGATAATCTCTAATGAAAACTCTAATCATGTGTCTATAATGAAGATTTTCTGGCTCCATGAAATCTTAGTGCACGAAATCTTGTTGCATATGGGATATTGGTTTTGTTTTAAACTTTCTATCCTCTATGTCAGCGACAAAGCTGAGGTGACAACATCACATGATGCTTGTCTTAGAATCAAACTTAGCCATGTAACTTTAGTTAACTAGCTTAAAACATATACTAATTAGTAATTACACTGCTGATTGAACGAATGATGATAATGTGATTAGTGGTGTGAAGCCCACCTGGGCAACCTGCAGCAGCTATAATATGAAGGTACCAAGCCAACCTTCCAGAATCCAGTTGGAGGGGGTGAAAGGACAGTGTTAATACAAAGGCTCACGTGCACCACGTGTGTGTTTGGGTTTGATTAGGCCCCACCTTTCTTCAATTGTTTTTTTTTTTTTTTTTTGCCAACACCTTTCTTCAATTGTTAGTGATCCTGTCTAGCAACTTGTTTAATTTTAGGGACCCTTCCTCCTCATTCGACCTCCTAATTTCTGGGGAGCAATTATGGCCGTTTCAAGTTTGATGCTTATTAAAAAAAAAAATTAAGTTTATACTTACAAAAAACGAAATCAATATTCAATATACAAATTTCATATATTTACATTATCGTATTCAAAAAAATTATTGAAAATAACAAAATGAGATTTTCTGTATATAATTTTTGGACTCTCTTTTCTCTTTATATATCACTAATAATATATTTTATTTTAAATTTCAGAATTATATTTAAATTTTTCAAATCATACATTTTTGTACTGTTAACTCTTAAAAATTTAATGAAATGACTCAACCGTTAATTATTCTATTAAATAATTTGTTAATTTTTTTTCCTGAAAAATTTGTTAATTACTTATGTGTCATTCACACATACTGTTCATTCACATATCTTTAATTGGTATTCTTTTATATCCTTTTTCTTTTTCTTTTTTGGGTAAAATTGCCAAAAGATTTTTCTGGTCATAAAATATTTATCTCAGCGAGTTTCAAACTCATACTAGTTAGATATAAAAAAATTCACCTCTAAAGACGACAATTTACCAATTGCACCAAACCGTGTAATCTATAGTCTTTATTTCTCTAATGTATTTTACATTTTTAGTTTAACGATTAACTTAAATTAATAGCTATCAATTATCAATCTCTAATCTAGTAATAAATTAGGCTTATGATGTACAATAATATCATCCTTGATTAAAACAATATCAATTGCAAACTTTTTTGGTGGTACTGCCCTAATTGAGGTATTTACACCTCGTTTGGTATGTCGTATTTACTAATATTTCAGTCGGATGGACTAATTCATTCACCAAATAGACTGACTAGTTAGTCCAGCGTTTGGTGCTCTACCAGATTAGAATACTGATTATATTATACTGATCATACTCTATTATAACAGTTGATAAGAAATATCTCTATCATAAATATTAATTATATATGTATATTATTATTATTATCATCATCATTATTTATTATTTATTGATATATTATTATTATTATTATTACAACTACATTTTTTAAGATTATTAGTCATCTGACTATTTAATACGAATAATTTCGAGAATATAATTTTAGCAGGTTCGGACCATATAAATGCATTCAATCATATTAATTTATATAGTGTCTAATTAATACGAGTAATATCAAACAATAGTTTTGTACTATATTATCCTACATCGTCTCTTATATCGCGTATCGAACGTAATCTTGAATATATATGGGCAGCGAATACGATGCAAACTCAAATTTTCATATATATATATATATAATTGATATAGTAATTAGCTAACTACATTTCGAACTTTTTTGGTGCCACACATGGTTCATGGGCCATGATGCATATATTTATCTTCCTGCTATCTTAGCGTTGACAAATGAAAAGAAATCTTTGAAAAAAAAAAAGGAAGCAAAAAAGTAGAGAAGACGGTCCAAACCAAACCCTAATTTAAAGTGATGGCTCGATCATGAGCATAATTAAGTTCATAACATTTTCAGATTAAAAAAAGAAAAAAAAAAGTTCATTACATTTAGGTCTCGTGATGCTTGGAAGGCCGCAACGGGCGATGGCAATATTATGGGCAAATTAAGGTACGTGGTCCAGCTTAACCCTAATTTAAAGTGATGGCTCATCATAACATTGCTACAAATTACCATATGACCATTACCTCCCAATCATGCATGCATGTGGTCCATGAAAACTAATGTTCTTCAATTTTCCAGCATTACAGTACTTGGATTTGTTTAATTATATTGTCAGATTAAACATAACTTGTAACAATTAAGTTTAGCAAGAGAATATGTTTATGTGTCGTGTGTATATGTATGTATATATATGGAAAATATTTGCCTATCATATTGGTGGTACCTCCTCATACCATCTTTTTTATTTATCGAATTGTCTTTAGACGTGTATTATATATATTCCGAACTGACTATTCTCTAAAGAGTAATATTATTTGGACACACTAAATTGACCACATTTAGTAACACGTTTGATGTGGTGCTCAATGAATGGTGAAATAAGTGCATGAATTGATTTAATTTATTAAAATAATATCATTAATTGATTGTCATATCGAGTATGTTACTAAACGTGGTCAATTTGGTGTGTCCAAATAACATTACTCTTCTCCAAATCATTATGCCTAGATCATCTACGTAGAAAAATCAATAAAACTGAAGATCATTTAGTTATTCACGTATATATATAAACTAAATGGACGGTTCACCACTAGGAACTTAATTTTTACGAAGACCATTGATTTATTTGATACATATGAATAACTAAACGACTTTCAATATTGTTGATTTTTTAAGGAGAATATATTGACTTGATGATTTAGAGAATGAACGATTTCAATTATGATATATGTATAAAGACAATTTGATAAATTAAAAGAGTGGCACGAGTAGTTACCATGAAGGCTGAATGCAAATATTTTCCTATTCATACTATCCATGTATTTTTGTGGCCATAATTAGATGAGAGCTTGAAATTTTTAGAAGCTAGAAATCAACATCATCATCATCATCATCTACATACATTAAGAGAGAGAGAGAGAGAGAGAGAGAGAGAGAGAGAGAGAGAGAGAGAGAGAGAGAGAGAGAGAGAGAGAGAGAGAGAGAGAGAGTATCTAATAACAGTAGTGTTTCATTTTTAAAGATTTGTGGGTATCATTGTAGCCTTGAAAAGGGTCACGTTTGACTAGAACATATATATATAGCGATGGAGATTAGATCAAACGCCTAAATTTTTGGAAAATATATGAAAAGATTCTTATTGAAAGCTACAAACACTTCCTCATTCAGTATGCATTTTCATGGGGTGCTGTACAGTGTGATGAGTTGGGCCCAGAAACGTACTCATCTCACCATTAGTTACATATATGTATTAGGTTATTAAGATGACCACGGCATAAATAATCAAGTTCCTTTCATTCTCCTTAAGACAATCAAATTAATTGAAGTTGGATATATTGCTTAATTTGCTTTACAAATAGGAAGAAAAAATATTAAGAACTATCAAGAAACATCGGTTATTATTTTACATTATTTTAAAATTTTATATATACTAAAACGCATGTCGGTGTCACCATTCATGAACAATGCAATTCCGAAATTATCCTTGAAATTTATTATTATCTCCATGATTTTTTATATTTTATGTAATGATTGGACAATTTTTTCCTTAGGTTTTTACTATGTGATATTGCCCTTCGATATTTCCATTTTCATCGCCATTGACTTTAATATTGAAATCAAAATCCCTAATTTCTATGTGTGTCTTTGGGTTATCGGTTTCGATTGACGACAACATCTTCACTCTTGAAGCCTCCATCGCGACTCTTTGTGTCTCTGAGTTTTAATATGATGAAATTCTACTAATTATCTTCACTTCGCTCACTCTTTGCTCGACTTTATTTTCAGACTCTCATGTAAACTAAATTATAAAATTATATAAATATTATAAACTGAATAATAACATTACATGGTTTTGGCAAAATAAAATAAAATAAAAATAATAATAACATTACACAAGAGTAAATTAAGCATGTCTTCAAAGAAACAAACTTTGCCGCTGGTGATCTCACAAGTTAGGGCATAATTGCCTTGATAATCTATTTTGGGAAGCTTCTCTTCCAATTATTGCTCGTGGAGTGTGATTGTTTGACTTTATTGGTGGAGACTGTTCTCGTAATTTTACTCTATAATTGTTTTTTTAGCATAAAAAAAAATACGCTATAATTTTAACTTCTTAATGAGGGTGGGATATCGCTCCCTATCAAAAGATTCATGATACCTCTGCCTACCACTCCCAATGTAGTAACCTTTTGGTATATATACCAAATTAATCTGAAATTAAGTCATTAGACTCATTTTTGTGTCATCCACTTCTCTACCTTCAATATATATATAAAAAATAAATAAAATCAAAGGCCAAAACATTGACCTACAAAGATTTGTTGTCTTAATTTCCACCTTTTAATTATATACACTACATTTTAAAATCATTGTTTAATTTCCACTTGGGAATCATACCCTCGATCTCAGCACAACAAATGATTCATTTTGCCTCATTTCAAATTATTTAATCAAGAGGCCTAATTTTTGCATTCCACAAATTATTTATTATATTCTATTTTTTATTTTAATATTTTCTTAATTTCTTTATGAATTAAACTTCCGGATTAACCCTTTTCCTTTTGAATTTATAATATATTTTTTGAATTTAGGTGAAAAGGATGGAGTTGCAATTAGGTGTGTGTATATATATATAGTATACATGTACGTATAGAAAGCTAGCTAGAGATCGAGTTGCATCTAGTTGTGAAAAGGATGGAATATATATCGATGTAGAATTGACGGGTTTAGATGAGAGCTAGGCAGATGGAGATCGAGAGGGGCCATGGCCATATAAGAAAGCGATGGACCGAGTTGATCATCATCATATTGATATTGCACACATATTGCCGTGAAGCATAGAGCAGAGCACGTACACCGCCCATGTCACTTTAATTTGATGCTTGTTCTGAAAATTTGGTGAAATCAGAATATATATATATATATATATTATATAGCAGCAGAAGCTCCAGTAGTTCCAACTTACAACTAGAACTAGTTGCATGTATGTGCATGCCAGGCCACCTTCTTTTAATTTGTCATGCCATTTCATGATTCTATGAGTCTTTTCAATTTTATCTCATGCCATCCAGGACTCAACACGCATGTT
Organism: Prinsepia uniflora; assembly: GCA_032719365.1. Classification (NCBI taxonomy): domain Eukaryota; kingdom Viridiplantae; phylum Streptophyta; class Magnoliopsida; order Rosales; family Rosaceae; genus Prinsepia; species Prinsepia uniflora. Next base: position 591,605 of record CM064868.1, read on the forward strand.
TTTATTATTTCATTGATGTCCACCTACACTTTGCCTGAGTTCTTACTTATCTACTTATCCGGTTATATATCCCCTTTCGATCACTAGATCAACATTGATACACACACAATCGACTTTGTTTCTCATAAGAATATAACATGGGCATTGGAAAATATTTATTTTTCGACCTAATGTGATTCTATTTTATTGTAAAAGAAGATTACCTAAGTACAGAATGCGTTTTAAATTGAAAACCTAAAGAAATCATTTTAAAATAATCCACTATATATATGATCAAACTAGTTGAAGAAGAGTGAAATTCACAACACATCCACTGTCTTGTCACGTCATGCAGAAAAGGAATAAGGAGATAGCAGATCGAATATATGAATTAGGATTAGTTATGTGCGCTATTGCTATCTTATATATGTTTTACTTAGATCCCCATAACCCCAATTGCATAGTGCCAAATATGCTTCATAAGCAGGACATATTAGCGTGCAAATTTGATGAATCGAGTCTGAAACTTTGAATTCATTAAAAGAAATATTGGGATGTTTTTTTTTTTAAAAAAAAAAACTTTGAAATCATCCATATCCCATGATTTACATTATGTGTTTAATCTAAATTATTTGTTGTTTGTTATCGATTCATGAGGAGTATGATACATTCTTCACAATTAATTACCAGTTATGTTAATATCATGCATGTTTAATTACAAACTTACACTACTAAACTCGAAATGTCTTTTATAATTTGTAGATCGGATCAAATCCAAGGAGCATTTGTGTTTGTAATTAAGTTGATCATAAGCCAGCAGTTACCCTATAATTATTGCCTTGCCAAACGCCATATCTTCACCACCAAATCCTTATTAATTGGTACACCAGACCAAGATCTCATATCTTCACCACCAAATCCTTTTGATGAATGGTCCTATTCACCGCAGCTAGCAAAAGCCAAATTTAGCATTGCATGGTGGTACATTGACGATCATGGATTTCATATGCTTAATTATAATAGCAACTAATTATAATTAGTAAATGTAATTCAATATCTTCATATATAATCATACATATATATTATACTAATGATTCGAATATATTTTAATGTACCTGTAACCGTTACAAAAGTAAAGATTTACGATTCTTTTCTACTTGAGTAGCGTTTGCATGCATATATATATTTCCACTAACTAGCTAGCAAACCCTAGCTAGTATATATAGTGGCCCGGCCTCGATCCACGATGGCAAATTAGGAGCACGTTATTATGTGCATTATTTTTCAGGACTTACTAAATTTGGTGGAGCAGATAAAAGAAAAAGCCAAGTGCTGCTGCACCTGCTTGATTTCCGTAATACATATATCATATATACATACACTCACTCAGCTCATCGTAGATTTGGAATTGGTTGAGAACAAACTACCACCTTTCTTTGTGGCTTTACCAATATTAATATATCCATCATGTCATTGTCGATCTTTTCTCGGCAATCATCACTCCTATTTGTTTGATGAATAATGAGGTGGCCGGCCAGGTGCCAGGTGGGTAATCAAGTCCTAATAAGGTGTGCACATTTCTTTGTTTTAATTATTAATAATGACATATTTTAATTGATGTGATTTGATATTTTCATTATTCTTCGGATGCTGGAAATTAATGTACCAATTTGAAAGTGAATCTTGCTTCGATCCGTCGGTCGGGGTACGAGTGTGGTAGTCGCCTAATTGCCTCGGCAGAGATTAACTGTTGGGATACGATCACAAAATGAATCAGAGATCGTCAGGGTCCGACGGACTGATACTTGATACTTGATCGGCGGTGGTTGGTCGGATGTGGAGTGAATACAGTTTGTGTTTAAATAAAGACTCTTCGTGACAAGAATGGCCATATAACGAGTCCGTATAAAAGACTTAGAAGATCACATCAAGCTCGTCTCAAGGTCCACTAACAAGGCTCGTTGTGAATGCCCATTACTAAACTCCATCATTGGGTCCCACCATCAAGACCCAATATTGCCTATATAAAGAACATTATTATCCTTATTTAAGGAATCACACTCGAGAACTATACTCTTTATCTAACCTTAAGAACTCTTCAAGGTTAAAAAAAGTATAGTTCAAGGCGCTCCCCAATATTAGAGAGAGCTTTTCAAGATCACATCAAGCCCATCCAAGACCCACTAACAAGGGTCATTATGAATGCGCATTATTACTAAAGCCCATCATTAGATCCCACCATCAAGACGTAATATTGTATATATAAGAAACATTATCATCCTCATTTGGGGCATCATACTCTCTTACTAGAGAACTATACTCTCTCTCTAGCCTCGAGAGCTCTCGATTTTTTCTACACTTCTCATTCTCTCTCTGAAAGGCTCTAAGCCTATTGTATCATATACAAATAAACATAATTATACTAATAAGAATAATGTAACACCTTGAACGTAGCTCAATTTAGATGAACCACATATATGAATGCTTATGTTTTTGGATGAGTACAGTCGTCCTATTTCAAAGTCGGTACATTGTATGCATCAACAAAATCTAATCGAATTATTGTATATATGCACGTATGCTAACCCCGTTACATTGATTGTTGTAGGGCTTCAATTGCATAATTGAAGGGGAGCTGATTTCCAAATTTTTTTTTTTTTTCCGTTGGCAATTATCAAAACAAAATTAATGGATTAATGGCTAAAAAAAATTAATGGATGAAATTTCGAAGAACAAAAAAAGAAAAGTCGAGTATGAAAATCAGTTCCCTAATTGAATAACCATACACAACGCAGTGTTAGATGTATCATGTCACATTTGGTGAGTACCACTACCTCTAGAGATAGAACCGACTAATTCAAATAAATCTCGCTTCTATTAGAAATGTGATACACAATGTACGTGGTGTCGTCTCCTTTAGCCTAGAAGCCCCATACATAGTGGTATCCATCGTGTTTTACAAAACGCAACTCGATCTTGTCAATTGTATATGTCAAGCATGCGTGTGATGGTACGCCATGGTGGTCGACCAGGGGCCATGCACTACCTTCCATTTACATTGACTACGAAGCTTTCTATAAGTCCGTACGACTGGAGATGGAATCACCTGATGCTTAATGTTATATTCTCTGCATATTCTTCGGCATTGCACGTACTATATAGCTATACACTATAATTATAATCAGACAAGAACACATGGATTGAAAATAAAGTGTTAAATTATTAAATTTGGCTATATAAATTAATATTATATTATTATTTTTTGTGGGTCATCAATTTTTGGTGGACTAGAACGCACCCAATTAGATATGAGCCCAACTATAATGAAATGCGATATCGATCACTATCTATCGCATATTGCATCAATCTTTCCCCACTCGGAACCCCGCAAATCAACCAAGATGAATCTGTAATTTCTAAAATTAAGCTTAAACTATTACGGAATAGATAAACAATTTTATTCATACAGATACGTATTGTACATTTGAGTAGTTGTAGATATACGGTATAATGTGTTAAATGTACAAAATTTGGTTGTACTACAAAACCCTAGATAGCGACATTAAGTAGATAGTGACATGAAAACCATGCGGTGTGCGGAGGTGAAGCCAATATTTCAAATAAAAATGTTTTGGTTTCTTATTGTCGGTTTTGAAATTCCTTAAAACCAGAGGATATAGAAATTAAATTCAATGTTAGGATATAATCCGGAATAGCTACAACACCCCACCGATCGTATTAAATACATCGTATTTTTTTTTAATAAAATAATAGAAAAAAGTATCCTTTCATTTTGTGGTCACTAGATTTTGATTTAAAAAAATATAACGATTTGCATTCCGCACTTAATGCGATGGGATAAGGTAGAATTTCCGGATATGATCATCCTAATCTGTTTGAATTCAGGATTACGTGCATCAACCTGTGAACCGTACACGTGCTTACAAGTTAGGATAATATCGACGTGAAAAGGAGTAGTGTTGACCTGACTCTGTCATCTTAAGACTTAACAACCATATCAACCCTCAAAAAATAACCATCTTTTTCAACATATAAACAGAAATAAAAATCAACCAAATGCATGTATGGCTTTTAAAGTTTGTGTGTGAACATTCCTAAGGGTAGTCCTCCTCCTAAACCTCAAAAGTTTTTATACAACAATATTGAAGGAGATTAATATTTATACACATTAGGATTAGGCAATAGGTACACCTCAATTTTTATGAAAGATGGAACTTAAAACTATTAAAGTACGATTTAATGACTAGAATATTCGGCTTGTTTACGGCGTCCCTATAAGTATAGTGCAATCCTTTTCAGCATGCTTTTATGAAAAGACTCCAATCCTATAAAGAAGTGTCCCTATTTCCTCTTCTATCTTGTCTTCAATAATCATCATTCATGGAAACAGAAATGACCGGCCCTGCTAATTATGTTTCAAGCTTCTCCGGGATAAAATACATCAAGCTATCATCAAGTGCCCTCTGATAGTGCTCAGCTGAACGCCTATTTCCAGCAGGATTTCTTACTCGGAAGAATATCCAGTTTGACAAACTATTTAGCTTCATCTTTCTCTTGGAAAATACAACGATCCAATTGGATACAGTAATTAAACAAACGAGATCAAAAGAAACTAATATTCTACATCCAAGCATCAACTGAAACTCACATATCAGAAAACAGTACGAAAACAGATTATGCCTTTGCTTTTCCAGCCTGGTGAGACTGAGCCCTCTGTTGGATTTTAGAAATCTGCACGACAATACATCCATGATCGAAAAGAATCAATTAATATGGATATAAATGCCTACGTTGGTTTAGAAGGCTATCGACTTATATCCAATGATACAGCTTCAAGACACTAGCATGAGTTTAATGTGTATACAGCTCTTATGAATCTTTCAAATACCACAACTTAATTAAAGTCAAACCATATGAATAACTCTGGCATTATAAGAGAGCATTTAGAGTGCACTAAAAATAAGGCAAGAATACACACCGTCTCTTTCTTGCTATTTTGCTTCTCTACCAAATCTTGAAGAGTAGCATCAAGGCGCTTCCTGTTGCACAGAATGAATACAGTTTCCATGTCATGCATATGCAACAAGTCAAACGTGATACAATTATGTGTAGACAATGGTAAGAAGAAATACGAGAAATTTCTGGTTGAAAAAAGTGTAGAATGAAACTACGCATGGGTTTGGATATAAACACCCAATTCTATAGGTAAAATTAAAAGTCGTTAATGCATCTAACCAGTCCTATAAACCAAAGAATCTCAAAGCAGGAAATGTAGTAGATGACTAGTATAAGATCAACCGAATACCTCACATAACAAAGGCATCTAATGATAATGCACAAAATAATTTTCAAATGAATGAAAAATGGTGAAGATTAAACACACAATGCACATCTTCAGAGAAAGACACCAAAACCTGTTTATATATTTGACATCAAACCTACTTTATTCAATCCTCTCCCTTTCTGTTCGAATTACAAAAATAATCGCATTTATTTACCCCACATTTACTCAAATGAGCGAATTGGGAATCAATAAATTGAACATCTTCCAATAATAATGCATGTCCTTCACCAGGAATGCGGACATCAATAATGCCAGTGCAAACAGACTCAGACACATCATTTTGTGAAAACTCAGAATAGTGGGCTTGTTTTAAAGGAAACAATTCAGCAGCCATGAAACCAATTGCTACGAATAAAAAAAGTAATGTTTTTTATGTGGTTCTAGAAAATGCAGCAGCACATTTTTCTTTAGGCTCTCCCATCCCCGGTCCTTGCCCATCTAGTGGGGAGAAATTTACCCTCAAAGACCTTTGTTTGTTGATGGTTTGGCATTTACACTACATATCAAAGTCGTATATATTTGAATCTGGGAAATTGTTTCAAATATGCACCTTCAGAAAAGAAAAAAGCTTAGGTTCATTAGGCGTCACTTTCCAGCAGTAAGATCAATTAGTAAGACCTACCATTCATCATGTACAAGTTAGCACTTTGAATCTACAAATAAATAAATAAAATAATAAGAAATCAATTGGTTTGACCAAATTCTAACATTCGGTCTAAACTCTCACTTTTATCATACAATTCTGAAACCATTAGCAATCTTAAGGTTATTTATTTTCTCTGCATTTGATATATCGTACTAATTTTATTGAGCCGTACTAGTACCCTTCATTACTGAACCTCATTTTTGAAACGATTAGTAATGAGGATAATCTAAGAACCAGTCATCAATAGTGCACAGCTCAAATTTGAAATGATAAGCTAAACTGGTGACAACGTCGCAATAGTACAAACCCTAATACAAATAAATAGATGAAACAGAAGCATACAGTTCAGCAGAGATGTATTCAATTCTCTTGCGCACATTGGCCCTAGCCTCTGCCAAATCTTGCTTCACAAGAACCGGACCTATCAATTTGAAAACACTGGCGTCCTCGCTCAGAATATCCAATTCCTACAAGCACAATCATTATTTGATTAAAAAAAATCACTAACTATTAACCATGTGATTGTGAAGGCTACAGGAAAGTCCATTTGCTTCCAAATAAACCTTAAGTTTATATGAATCAGATATGAGGTAATTAAGTAACAACCAGTTCGATGAAATTTGGCGTTTTACCATAAATCAACACAAGAGCCGACTTCGTTTTCCCATAAACCAAACAGAAAATAGAGAAAACACAACACAGAGAGAGAGAGAGAGAGAGAGAGAGAGAGAGAGAGAGAGAGAGAGAGAGAGAGAGAGAGAGAGAGAGAGAGAGAGAGAGAGAGAGAGAGAGAGAGAGAGAGAGAGAGAATAAACCTTGAGGACGAGCTCGTTCTCGCCCAGCTGAATAGCTATACTTCTTTCTCACTTGGTGATTCTTTGAAATATCTGAAACAGTAAAGTCCAAGTTAGGGTTTAACATTTTCAGGTAGAACTGTATATACGTATAGCTATGACTTGCCCTTTTGGATTTTGCTAAGATCGTTAGCTTTGGCCTCCAATTCGCGCTGTAGCTCTCGAAGAGCTGATGAAGACGCCATTGCATTTGCTGTAATTACTTGTAGTTCTCCTTCGTCTTCTTCTTCTTACTTAGACTCAGCTTCTGCCACTTTCTTTCTGGTTTTTCGTCTGAGATCCAATTCAGAATGCTTTCGGCCTAAATTATGTTGGGCCTCAGTTCAGTCTTATACATCGTCACCTTGAGCTTTCTTTTATTTATATTAGGCCCACCTAACTACTCTCTTTTTTATTTGCGCCCAAATAAAATCCAAAATTTTCTATTTTAATAGGTATGAGTGACAATTCATATCACCTTTTTTAATTAATTATTTTAAATTAGAATTCATTATAATAAATTCTAAATTAAGATTAAGATAAATAAAACGCTAAAAATTCAACTCTTAATTTTCTCGTCTAAGAATCTATTCCTTTTACTTAACTATTTTAAATTACAATTAATTGTAGCAAATTATAAATTTAAATTAAAATTAAGATAAATAAAATCTTAAAAATTCAACTCTTATTTTTCTTGTCTAAGAATCTATTCCTCGTCGTTGAACTTCAAAAAAATATACTATTAAATATAGACATAAATTTTCATAAAAAATCGATAACAAAATTCTGAATTTTATTTCAAGTTTAATTAATAATTGTTTTTGTTATTGGAAACTTAGATGGACATATCACATCTATCCATGTAGGCTTCGACATTAGGCCGGGCCGAGCAAGCCCGGCCCAAATTTTTTTGGCTTGGGGCGGGCCTGGCCGGACTTATTAAATAATTTTTAAATTTGCGGGTCGGGCCGGGCGGGCTTAATGAGATAAAAAAGAGCCATCGGGCTTTTATCGGGCCGGGTTTATATCGGGCTTTTCGAGTCGGGCTTACGTGGGCTTTTGCAATAAACTATGTCTCAAATTTTAAAATTACAAAAAACATATATGCACGAAAAAAAATATTAATAATGAAAAAAAAAATACTCAAGGGTGCAAAAACGTGGCCTCGTTAAAATAAAATACTCAAAGATGCAAAAACGTTGGGCCTATTAAGTAGGTGGAGGAGTGGTTAGGGTTTGTATTGGGTATTGAGTATTTGATATTGGGCTTTTTAAAATAAATTAGGTAGGCTTGGGGCTGAGATTTGAGTTTGGGTTGAAATATTAGTATTAAGAATGAGTTGTTTATTAATTTTTAAATAATTAGTATTTTATATTTTCGAGTTTATGGTCGGGTTTATTACGGGCTGGTCGGACTGGGCTTACCGGGCTTTATCGGGCTCGGACCTATCGGGTTTGAACACCATAAGCCCAAGCCCAGCCCGCTAACTCTCAGGCCGGGCCAGCCCACGACCTATAGCGGGTCGGGCCGAACTTTTATCCATCGGATTTATCGAGCCCCCATAAGCCCATAAATTTTTGGCCCAAATGGTGAGGGTTATATCCATCTACATAACCCCGTTGAAGATAACACCAAGATGAATTAGAGACATACAAGTTCGCAAGATGAATTAGAAAAATTACCCTTTCTTTCCACCCTGGGTATAAATAATTACGCTAATTCCAATCGTAAAAAAACAAATATGACTTTGTGCATGCTGAATTAGTGAATTGTTTATTTCACCTGTAATTTCTTGAGAGACAAAGATATAATAAATAAACTCACGAGTCACGAGTGCTTTGAGCACTGTCAAACTACCATGAAACGGCGCTAGCTCCAGGGCCCGCCGCAAGACCATCGTTCTCAAAACACGGCATTACATGTCAAATAAATTTACCCCTCAATAATTTTTTTTTTTAAATATCTAGGTGGGAACAGCAGGAAGACTTTTCTACTTTATTTTTCATTTTTCTGATTCAAAATTTAAAGAATTATGAAAATCTGCCCTTTCATTTATTTTTATTTTTTTAAATCCTACCCTTTTTGAACTTAATCATATTAAAGTAAACCCTACTTAAGAGCTAAAGAATAAATAAAAGTGAAGTTAACTATAAGTAATCTGATGGCCAGAACAAATTTGTATATATATGTAATTTTATGTAGGGGTAGGCACAAATCCGTTAAAACTTTTAACCGATTTATTGATCAAATAGTTTAAATTTGACTGAATAAAAATTAAACAGTTTGAGAATTCAAACTACTCCATTAGTAACGGTTTGGATTTGATTTTTCATTTTGAAAATCTACTAAATTCAAACCAGACCGTTAATAAATATATTAATTTTTTAACTTTATTATTAATACAAAATAAAAATAATAAAAATCAAAAGATACTCAGATATACTCATATTTCCATATAAGAGTATAATAAAAGATTATTAGGTGGTAATAATGTTTGTTTGATAAATTTTAATATAGTGGTAATGTTTGCAATCCAATCATTTGCAAGCTTAATATACAAAATTTTGAGCATTGATTATGTCATTTTGTATCTTGATTTATTTTTTAAAATTACCTTGCTTCTTCTTTTTTCTATACCTAAACGCTTTCAAATCGTTTCAACCAAAAGTGAACTTTTAGTAACTATTTGGATCAAAATAGCTTCATTTTTTATTTTAAAAAATTAAATCGTATCTAACTGTTAAAATTTTAACGATTTGAATTTAGATATTATCAATATCTATATCGAACCACACCATATTCTCCCTTAATTTTATGTATTCAAAAATTGAGTTTTCTTCTTTAATTTATACATCGTAAGATATATGTTTATTTTTATTTTTTAAATTTTACCTGATATAAGTTACTTTCAATTAATTCTAATTTCTGTTTTTTTTAAGTGCAGTCGAATCTTTTGGATAAAATCCAAACTAAATTTTTAGTAACTGTTTGGATCAAAACAACTTTATTTCTAATTTTAAAAAATTAAATCGTATCTAACCATTAAAATTTTAATGATTCGAATTTTAATATTATCAATATCTATATCGAACCGCATCATATTCTCCCTTAATTTTATATATTCATAAATTGAGTTTTTACATAGTAAGATATATGTTTTATTTTTTATAAATTTTACCTGATATAAATTACTTTCAATTAATTCTAATTTCTGCTTCTTCTTCTTTTTGTGGAATCTTTTGGATAAAAGGACACACTCACTCCCCTCTTTCATCTGTCACTACAAACATACCTAGTCTCCAGTACACACCAGAGCGAGAGAGAGAGAGAGAGAGAGTTTAGGTGAAGAAGATGGGTCGGAGCTCCACTGCGCCCAAATGGGTCTTACCGTTGCTGCTTCTTCTTGCCCATTCGTGTACGCAAATCTCAGCCGAAGATGGTACGTTTTCTGGGTCTTTGTTTCCTTTTGGTGTTTGATTAATCTCTCTGTTTGTCTCTCAAACTATTGAGATCTGTAAATAATAATCATATCTCAAATGGGTATATGAGAGATTACGTTATTATTATTAGCTAATTACGGTTTATGGGTTTGGGTTTTATTTGCAATTTTTGTGCTTTGTATGTTTTAATTTAGTGTTTCTTTTGAACTTGGGTCTTTCTGCTCCATTTCAACATGGATCGTACTGGTTATGATCTTGGGTGCCACCTCCATTGATGGTCCTTTGAGACCCTCTTTCACTTTGGTCACCAGAACCTCTTCTAAAATCACTTTGAAATTTCGCCACTTTATGTATCACTTTGAAATGATACCCCTCCGCCCCCTCCTATTAAGAAAGACTGCTTGTCCTATTGGCTTTGTAATGTGAGATTTTTCTTGATACATTGATCGAAGTTCACAATAACTTTCCAATCAAGACTTAGGACGCTCTGCGAGGCTTTCCCACTAAGATGTAGAATAGTTTTATGTTCTTAGTTTTTTTTTTCTTTCATACAGTGATATCCGGAAAATTGAAATTACATATCGATGTAAAACTTTTACAAAACGAATGAAGGGTTAAATTCAAAACTTCTACGTAACGAGTGAAAAGTTAAATCCGAAATTTCTAAATTTCTACCTAATAAGTAAATAGATCATATAATATTTTTTTTGTTAAGTTAGATCATATAATATTTAACTGCCAATAAATTTCCGTTACTTAGAAAAATGACAGTGTACAAAAGGTAAATTAAAAAGTGAAGATTGAGTGCCCTATAGCTAGTTACCCTTTGGTCCATCGTATTAGGGGGGTGAAAATGTGTAAATGACCAAAGTGGACAGAGTTTCGCGCCAAATTTCTGGCACATTTTACTCTGCATCGATTAAAGGACAAAGCCCCTTTCCGTAAAGCTACCTGACCCTTAAAATAATTTATAGCCTGCCTTTAGATCGCAACCCCAACTCGCCACCCCACATAGTGTTTGTTGTCCGTAAATATACCGTCTGTAGGGTCCACGCGCTTAACAATTTTATTTACTTTATAAATCTTATGACTATTATTATTATTATTATTATTATTATTTTGTTTTTGATATGATTTTGGGCTTCGTCACATTTGAGGCCCAAGTATGGATAAGGTTATCCAGAGGACTTGCACACACACAAAAAAAACATTAATTTATTTGCCAAAATTTTAAACAATTTTTGGAATTGAAAGTTAGACTTTGAAGATGACATTTTTTTTCTTTCCGATTCTCAACATGTGACATTATTTTTTTCTAATCAAGCAAAATGGGCGATAGCCGACACAAATTTTGTGAGTTATTTGCCCCTTCTGTCATGTCATCATGATAGGACGTATCTGAGTCTGATTTGTTTGGTTTGCTTTCGTTGAGATCTCAAAGACCATTTCTTCTTGACCATGGGTAATATTGTAATAATAGTCCAAGGCACTGCTCATATTTACGAAATGGTCCCCCCAATTTGATGAATTTCCAGCTTTGTATGACCATGACATACTCAACTTTATAATTTTTGCAATTTTACTATGGGACAGGGCCGGTGCCAAACGGCGATTTTGAAGTGAGCCCATCAGGCGGGTTTTCAAATGAGGCGATAGTAGATGGGCCCGAGGGAATCCCAAGCTGGAAATCAAACGGCACCGTAGAGCTGGTGGAGTCAGGGCAGAAACAGGGTGGGATGATCCTCATCGTACCGCAAGGTAGACACGCAGTGAGGCTCGGAAACGACGCCGAAATAAGCCAGCGGCTGAAGGTGGAGAAGGGAGCCATCTACTCCATCACTTTCAGCGCGGCTCGCACTTGCGCGCAGCTTGAGTCGTTGAACGTTTCGGTGCCACCTGCATCGCAGACGATAGACCTGCAGACATTGTACAATGTGCAAGGGTGGGACCCTTACGCGTGGGCTTTCGAGGCTGAGGAGGATGATGCGATGTTGGCCTTCAGGAATCCCGGCATGGAGGATGATCCCACTTGTGGGCCCATCATTGATGACGTTGCTATCAAGAAGCTCTTTACTCCTGAGAGGCCCAAAGGTAAATTTTATTCACTTTTTTTCTTTTGAGCGCTATTGGCCCATTTAAGTATGGTAAAGTTCTTATTTTCTACGGGTTGGTCAAAATTTGTCCTTCGCTTTTTGACCTACGGATCCGATTTGTTGGCCTTTTGTCATGATAATCAAAACTCCTCGTCCAAATGTCTCACTTAAATAGTGAAATACTCGAAACCCAATTATCCTTAACTGGTCAAATGATTCCAATTTAGTTAATTCTAATATTGATTTATAAATAATTAATCTTAAATTCGAATTCCAATTACTTGATTTGAATTTTACCATTTTATGCAGACAATGTGGTGGTGAATGGTGATTTTGAGGAAGGTCCATGGATGTTCCCAAACATCTCTCTTGGAGTATTGCTTCCGACCAATCTAGACGAAGAAACTTCGTCCCTACCCGGTTGGATTGTCGAGTCCAACCGGGCAGTTAGGTATATTGACTCATACCATTACACAGTCCCACAAGGCAAACGAGCCATTGAGCTCCTCTCTGGGAAAGAAGGTATCATTTCCCAAATGGTTGAAACTAAGCCAAACAAGCCCTATAAACTGACCTTCTCATTAGGTCATGCTAATGACAAATGCAAGCGGCCTCTTGCTGTCATGGCCTTTGCGGGCGACCAAGCGCAAAATGTCCATTACGCTCCTAATTCCAACGGTACATTCCAAATGGCCGATGTGAATTTCACTGCCAAGGCTGAGAGGACGAGGATTGCATTCTACAGTGTGTATTATAACACCAGGACTGATGACATGAGCTCTCTATGTGGGCCTGTTGTCGATGATGTTAGGGTTTGGTTTTCTGGGTCTTGGAGAAATGGGTTTGGAGGGTTGAGGAGGATATCACTTGGGCTTGCTTTTTGGGTTCTTGTTTGGGTGTTGGTTTAGCGGAAGGGTGGTGTTTGTCTACAGAGTTTAATCATATGTAACATTTTGTTTTAGTACGTCTAGCATGGGAGATGGGACTGTTGCAAACAATGGTCCCAGTACTAAGTTGTATGTGGTTCACTTTATATTTTTGCTATAAGAATCATAATTTCTTTTCCTTTACTGAATGCTCGTTAGTCATTACAATGAAGGTGGGTTTTAGCTTCAATGGTAAAATATTTCAGATACTATTTACATGAAAAAACTACGAATTCAATTAAGGCTATTGGAAATTGATATAATTTGTGGTATATCAGTCCAGAAGCAAAAATCGGACTTGCCCAAAAAAAATATTCACAATTCCTATAAACAGTAAATAAAAACAATTGAAGTTAAGGTTGAAGTCTCAGGAGATTGAACAACGATATTTAAGTAGGTTTTGAGAAAGTAATTAGAAATATTTCAAAAGCGAATAACGAATTATTTTTAAAGTGAAATGAGCTCTATTATTTATAAGAAAGTTTGGGTATCACGGAGCGTTCTGATTTGTTGGTTAATTTTGTAATTAATAAATAATTTTTGTATTAAATATATTATTTAATAATTATAATAATTGTTCATTATTAAAGAATTATGTCAACTATAATAATTTAATATTAATAATAATTTTTCATTATTAAAAATATTTATAATTAGTTCTAAAAAAATATTAATATCATTGAGACATTAACTCAATTAAATATTATATTTAGATGGTAAATATATTATTTAATATGTGGATTTCTGTGAGCCGTTGATATCATTACCAAAGAAAATTTGGATATTACGTAAATTATGAGTCACATAAAAGCTCCACAATTTTCGGGAGATTTTGAATTCCACGGTCACTTTACTTAGAGCTAACTCCACGTTAGGGTTCAAAACTCAACTTTGATATTTTTGTTTCTTCTGATGGAATTGCTTTGGCATGCTTCATCATTTGTGACTTCCTTAGCCTGCCGGTAATTTCAGGTGCTAAGTTCCTTGGTTCTACGAACTGTCAAGTTGCAGAAGGCTTGGCTTTTCTTGAAGATTTGAAAAGCTACTGAGTTTGGAGGTTCTAAGGTCAAGGTGGATCGAAGTTTATAATTGATGATGTCCTTTCACCACCTTGGAGAATTATGCAAATCATCTTCAACAAGAATGGAAAAATCAGTTCAGGGACATCCAATGATCTCATGTCTTTCGTGAAGCAGTACGTGATAGATGAGATGGTTGTCATGGGTCGCCAAAGCGGAATGAATCAGAGATTGCTTCCTTGTGTTCCTTCTAGGGCGTCTAATTTTAAAGCCGTTCAGGTTTACTTTGTAGGTTGTAGTTGCCTTAGGGGGCAACTCTTTGTTCTAATTTTATTTCCTTCTAAAAAAAGGAAAAAACCAACATCAAAATTAATTGATTGATGGAGTACGTATTGTTAGTAAATTAAATAATTAATTCTCAATAATGTGAATCGAAATTAAAATGATATAATTATTAGATCATTATACCTTTAAAATTAGGGTTTGACCCTAATAATTAATTCATAATTTTCTGGATGAATGTTCATTTGTATAAAAATTAATATTTATGTTAGAAATCTGAAGAATATATATTTTTTGAATTAATGTGCCCTTTGGTTTGGTAACTTTTGGTAGAAAGGGCATATGACAAGGATGTGTCTCATGTGGCAACCTTTGGTAGAAGGGGCATATTTTATGAAAAGATATATATATTAAAAGTCCAATGGCTACATATAATATCTCTTATGAAAATGATGTATTATTTATTAAAAAATGTGTTTTTTATTAAGAGATATGTTCTTTATTAAAATATGTATACTTTATTTAATAAATGTATCTCTTATTAAGATATGTGTCTCTTATGAAGAGATGCTAACACATCTATAAATAGAGTTGCCTACAATTCATTTCATTCATTCAAAAACAAATATTCAATCACTCAGTACATTTGTGGAGATTGAATATTAAGTCTAGAAAGTATACAATTTTAGAATATTTCAAGATAGAGTTTTAAACACAGTTTGCGTTCGCCATTCTTGTAGATTGAAGTGCTACTTCCGCAAGAAGCCGATCGTTGTATCCTAAGAGATGTTTACTAAGTAAAATCCTTGAGCACCAGTGAGGAGGTAATTTCGTTTTAAGAAAATATAACCAAATTCTAGACTCAATCATGCCTGTAAAGTGTCTCTTACTTATTTTCTTTGTAATTCATTTATCCGATTATAAAAATTATTTTTATATTTACGTGAATATAGAAATTATCAATATTTTTAACAACACGTATGTAATCATTAGGGAGATTGATGGACTGGTTGCAAAAACTTATTAATACTAATATTTAATTTTTTCTATATGAAATTTCATAAATATCACCCGATGAAAGAAGAAACTGACAATGCATTGAAGGAAACATATATAATTCAAATCAATGAGCTTACATTACTTCCACATGTGAACATCCATTGATCCACACTATAGCTAGGACCTATTGCCTAACGTCTCAATTGACAAATCATTACACCATAGTTAATAGTTTTCTCCCTTGAAAGTTCATCTCATCTTCTTCCCGGTCGCTTTGTCTATAAATAGGCAAGACGGTCTGCTATGCATGACGCTCCCAGAGGACAGTAAGGTCATTTCAGCCCTTCCATTTTTCTATTATTTATCATTTCCTTTTGGTGAATTACACAAACTATGGCCAGCGTTGTCCGATTTGGACCGCTTCACTCCATATTCAAAATTGTAATTGAATAATGTCATCGGTTTGGTTCAATTTTGAATATTGGGTGAAGCGGTCCAAACCGGACAATGCTGCCCATAGTTTGCGTAATTCACCTAAAGGAAATGATAAATAATAGAAAAATAGAAGGGCTGAAATGACCTTACTGTCCTCGGGAAGCGTCATGCATAGCACTTGAAATTCTATATAGCGGTGGAAAGGAGAACAGACCAGAAATTAGGAGAAGAAAGAGCGGGGGCATGCCTTCGCATTTAAAACCTTTGTAGGTTCTCTCCGCTCCCCTCTTTGTTCTTTCACAAAATGGAAGGCGAGGAGGGGCCCACAGTTTCCGCAGCCGCCACCCCCACCGCCACGGTAGCCACAAGCAACAGCGACTCTCCCCCACCGTCTCCGCCCCACGGTTCTGATGTCTCACCCGTTGGATCCCCTGGTCGCAACTCCTCCGAGATTCAACCACAGCCGTCCGATGATGATCCCGATCAATCGTTTGGAACCGGCGTTATCTCTGAGGATCTCAAGCAAAAAATTATTAAGCAGGCAAGATACTTCTCTCTCACTCCTCCCATCGTTGAGCACGTGGAATGTGGAGACGGACCCTAGGAACTGTTTTCTTTTAGAAACAATTTTAATTTAAAATTGATAATGATATTTGGATCTTGTATTTCATTCGGTACGAACCATAAAATGGCACTTGAAAATGTTTGAATAGCCTTAGGATTTCGAAAATATGTCCCAAGTACTTGTGCCTTTTCATAGCCACATTGATAAATAACGCATGTACTATCTCTGTACCCACATTGCTAACTATCAACAGAAAACTTTTGCACATACGAAAAAACAAGGAAGGGTTTAGAACTTGGGGGAGTTGGCCGGGAGAGCGAATGAGTAGTTTCAGCGTCTTTGCTTTTGAATCAAATCGTTGAGGTTAAAGTTTGAAAAAGCCATGCCATAGGCATTCTAAGTTCTCAATGTCAGAATTTTTATTTTATTTTTTATTCTTTGTGGTTTTTCAGGTGGAATATTATTTCAGTGATGAAAACTTGCCCACTGACAAGCACATGTTGAGTTTGGTAAAGAAGAACAAAGAAGGTTTTGGTGAGTGTTTAGCTACTTTTTTTGGTGCAATGTTGTTCACAAGAATGATGTTTTTGAACAGAACTGAAACTTGCATATCTTTTCGTCTGACCTGATGACCTCTCACGATATATAAATATGTTTTTCTTGTCCCTAAATGGATTACCTCTGCTGCGATTGATGAGGACATATACCTTTTTCAAAAGGCGATTGAACGGATGCTGGGAAAAAGGACGTTTACGGGAAATTGTAATTATTTTTGTAACTGAGTGAAAAAGATCTTATTTTTCTATGCTATAGCTGCCTCTGAACTTTGTTCACTGTAATTTGAAATCAACTCCAGGTAATAGGCTAATAAATTTTGATGGGTAGTCATTGCTCGTCGTCCATTTTTTTTTTTTCACTGACATCTAGGCTGCTGCATGACTTAAGAATCCGGGTGAATGAATTTTAAACAGATTGTTTACCTCTTTTGTGGTTATGGGAAGTGTTTATGCCAGTAGGGCATGGCTCTTGTGCAAGTTGAGTTCTATGGCCTTGATGAAGGTCAATATGAAGATACTCATCCTCAGTCATCCATAGTAGTTAGTTTCAGGTAGACTTCTCCATTTGACGACCATTCGAATATTTGAATTTATCAAGAGGCAAATTGACTTGCAAGTTCTTTGGCTGACATCCCACTTGTTGATGTCGTGGATGTGGATCTTATCTTACCTGTCCCCAGGTGTTTACTAGTTATTTTCTAGTATATTAGTTTTCCGAGTACTTAGGATCCACATTATCAAATATCCGGAAATAGAGAGTAGAGAAGAAGAAGGTGATGAGTAAAGCAGGTACTTCTGACATGTTTTCTAGCCTCGTTGTTTTCCTGGTGCAGCCAGATATAGCTGTGCTGAGCATCTGGGGTTGGTTTTGAATGACTATGCAATTGACCGCTGTCTGATTCCTTCTCTACTTCTCTATTGTACAGCCAGATTTTAGAGTTAGAAACTTTTCGCTCTTATTTTTTGTAAATTAATGTCATCTTGGTGATTGCTCCTCTAGGTATAGGAATATGGGAACTGCTTTCTTTTGGACTTCGCTTTATTGTTCCTCAATTTGCATATTTGCGTAAGACCTCTTTTAATAACACTAGCTGACAACTGGTGTGTTGCAAAAATTCATTGTTCTCTTTTCTGCTATCTAGTTATATATATTTTTGTATCCAAATGTTTGCACTGATTTTTTGCATATTTTTTGCAGTTCCTGTTTCGATGATTGCTTCTTTTAAAAAAATGAAAAAGCTCATTCGAAACCATTCGTTAATAGCGGCTGCATTGAGGGAGTCGTCTCTCCTTGTAATACTCTTCTTTTGCTCATCTTTTAAAGTTGTAAGGGTCAATGGGGTCATGAGCATGCTAAAAGATGAACATAAATTTGTCTTCTCACAGGTTGTGAGCTCAAGTGGAAAGAATGTGAAGCGGCTTCATCCTCTTCCATTACCGGAAAATAGGGATCCAAAGGTTTGCTTTGGAATCTTACTTCTTTTTCTTTTATTTTGATGTAATGTTTTTGGATGACTTTAAGCATCTGATTTGTAATTTGTGCATTATAGTGCACTGTCGTGGTAGAGAATCTACCCGAGGATCATTCAGTGGATAACCTTAAGAGAATATTTGGTGAAGCTGGAAAGTATGCTTTATTTTCCTCTCTTTTCTTCCATGCTGTCACATTACTGTTCTCTTTGATTTGTGATAATGGTGTTCTTTTCAAATCACCAGGATAAAAGATATATGCATACTTGACCCACATGCTGTAGAAGCGTCAACAAAAGGTGGCAAGGCTGAGAAGCTGATCAGTAATAAGGTATGGTTTCTCATATTCAGGTGCGTGTTTGAGCTTTCTAGCTCTCAAATCTGGTGATTAGAGGGCTCTGTTACTGGGATACGCTTTTCATGTTTTGGATGTTTGTCGTTGTTACCAGGGTGTAATGTGGTTCATGGCATGTAGGTGATAATAATCAAATGCTCCTGCACACACGTACCTTGGGATTGCATATAGATGCTTATTGATGCATATTAAGATACAAATGCTTATTGATGCATGTCAACATGATAATGCCCGTAAATATATAATTCGGGTTTTCTTCTATTTTTTTCATTTTCTGTGTCAACAGTCACCTTTTGAGAATGGAAGTGCTCCATAGTGAATTGCTTGAAGAGTAATAGTTATGTGAGTGAAAGACATGACTTTGGAATAGGAAGTTAACTTGTGTTACAGTTTTTAAGCATGTGATAAGGCTGCTTTTTAATGTGCTTATGCACTTTAGGGTCATTGCTCCAGTTCTTTAGCAAATTTTAAGCACCCCCTTCCAGCACTCCCTGTTTCTGTTGACACTTTAGGCAATAAAGTTGATTAAGCCAAGTTTTAAGGAATCAAGCACCCATTCTGGACTGTTTGATTGGTGGATTCTTCCACCTGCCAGATGTTGAGTGCAGCCATTTATATTTAGCTTACATTAGACATAATAAAGAGGGTCACGCTTAAACCTAACATTTTAGGTGAACACGAACAACTATATTCCAGAGATTGTGGTCTTCTTTATAAGAAATAATTTATATATTTTGGCTGCCTTTTGTAATGTGCTGTTCTTTGCTGCAGTTGCATGCCCTTGTGGAGTATGATACTGTGGAGTCTGCTGACACAGCTGTGAGTACTTCGTTCTTTCCATCATTCTGGTCATCAATTTTTGTATTGTGCTTTATATGTAGTTTAGATAATCTTATCCTTTGGTAACAGTTTCTTTCATGTTGAGGTTGGTCAGGTCGCTACTCTAAATAATGAGGGGGACTGGAGGAATGGCATGCGGGTGAAGCTTCTTAAACAAGTGGTAATTATTTTGACTTTGTTATTTTGTACTTTTTCATTCATGGCAATGCATTTTATGAATGTTGGCTTTTCCCCTTTTTCATTCATGGCAATGCATTTTATGAATGTTGGCTTTTCTTTAGGGGAAGTATGGACAGAGAAGACCAGTCCGGAGGGATTTTGATTTCGAGAAGAATAGTGGTAACCAAACTTCTGTTCCAACAGGAGATGAGGAGAATCATAATGTGAGTGAGCGAGTGTCCAAGGAGAATCAGAAGGATACACGGATGCCTGATGAAGAGGTAAGTCTGTCATTTCACAGGTCATTCTTGATTGAATTGCAGACACATGGCTTTAGTCTTATGTTGCTTCTGGCATTCTAGGATGGAGAACATATGCCCAAGGAGAAAACTGGGCACAGAGGTCGAAATCGGGGGCAATCAGGAAGGCAGAAGTACCGTACCACCAATGGGTTCGGTATGTTAATGAATCTGTTCCTTTCATTTGTAGACTCCACCATGGTCTATCCAAACCTAAACGCTTGATATTGTGGTCATCCCCAGGTCACGGAAGTTCTTCAGCTAATCATAATCATGGAATTGAACCTTCGAAGCCACCGCCTGGACCAAGAATGCCTGATGGAACCCGGGGATTCACAGTGGGGCGGGGTCGGACACTGAGCTCTAGCCAGAGTTAGCAGCAAGTGAAAAACCAGTTTGAAATAGTGATTTTGTGTTTCATAGTAGTTTTTCCATGTTTTCCACTGAGATCTGGTCATCCATGGTGTTTGTACTACTGCTGTACTCGAAACTGGCGGGTTGTGGATCGTGTGAATATTCATCAGTCGCTATCCGAATTCTGTTGAATTTTTTTGTGACTTTGTGAATGAATGTAATGTTGCTTATCGCTTGGGGAGTCCTGGGGATGTGCCTTATATCCAATGTGGTGCATTTTGAGGGTGGAACTCTCAAGAGCAAATCTGTGAGGGCAGAAGCTTACGTGGGTAAGCTCACAATATCGGATTGGAGGGGCGGGGCGTGACAATGAATGCTAGTGTTTCTGGGTCAAATGCGTAGTTGCATACCCACACGTCAAATTGGCTCTTAGGGTGTGTTTGGTACGCCGCACTACGCTCCGTATAGACTATATATTCGAAATCTGTGTTTGATACCAGTCGTATTAATTAGTCACCGTATAAGTTAATATGGTTGAATATTTTTATACGGTTCAGACACGCTAAAATAATACGTTCGAAATTATCCGTATTAAATAATCGGATAACTAGTAATTTTGTAAATTATAATAATAATAATAATAATAATAATAATAATAATAAATAGTAATATAATAAAAATAAAATATTAATTTAGTAAATATTAATAATAAAAAGTAATAAATACTAATAATAATAAATTAATAATTAATAATTAATGATATTTTAATAAATAATAATGATAAAATTAAAAATAATTAATTAATAAAAATGTAATAAATAGTAATAATAATTATTATTAAAATAAATAATAATAAAAATAATGACATACATAATTAATATTTAAGATATAAGTATTTCGTCAATTACTATAATATAATCCGATCAGTCTAATCCAGAAAAGTACCAAACGCCCAATTAAATAATCAGTCTATCCGGTGGACAGATTAATCTATCCGATTGAAATAGTCAGTACAGTACGACATACTAAACGAGACCTTACGGTCTTATTTTGCCCTCAAAACTTTCCTAAATCCTAAAACAAACAAATTAAAACTAGATTAAAGTATCTTTCATGTGTCATGTTTGATTCAAACGTTTTCCTAATCGCAGTAAACGTTAAATTGGGTAAACTGGAAAATTAACACTACGAAGCTTTAGGATTGACGAAACATTTCCCGCACTCTCTTTTAAGTGCCACCTGCCCAGCTGGCCCACGTCAAATCCCAGACCAGATACGTCGTTTTAGTCACGTACGCTCTATTTGGCGCGTGAATAAAAACAGAAAAACGGTGCGAGAATTTCGAAGTTCTCTATTTTCGGTTTTGCTTTCCCTCTCCGGCCTCCGCTGGTATATAATGCCTCGAGAGTCGAATATCCCCTTCGTGTCCCTCCGGTTTTTAATGGCCTTTCCAAGCTCTTCAAGATCTGAGCTATCTCTCTTCAGATTCTCGCCCTCACCACCACCTTCATCGCCGTCGTCGTCTTCTTCAAATTCTCCGCCTTCTCTCCCCTCTCCAACCTTCTCGTGCGCACAACTACTCATCGTTGCCTAAGGTCGCTCGCCTTCGATCCGTCTCCGCCTCGTCGCTCGAAAGTCGCGGTATCCGTTGTGATCTTCAGGTTGGTTTGTTTACGCTAATTCATTTCTTATTTGTTTTCTTTGGTTCCATTTTTAACCTTTCCGTTTGTTTGCTGGGAAAGTCAACTACGAGCTGCTTCTAGCAATTTTCTTATACGAATTGGAGGTTCACGTTACGGCTGATCATTTAATGGCTTTGTTCTTGTAGTTGATTGGACTAAATCGCCGAAGACATGGACGCTGCTTTTGTTATAGTCCTGTTGATTTCGGGGGCTTTGATGCGGTAACTTCTAAATTATTTTCTATAGCTGTACTAAGTACTAACTAGCAGTTTTAACTCTTTCAGTTTTTACTTTCTTGTTAAATTTGGTTTTAGCATTTGCTAGATTTTGATAATTTACTTGTTAGTGAAATCACATTTGGGATTAACTATTAATTCTCTTTGTTTTGGAGGCTTAATTAATGATTTCTCTATTTTAATAGATGCATTCCTTGGCTTAATCTATACAAAAGATGCCAAGTCACCAGTACCACATACACTTACACGTCGACAGAGAGCTGGGTGTTAAATTTGAATGAAAATGGAAACCATTGTTGTGATTGTAAACTTCATCTCAGTTGGACTACTGCCGCATTAAACTTTTTGTTTCAGGAACAGTTCCATTATACTCAAACATCTAAAATTGATCTGCAGGAGCCGGTTGATGTAACACCACTTGATGATTGGGGTGAACCTGACGAGTCTGAGTCTACTGGGTTCATGATTTATTCTAGCGGTGGTGAAGATAGTGATGGAGAATTTGTAGTGAGTCCCGTGGCCGATATTGATTTGCCTGCCATCACTGTATCAACCGATGAGGCTCTAACTGTAACTGCTCATCGGCTTGCTATGCTTGGGAATCGGCGAAAGAAGCACAGGCAAGCATGTAACCTTAGACATTGGCCTTTTTTTTTATTCTAATTCATAGTATTGGTCATTGTTATTGGACTTCATGACCGTATTTTATTAAAAACAAGCATAGAATAAAAGCTAGGCTTGGTTTCAGAAAAATTCTATGGTGTATTTGTTGTTTATGTCCTTTGTTTTTAATATGTAATATGTGTCTGTGTTTGACTTTTTTTTGTGTGTATTTAAATATGTAAAGTTGTTAGACATTAGTAATCCTCGGGAATGGGATCCAAAGTTTCGTATCTTTTTTTGTTTTGGTACAGTTGGAAGTCACTAATCTTTGATTGGATGCAAGTTTACTATTGAGGTGTCTGCAGCTTCCTTAGTTTAATGATGTTATTTTGCACCCTACATTTTCAGAATCAGACATGGTGTACTACTCAATATGGGGCTGATAATGTTCTTAGTGGTGGTACTTCTATATGTGGATTGGTGTGCATGGCGGATTGTTAGATTACCTCTCGCACAATTTCACTTGACCGGCCCCTTTTTCATATCAGCCGCTTTAGCTGCCTCCGCTGGATATGTTTGTGTCCCATTTCTCTATGTTATGAAGATCCGTCAAATTATCAGAATAGAAGGTCCTGCAAGGCACTCCTTAAAAAAAAGAACTCCCACGATGGGTGGACTATTTTTTATACCAGTTGGTGTTATTGTTGCAAAATTCATTGCCGGATTTTCTTCTGTTAAAGTTTCTGTAGCAGCAGCAGCAACTCTTGCATTTGCTGCGATTGGGTTACTTGATGATGCATTAAGTATCGTCAAGAATCAGAACCATGGCTTATCTGCATGGACAAAAATTATTCTGGAGGTGAATTTTTCATTGCATTTTTTTTTTCTCAAGCTTTATATGCTGAGAGCTGTTTGATCTAAGAGTGAATTTTGAGTTCTATCAAAATTTTGAGCAATTGTTATTTTATGCCATTTTTACAGGTAGCCGTTGGAATCTGGTTTTCATATTGGTTGCATACAACAAATATAGCATCACCCTATGGCATGTATAGCTTCTTCTAACTATTTTTCTGATGGTAACTCACATTTCTATTCTTGTGATGTCGAGTTTAGAAGAAATACAACTTCTGTTTGGTGTTGACTATCAGTGTGGAAAATGGGCAATGACTTTCGGGGATCATAGTACCTGGGATATATATTTATACATATATATATTTATGTATATATACACATATACTCACATTTTTGTTGTTCTGGCCACCGACTGAGAAAAGGCAAATCATGTTGACATGTAGGTTTTGTGATCATATCATTTCCAGATTACTTTTATTTTTGGTGGGTTATGTAATTTTTGGATGGTTGTTGCTAACGCTGCTTTTTCTATTTAATAAATTCTTCAAAGATGGTATTTTTGCTCAAGCTGATCCTCTGTTTCGCTATGCAGGAAAATGTTGGTTCCTCTACCTGCATTGGGCCTTGTATTCCTGGGAAAATGTTATCTATTGTTGGCTTCGTTCTGTTTTGTTTCTATGGGAAATGGGGTGAACCTAACAGATGGTCTTGATGGGCTGGCTGGAGGAACTGCTGCATTGGCTTATATCGGAATGTCGATCGCAGTGCTTCCAATATGTTCTGGTGAGTGTAGTTGTCATTATGATGCAAATCAACGACGATTATCTCCTTTCAGAATTCAATGATTGATTTTTGGTCGTGGTGTCAGTTATTTGATGCGTTGGTCATGATGTCAGTTATTTGATGCATTGGATTTGGATAATGGTGTTTTTCAAATGATAGAAAGAATCTAACTGGCATGCAGAACACGATTAGACTGTGACCAACTGTTATATAAATTCACTTTAGTTATTGATTCTTGATTTCTAGCCAGGGTATCTATGTCAGTATATATACAAGCTTTCCCTTTTACAAGAAACTCAGGGTTGTCAACGATTAAGAAATGGCCTTATCTTTTCGGCATAATTCTTGACTACTAAATGTTGAATACCATATAAAACAGACCTTGCTATATTTGGAGCTTCAATGGCAGGAGCTTGTGTGGGTTTTCTTTTGCACAACCGATACAAGGCATCTGTATTCATGGGTGATACTGGATCCTTGGCACTTGGTGGAGGGTTAGCTGCAATGGCTTGCTGCACCGGGATGTTCTTTCCGTTATTTGTTTCATCTGGAATCTTTGTCATGGAAGCCTCATCGGTTATTCTGCAGGTTCGTTACCAACTACCATTCATCTTTTAACGTGCGGTATGTTTCTGTGTCTGTAGGGTTTCTCTGTACCCATTTTAGTGCTTTTTTTTTAGGTATTGTACTTCAAGTCAACTAAACGCTGGCGCGGAGCCGGTCGTCGGCTCTTCCGCATGGCACCCTTTCACCATCACCTTGAATTATGTGGATGGAAAGAACCAGTCATAGTTGCTGGTGCTTATGTTATATCGTCTACGTTGGCGTTATTTGCAGGTTATGTGGGTCTGATTTCTGCATAGCATTTCGAAGATGAATCTTCGTCATTACCATTCTTTGTAGATAGGATCTCACTAATTTTTTTTTTTAATTTTTATATACGTTCTCTATTTGTTCTGTACGGTTTATTATGTGTAATTTCACCAGCTTGCTGGGGTAGTAGAGTAAATGTACAAGTCCAAACCTGTTCTATATTTGTGATTTTGCTTATAGTGCACCATGTAAGAGAACATTCAATGGTTTACGACTTCACATACAAGATCACATGCTTATAGTCCAAACCAGTTCTTTATTTTTTTTTTTCTTCGAGAAGATGTTAATTCATTAAGAAGATGAAATAACATACAAGACTATGGTGTACTATATTGGCCTTATTCAAGTTTTGTTGAAGATTTTAACTAGTTCGGCGAAAAAGAAAATATGATATGAAAATATGAATAAAATATATATATATATATATGATATGAAAATATGAATATAAAATAAATCAAAAAAATATGATATGAATATATGAATATAAAATAATTCAGGGATATGATTTGACGGTTCCTCAAATAAAATTTGTGAGTAAACTACGAGAAAATGAAGAAACATACAAGACGATGGTGTATTATATTCGCTTTATTAAAGATTTTAACTTGCTCGATGAAAAGAATATGACACGAAAATACGAATTTGAAATAAAATTTGACGGTTTCTTAGGCAAAGTTTGTGAGAAATAAACGCAAAAACCGAAAAATGGGAATTATTTTATTTTCTTATTTAACGGTTTAAATACTTTTACAATTTAAAATTTTGTAATAAATTTCAGTATTTCTTAATATTTATCTTTAATAAGAAGTATAATATGAAAATTGTTTCTTTGAATCTTATAACACCAAACTACCCACTTAGCCTAATAAACATAGAGAAATAAAGATAAAATATTGACATGTTTTTTTTATCCATGTTAATAATATTTCACGAAACAAAGAAGTAATCATCTTTAGGGGAAAAAAAAATTCAAAAGAAATTTTTTTAAGTATAAAATCCGAAAGGTGGGATGAACAATGGCAGGATGTTGAGTTTCGTCTGATCTGGAGGGTATTACGGTAAATTAAAAATCATATAAGAAAATAAATAATAAAAACCGAGGGTATTACTGTAAACTCAAAATCTTCAGTCTCATCGCACAAAACCCTAATTTCTTCTCTGATATAAAAGCGAAGCAACCGCACAAACTTCAGTCCTCCGCACAAGGTTTTACAGCTGACAAACGCACTAGCAGCCTTAAGCCTAGCTCCCAATCTCACCTCTTCGAAGCCATGGTGAGTAAATCTTAAATCTAATCTATGCACTTTCAAGGAGTTCGTCTCTGATTAGTATATCTGTATATAAAATTCATTTTGTGAGATTTCCCTGTGTGGATGAAACCGCAAGTTCCATCTTTCTGTTTCTATATGTCAGATCAAGAAGGGTCTCTATTGTTTTTTCTTTTTTGTTTGGTCAAATTTTAGCTTTGAGTATCCTTTCAAATGCATTGCTTGTGAAAACTCCGCAAATTAGAAGTTTATTCCGGCTTTGTTATTTGTGTGAATAATTTGATTATCGGAACGAAGTGTGTGGCAGATTATTCTCAGGGTCATATACCCAATTAGGGAATATGTTACAGATAATGTGGCATTATCTTTTCTAAGTGTCAAATTTTTTGTTACTTGATTTGATTTTGGTTTGTATCTACAAATTGAATAATGGTTATGTGGGTTTATTCTCTAACGGGTGGAATTTAGATTACATATGTTAGTCTAGGCTGCTCAATTTTTTTTCCCTGAGAAATTGTTGTTTATTTTGATTTCGCCAGCAACAAACAAAGATGTTGATGCATATTCTAGTTCTCAGTAAAAAATTGATTTTTTTATCAATATAAAAAAACAATTAATCGAGTCCAAAACTTTACGGTTTTTACTAAGTAGTGTTTGTTTTCTTTAGTTTGAGAACTATATCTGTTGCTTGTGAACTTCTTTTAATCGTAATACATATTCCCAAAGGAGACATGAGTTTCAGTGGGTTAGATAGGTTCTTGGAAGTGAATCGATACCTCCATTCTTTTGGCCTGTTGATTTTCATAGCATTGTATATTAATAATCATATTTCTTTTCTCCTGTGCGTATTATTGTTGCATTGCACTTACTTGGGTAGAACCAGTTTTTCCTGATATTCGACGTTTTTGTCATTTGATTTGTTCTACTACAGTCAAAGAGAAGGGTTAGGGAACCAAAGGAAGAAAATGTTACACTTGGTCCTACGCTGAAAGATGGAGAGCATGCCTTTGGTGTTGCCCACATTTTTGCATCATTTAATGACACATTTATTGTAAGTTAACATACCTTTTTCTAGGTATTGTATTTGAGATCTATTGGATGTTTCTTTCTGGTTGTAATATTGATGTCCCGTTTGAGTTTCAGCATGTGACTGATCTCTCAGGAAGAGAAACCTTGGTGCGCATTACTGGTAAGAAATATTGGTTTTTTAGGATTTATGTCCTAAATATACTCTTCTTTTTTTTTTGTGAGACTTCAAGTGCTCATATTTGGGTGGGGTGTTGTTACTTTTGTCACTTCTATGAAGTTTTATTTCAAAGATTTCATTACATAAAAAGTGTACTATGCTTGACTTCTGAACTGGATTCCCTAATCTCTTAAATTTGAATAATTTTGTTAAACAATGGCAGGACATTGAGTTTCGTCTAATGAAGTCTAGTTACTCTAAATGCAGGTGGGATGAAGGTGAAAGCTGATAGAGATGAGTCTTCACCCTATGCAGCTATGCTTGCAGCACAGGATGTTGCAACAAGATGCAAGGTCTTGGTCTATTTTTTATCTAATTTTTCTTGGCATCTTGATCTTTTTTTTGGGGGTTGAAATAACTTAATTAAAACTCATCTGAAAGAATTCTTTTAAGCCTTTATTTTGGAACTTGGATGGTTTTTTCATTACCTACTTTTTTTAAAGCAGGAATTGGGCATCACTGCCCTTCATATTAAGCTCCGCGCCACTGGTGGGAACAAGACCAAAACCCCTGGTCCAGGTGCTCAATCTGCCCTCCGTGCTCTTGCTCGTTCTGGAATGAAAATTGGGCGTATAGGTATTTATCTTTGTCCTTTTGGAAAAATCTTCCTGTAGAGTAATACTGCTAGTGTGTATAAATCTATCATGCAGATCCTTGATCGTTTAATTTGTAGCCAGGTTGTTGAAGTTAGCGACATAGTCTATATTCTTTCATCATTATTCTGTAATTGGTCCATTTTAATTTGAATGTCTATCGACTACTTGTCTGTCGATTTCGCTTTCAGAGGATGTTACCCCAATTCCATCCGATAGCACCCGCAGAAAGGGTGGTCGTAGAGGAAGGAGGCTGTAAGCTTGCTCTTTTTATCCCAGCAGAACTGCTTGTGGCATGGTGGTTGCTGTGCGTCTGAGGAAGTACCGCTGATACTATGTGCTATTTATTTGAGTTTTGAAGTTGTAGCATTTGACTATGCGTTGCTGAAGATTTATATTTTCAATTAATTTAGAAAGAGTTGTGGGACTCGTTAAGTTTTGTTTTGTCATCTATACCCTCTTTTGATGTGGTCTGCATTGTGCTATCTTCTACTATCATCCACTTGGCACAGAAATCACATAATTGAATCTGGACTTTAGCTTTCATGCAAGCCGTTTGGCTGTTTTCATGACTTAAAAGAATTGCTTCATGGTGTTTTTGAGTTTGACTGTTCACCGTTTCAAGCTTGGTTTTATGAAGTTGATGTAAACTCGAGAGATAAGATTATTGTTTTGCAAATGAATTTGGTTTAGTTAAAAGAGTTTAATTTTATGTTATGTTGAGAGTAAATTGTGTTCAAATTTCATTTCCTTTGGATTTTGGAGTTGCAGTTGATAGGGATTTAGGTCTAAGTGGTTTGGTTTGGTGGGATTTTGGCAGTTTTTTAATAAATAAAATTTAACAAATTAATAATATAATAAATATTATTAAATTATTTTAAAATAAGTATTAATTATTTAAATTAATTAATTAAATTGAAAAATAATTTTTTTATTAATAGAATTTATTCAAAAGTTAACTGTGGCTTACATTGGAAAAATTGTCATTTTAACTTTCTCAAATTTCTAAATTGTCACACAAAGTTAAGAAAAAATTACGAGCCCCGCACGGCTACCAAAGCTTTGCTAGCCAGCTGAAGGTCGGCCTTATTTTTAAAGTTTCATTTTGGATCCTCAATATCTTAAGGTCGGTCTTAACTTTTGTCAATAGAATTTTCTTGGGATCTGAAATTAGGGAGGAAAAAAAATAGTTCAAAATTTTTTATTTTTTTTAATCAAATAATTAGAGATTGGGTATTGAGTGGCAGAAGATCATGTTGATGAAGATGGTTGTCCCATCTGGGCCGACTAGATTTGAATTTGGACATTCATTGAGTATTGTTAATGTGATGGAGATTTGACAAATAGAGAGTAAGTTAATGTTAGTAAATTACAATAATTGTTATATTGCCAATATTTTGATGAGTTTATGAAGTGTGATGGTCATATTCATGTTATGATGGTTAAGTCTATGGTTTAGAATGAATATTACTTTGGATGTAACACTTGATTTATTAAAGGATTATATTGAGTTAAATGATAAAGAGAATACGTGAGGAATTATGTTTTATTTGGAACTTTAGTGTACAATAGGTGATGCAAGGTGTGACTACTATGCTAACTAAATCAATAACTTCTGTCACTTGTCGGGAAAATGGGTTGGGCGTGAGCGGTAATCCCGTAATGATGTATATGATTCTATTAATGAAATAAAATGTGAACACGGGTAAAATTAGTAAAAATCTCGTATAACAAAGAGTTGTCAGATGAGAACAGTACCGATCCAGCTTTCATGAAATTTAGGGACGAGTTATGTTATTTTACGCCTATAAAAAAATCCAAATGTAGAGTACAATGCCCTCGTTGGAAAAAATAGACTATTTGCATTCACATGTAAGTAATGTTGTTTTCATTAACCAATTGGAAAAATTGAAGTAATGGTCCATGAATTTGGCTTTAATTTTAGTAACCGTCACTGAACTTAATTTTTAACTTTTCCCATCATTAAATTTTATCATAGTAGTCGATTTAGTCCCTCCGTTAAAAATTCGAATGAAATCTATTAAAAAATAAGAACAAAATTGTCCATTCATGTTAAATACTTTTTCAAGTTCAATAAAAAGAAAAAAATTAGAGCAATAATTACTGAATAGCAATTATAGTGGACAATTAGAGGCCTTGACGATGAACGGCCTAACATGTTAATATGGAGCAAATGGAAATCAACCGAAAGAGAGGCCCAAAAGATATGAGCCCATAATAGCAAATGGAAATACAAACGGATCCAAAGTCACAGAAAAATTACGAGGCCCGCCAGGCTGCCAACCATTTAGCTGCCGGCTGAGTTATCTATGAATTGAAAGCACCGACCGCTGATGATTGAAACCGTCCCTCATCCCCAAATCTCAATTCGGAACGAAAATGAGCGACGATTCCAAGACCAGAGGACTCGCCGGAGACCAGCAGAGCCTGATTCAGAGCCAGCAGTACTACGGCACGTTCCAAGGTGTTGCCAACTACTACCCTCAGGCTCCTCAGCCTACGGCTGAGCCGGTCGTCGGTTTCCCTCAGCCGGTTCCCCCCGTCGGTTCGTCCAG
The DNA here is from genome assembly GCA_032719365.1 of Prinsepia uniflora. Classification (NCBI taxonomy): domain Eukaryota; kingdom Viridiplantae; phylum Streptophyta; class Magnoliopsida; order Rosales; family Rosaceae; genus Prinsepia; species Prinsepia uniflora. The sequence goes on from CM064868.1 coordinate 622,933, forward strand.
CCGTCCCCCCTTACCTCCTCAACACCAACACCAACACCTTCATGGATACCAAACAGTCACGGGTAGGCTCTCTACCTCGATAAATAGCAGTTGATCGATAAGGCTTCGTTTTTTTTTTCTGTGATGACAAATTTTTAATGTAATTTAATTGTTCATTTTTGTTGTGCTTGAAGGTTACGCTGTTGTTGAGGGAAGACCTGTGAGAGAACGCCGCCTTCCTTGCTGTGGTATGGGAATTGGCTGGTTATTGTAAGCACCGGCATCCAATATTTATTGCCTTGTTTTAGGCACTACTTTATTCTATACCTAAAGAAGAACACAATGCATGCTTGGCCTTGTGGCCTGTGGCGGCATGTAACGAGAGCTTTGAGCTTTGATTTTTTTGCATATACTGATATAGATAAAGTGTCCGCACAATCAAATTAGTTATGGAAGACTAGTCAAGAATTATAATACAGAGGTACAATTGAAACCATGGCAAAATAGGCTGGTTTTTGTAGGCTAAACATCATGGTTCCTCAAAAAAGAAAAAAGGGTTTCCATTTCTGAAATTGTTGATTTTTTGCTTCAATAATGTCGGAAGTTCGGAACAAGCCATGAGCTTTCTGACTATAGCTATACTATCTACCCATTAAGTCATTGCATCCTGTTTTTAAGAATTTCTGCTCATGGATCAGTGGCTTTCCATTTGTCACTTGTGGGACACCACCAACCTGTGCCACTTTGGCTAAGGCAGCTTGGTCCTTGCCACATGAAGCAGCGTATAGTAATTCTGGGCCAAGTTACGAAATTTAAACTTTAGGAGTCTTGCTAGTTTTGATTAATCATGGGAGCATGATAAGAAAATGCCTTCTTGGTGCAAGTTATGAACTTTATTTTATTTTCGATCGTGGACTTTAAAACACAACCCAATGTGTATCATTCTGTCTGGATTTTACTAGTAAGTTACATTTTGACTTTCTTTGAAGGTTTATAATGGGGTTCTTTCTTGGAGGCATCCCTTGGTACATTGGAACTTTCATCATACTTTGTGTGCGGGTGGACTACAGAGAAAAACCTGGATATGTGGCATGCACAATAGCTGTGAGTTTTCCTTCACTTTGTAAGACAGAGGGTGTCTTTTATAATAAATTTATAATATCTACATGTGTGAGTAAATTTTTTGGTTGTTTTGTGTTTCCATATAAGGAGAGTTGTATGCTCAGTAAATGGAAATGGTGATTTTTTTATGTTGTTAAATTTATAATGAGGATACTATAGCATTATTCATATCTAGAAGTGGACCTTAGTAGCATAAGCTTCATGGCTTATCTGAATTTCATACCGAAAGTTGGAATCTTAGACAAGAGCATGTTATGCTGTTGCTAATTTGAAATCATGACCGCTTTGAATAATGGACTATTGTTAAACACTCTAATTTCTACAGCGTGGGTGATAAGAACCTCTCCTCTGAATCTAAATTCTAAAAAGGTGGTATCCTTTTACATTTTCTCTAAGGATGTAGAGAATCTGTCCCATGCACCATTAGCTATTGCACTGGTTATTACCCTTTGTTTTTTTTTGGGGGGCAAAGCACTGGTTATTACTTTCATTGATTGTTTATTGTTCTCATAGCAATACCTGCGAGTGCGGCATTCACTAACAGTGCCTGAAAATTTTTCACTGTGGGATGCTCTTTATGCCTAGTTAAGTAAGTATTAGCCAGCAATACACCCTAACCCATGATAGTCCTGTTTAATTTGTGCGGTTGCAATCTATTTGCATCTTTATCCAATCTGCATGTTTTAAATCTTCATGCAATTTCTGGGATATTTTGATTGTTTCAATGTACCATATTCTAACCATAAGACATGGGCGGCAGACCCATTGATATGAACATGTTAGGCTCTGGTTGCACCTTGCTAGCTGTGTTGTTAGTTCATCGGGGTAATGCTGTGTAGAAAATATAAATTCTAGATGAAATGTACCCATATGTTTTTTTTTTGGGTCCATTGTTGTATGATCCATATATTGACTACTCAACGGTTCTCTTGCACTTTTTCCTTAGTTGAAATTAACTTTATATATCTCTCCTCTTGGTTATGGTCCATGCATTTTCAGACTGTCCTTGCTTTGATTGCTGTTACTCTTGGCGTAACGAAGGGAACTCGCACCTGGTGAGGTTATGGACTTCGAACAATGATCTTGTATATGCACCTTGTCTAATACGAAGGCACAGTCGAAAGACTATTGACTGTTATCAATGTTTGTACATGTAACTGACATTATTGGGTATCCGTATCTATTTTTATGTTTATGTTTTCTGGGAATTTGCAAGCAATTCGTATACATATCCTTACACTGTCAGGAAAGAAATATACAGGGAATTAATGGTTATATATAATAATCTCCTGTAATCCGGCTCATACAGTTATCTTGTGTTGAATCAGATTGTCAATGACTTTCACCAATCCAACCATGGAACAGAAAAAACACTTCTTTATGAATGGAATATGTCCTTCAAGCCTTTGCCTAAGGCAAATTGTTCCAAATTTTCAGTTATGTTGATTTTTAGGTGTTGATGCATATTAGGTATTTAAAAAAATATGATATTCATATCCAAAGAATTTTGCATTACAAACATATATTAGATCGAGCCAAAAATAAAAAAGCTCAACTAAAATAAATAAAACCCAACCCAATTACCCAAACATAAAGGTGAAAGCCCTAAACAACAAGCTAGCGAACCAAAATCCGGAATCAAGGATTAGTGTGGCCTATGGAGTGTGGTTTTGAAGTGATAAGCTACCAAAGAAATGGGAGAAGGGAATTGCATATACACATATTGGTTATTAACCTTATCCTTTACGAGAGTCGATATCGAGATTTCTCACATAATGACATGATATATGGAGATAAATACTACTAACTCGTAGTACTAAGGGACCCTAACTCCCAAATTTTGATATGTAGAGAAATAGAACATAGAATCGAAGATGTAAAGGACGTTTCAATACCGTAAATAATCAATCTTCTCAAGAAATTGAATAAGAAGAAAAATTAGGTAATAAATTAAATTAGAAGTTTCCGGATCAATTCATCATATATGTATCTAAGATATAAGATTATGTACCTAAGAGGAAGGGAACAAGCAGGATGGAGAATATCAGATGAGAAGCAACTGCTGGATTTGCTGTGAATGCCATAGCTTGCATGTTCAAGTAGTGGTCTGACTATATAAAGATTATAGGGTGCATTCAAGGATTGAAATATCGATATTGACGGATATATCGCTAACAAAATTTATGAATATCTCATTCTAAATATCGATATAGTTTACGGTCCACAAAAATGACGAAAATTTAGTCTAAAAGTTGAAATTTTTTAATGATATTTTGGAAAAAAGATAAGTACCCAATAATGGTTATATAGGACTAATAAAATTATAAAATGATTTTGATATAATATAAATACGATGAATAATATAATACAATATGATTCTGACGACGATTAATAATATAAAATCTTAAATATAAATATAAATTGAAGTGAATTACTATAATTGAATGTTAATATAGTTAAAAATATAGCAATAAGCAAAAAATTCAATGGAAAAAAAATGATAAAATAAGTCCAAATATATTTAAAATTGGAAAAAAAAATTGATAAAATAGGCTCAAACTTTGTTCAAAAATTGGAAGAAATAGAAATATTTAAAATTGAAAAAAAGTGAAAATGACAAACTTTGTTGAAAATTTTGAAAAAATGGATAAAAAAATTAATTAATTAGCAGTTGTCGAAGGGGGTCAAACTCAGAACCCCTAGTGAAGAAATAAAACACAAAACTAACTCAGCTAGCTAGACTTATTATAAATTTAAGTAATGTATAATATATAACTATAAAAACTAACAATCATCTTCCTCCAACCAGGTTTGCAACTCGGATATTTCGACCCATGACCCGACTTAACCTATTTCGTTTACGTCCAATTTTCACAAATTAATAATCCATATTCATCATTTTGATCCCATAACGGGATTTGTGGACTCAAAACAAGAAAGTTTTTCGATATTTCGGCCAATTTCGTTCATCCCCTTTTAGGTGTCGCCGGTCGGAATTATCGGTGGTTTCGGTCGATATTTTCATTCATGTCTGCAGATGACTAAAAATATAAAATTTCAATTGAATTCGTAAAAATATTAATTGGAATATCGAATTCATAAAAAAATCAAGAAATTAATAAAAAAATTCCAAAAACTAGATCCAAAAATCGAGATTAAACTAGCTCGGAAGAAATAGGAAAATTAGTATTGATTTATTATAATTTTTTTAAGAGATTGATTTATTAAAGTTGTTAACAAGTTTTTTCATCTAAATGTAATTGTTGATAATTAATATATTTTATTATAATTTATTACCAACCAATTAAAACCTTCCACTCAATTAAACACGTTGCAATTGCACTGTGTTGGTAAAAAACCACTAAACCATCCACTCATTCTTTTTCTTCCAGTTTCATTCTATGGGATTCTCTCCTCAATTATCATCTTCGTTTTCTTCTCTACATTTCTTCTCTGCAACCATAATACAACCAACACCAGCCACCAACTCAACCATGACTAAACCCAACGTCACCACCGCACTCGAGCCTTTTCCAACTCGAGTCGAACCTGCATCTGACCTCCATCTAAACCCAAGATCCAACGCTCCTGTAGTCGTCGCCTCCGGTCAAATTAAACTTTGAAACTAACTTCAAAAGAATCGCCTGGGAAAGACAAGTCTATCCCTGCCTTCGTCCACCTTCGATGCTCACTGGTATGATCGAATTAGATTGCTTTGTATTTTGATGTTGGTGGATATCGGTCGATCGGTCGATATCACTAATATTCTTCGATATTGGCCGAAAAGTTAGATATTGGGGGAAGAAATTTCTACCCCCTATTTAGATGTCGGACTCCCAATTTTCCAAAATCTCGAGCGAAATATCGACGAAATTCCCAATTTTATCTGAACTACAATGATTAAACATGTATTTATATCCTTTATTTCTAAGTTTGATCTGACTTTATAACTTTTGGATATTCACCAAATTTGGGCTTGATAAACGGGCGATAAGTAGAAGCCCAGAATATCATTGAGGGTGAGTTTAGTTTAGCGGGCTCGTAGCTTAGTGTTTAGAAAAGCAGCCCGAAGTTTCACTTCTTTCCCAATGTAGGGTTTCCACATCATATATAAACGAAACAAAAACCCTAGACTGCGCTCCTCATATCAGAGAGAGACAGAGAGAGATCCAGGGGAGAGAGGCCTTGGAGATCTAATTAGCAGACATGGTTACTTTCAAGGTATGTATGGCTGTATAACTTACTCTCCGATCTCTCGTTCATTTAAAAAAATGGAGGTTTATGGACTTTTAGAGTTGAATCTGGTTTTGAGCTGCAATTAACGGTGTCGTTTGTTTGTTCAGTTCCACCAGTATCAGGTCGTTGGCAGGAAGCTCCCTTCCGAGTCTGATGAGCACCCGAAGATTTACCGAATGAAGCTCTGGGCCACCAACGAGGTTCGCGCCAAGTCCAAGTTCTGGTATAAGCTTTAGAATTAGCACAGTTTTTTTTTTTTTATCGCAAATGGCTTGATTGAATGGTCGATTAAATATAAGCCTTGTTTGTCGATTGGGTTAGGTATTTCCTGAGAAAGCTGAAGAAGGTCAAGAAGAGCAATGGCCAAGTGCTTGCCATCAATGAGGTTTGTTCTCCATTTCGTTTATTTTTGAACTTAGTTTATTGTGTTGTTATCTCTGTGATTGGTATATTTATATATATACGTATACTTGCTCTGTATTATTCCAGTTTTATATTTTTGGTTAAAACACAATTTTGATAACAATTGCGACTTTTTTTGGCCCTTTCGTCTTTCTTCCTCCCCTGTTTTCACATTTTCTGATGTATACACATGCATATGAATTCCATGGAGTAAGTAATGGGGTTCTTATATCCCTTATTTGTCTCATTTCAAAGTTGCGATCTTTTATTCTTGTGGCTCATTTTCACACATAATTCTCTATGGTACCCGAAGTTCTATGTTTCTTTTCTCACCCATTATTTGGTGCTGAAGCTTTCACTTTGCTATGAGAACGATAGACAGTAGGAGTAAATAATGATTGTCTTGCATGTTTATGCTAAGGCCACCATTCCTTGATTGTTATGTAGTTTACTTTTCAATTCATCTTTATTGCTTGAATTAGTTTTCAATTCGTTCAGTTGGGGTTTCTATAATATGAAAAGTGCAACCGTTATCCGAGCATCTTTGTTTGCGCATTTGTATATACAATTGTAAAAATATTGTCCGGATTATGGATTGGATGTTTCCATATACTAGAATTTAGATGTCCCTCATCTCTTTAGTCTTTACTTATTTGGTTGGGATTGGTTGCAGATCTTTGAGAAGAACCCAACCACCATCAAGAACTATGGTATTTGGTTGAGATATCAAAGCAGGACTGGGTATCACAACATGTACAAGGAGTACCGTGACACCACTCTAAATGGTGCTGTGGAGCAGATGTATGTTGAGATGGCTTCTCGCCACAGGGTCAGGTCTCCTTGTATTCAGATTATCAAGACCGCCACTATCCCAGCTAAGCTCTGCAAGAGGGAAAGCACGAAGCAGTTCCACGACTCGAAGATCAAGTTTCCTCTGGTCTTCAGGAAGGTTAGGCCGCCATCCAGGAAGTTGAAGACCACATACAAGGCATCAAGGCCCAACTTGTTTATGTAACTTGGTCATTTGGTGAACAAGCTAAAGAGCGGTGTTAGAGTCTGTTTGTTTCTGAATTTTTCTAGTAGGAGCTGGATCTCAGTTACTTTTTATCCTGGATATCTCTTTTGTTTGACTATCTAAGAACAGCAGACAGCTGGAGTAACTATGGGGGTTCTGATATCCCTTTCTTGTATTACTTCAAAATTTGCTATAAATCATCATTGTTGCTCATTTTCACTCATAAATCTCTATGGTAGCCCAAGTTCCTTGTTTTGTTCTCACTGATTGTCTGGTGCTCCATGTTATGCATTGCTGCGAGACCAACTTTAGATTGAGGCCAGGTTTTCCTATTCGTGAATGCTAAAGTAGAAGTTGGGGCTGACCCACCTCTTGAAATGTAGGATTTACTAAGCTTTCATCAGTTTTGATTTAGTAATGTTGTGGGTAACTATGAATTGGTGGTTGAGCTGAACCTTTTGTTCTCAACCTTCTGAAATTGCAATGTTTCCTCTGGTTTGTTCAAGGTTATGTGGTTTCGCATAGAAACACTTATAGCTTTGAATGAAATTTGTAGCATTTGTAACATCCGATTGATAATGTTGGGATCATGGGGGATATTCAAAGATTAAGGATGATAATGACTGCTTACCAAACGTTCTGGTCATCGTTGTTCCCTTTACGAGGATTCAAAAGCAATAGTAATGATTATGCATGAAATTATTAACTAAAAGATGTATAGCATCAACGACGGTCTCAATCAAAAGAACCTACTCCTATTGTATACCTCATTGTTTGCAAGGTCGTAGAGACCCAAAACATGTCAAAGAAAGTGCATTTCAAGTCTTCATTTTTCTCCGTTAGCATTCTTCATGCTATAACATCTGAATTAGTAATACTCTTCGTATTATAACCTCCTCTGAATTAGTAATACTTTTCTTATTATAACTTTCTCTTTTTGTTTTGCTTGTCTTTGTCATACGATTATGAGCCTGTGTAGAAAATCTATTTCATGACTGGGCATGTGTAGGTTAGTATCTCTTACTAGGTGTTTAAATGTTATTTATTCTTTGATCAGCCCCACTTTCACTTTGATCAGACTTTGAAACTTTTAACTGCCTACCTAACATTCTAATCATACCCACCAAGACCATTTTCCTCTCTTTCAAATCGTTTTAATTATTTGTAGTAGTGTAACTCTAGTAATTCATTTTTATATTCAAAATTCCGTATTTTAAATTCCCATCTCTTAATATCATTCATATCAAAAAAGTAAAATCATTTCTAATTGTTTATTTATATAACTTCTCTCTCACACACTACCATCCATGAAGTGCCCCATCCCACAAGTCCAATAGTAAAACCCTTTTTGGCAGTCACTGATTAATCATACATTCATACTACATTGTCTCCTTTAAAGCAAATTCAGCCTTGAAAAGTTATACCTAAATGTAACTTTTCCTCCTCCAATTTATCTCAAAAGACATCCAAATTAATCAGACAATGATGAAAAACTGAAATCAATCAGTTTTAGACACAGCATTTGAAGAGCAAAGGCTCTGATTCATCTCTTCTCTTGCCCTTGTTTCTCTCAAATATATTGAACAATGCAAACTTCTCTCAAGCTGCCTTCTCTATCTCTATCTCTATCTCTATCTGCATCTCATCTTCTTCTTCTTCTTCTACCATTACTTGTTTCTTCATCATCTCATGAAGATTTGATGTACCAACCCGGCCTTCACAAGAGCGTAGAGCAACACTTTCACAAGGTAATTTTCTCTTTTCTGCCTTTTCAATTGAATCTTCGCTTCCCTTGTCTTTAACTTGTTGCTCTTCTCATCGGTTGCCATTTTTTCTTCTGCAGTTGAGCCCTCAGATGACATCAAATGTTGCAGTTCATGGGCTACTCTTATGGTTTTCTATGGGATTCTTAATGCCTGTTGGAATACTCATAATCAGAACGTCTGCTAGACAACAACATGGGACGACAAAATCAAGAGTTTTCTTCTACCTCCATGTTGTTCTTCAGGCAAGCACTCCTTAATTTCTAATTAAGACACTAATTATCCAATTACCATTTCATTAGATGAGTAATAATCTTTCAAGTTTGATCTTTTTTCTCAATCTTCATCATCATAACCCCCACTTTAACTTTAATCATGCTGTCCACTGTTTCTTTTGTTTATAAAACAATATCTACCCCTTTTAATTATTTTGAAATTCAAAAATCATGCAACCATATTTGTCAATAATCATGTAAGATTTCTTGAACATCAAGAATCGTCAGTTAATTTATTTCTTCCTACTTAAATTCATGAATCGGTCTCCTACAAACTCAGCCAACAACTTACACTCATCAAGTTTTAAACTTCCCTTTTGATCAAATTAGAAAACTAAACCAACCATCATTTCTTTATGTTTAAGTACAGAGAAGATTATCACTCTCTGCTACGCCATATACCACCATAATTGCTATTTCCACACACAATAATTCAGGCATGTTGATCCATGAGTTATTGTATATTATGGCTTCTGATTTCTCTCTCATTTATAACAGATATCATCAGTTCTACTTGCCACAGCTGGAGCTGTCATGTCCCTAAAAAACTTTGAGAACTCATTCAACAACAGCCACCAAAGATTAGGTCTTGCACTTTATGGTGCCATTTGGGTACAAACCCTCCTAGGGGTTTTCAGGCCTCGCAGGTAAAAATTCATTCATTTCCTCTTAGTCTCATGGTATTAAATTCATGAGTGTTCGTAGATAAAAGAAATTTAGCTTGTTTGTTTACGAGAAAATTGACAATAAGGTACAATTTTACTCAAAAAAATAATATTACATTTGATTGATCAGTTGGTGAAAACAAAGTTTTATTTTCTTATTTGTAGGGGAAAGAAGGAAAGAAGTGTTTGGTTCTTGGCGCATTGGATGCTTGGAACCCTAATTTCATTGTTTGGGATCATCAACATATACACAGGATTGAATGCCTACCATAAAAAGACACAGAAAAGCTCAGGGCTTTGGACCATCATTTTCACAGCTGAGCTCTCTTTCATTGCTGTCTATTATCTCTTCCAGGACAAAAAAGATTATATACAAAAGCAGGGAGTGATTTTAGACAATCTTGATCAACCAATAACAATCAATCAAGATGAAGAAATTGCTCAAAACCAAAGGGACTTGATATTGACTCACCAACCATGTGGAAAACACAATGCACTCAAGAACTTGTTTGACTAACATTGCTGCTTTCTTCTTTTTGTGACCTTTTATTTTGTTTTTTCAATTTTTTTTTTTCCACTTTGTTTGTGAGTGCTCATTTGTATTAATTTAATTTAATATTTTTTTTATGCATCCACTCTATCCAGAAGTGGATTGATGCACAGAGCACTCCATTCTATAGTGCTTTGTCTCAGTAGTTTGTATATTATCACATATATGGTTTTGTATAGTAACTAAATTACAAATATGAAGTTAATATTTGAATTTTTGTTTTTGAATTCTATTGAATAATTCATAATTTGAATAAATTTAGAGATTGATTTGCTTGTTTCTTCATGTCACATGTAGAGAGTTGCCATGTACATTTTCGAAAAAATGTGAGTATAAATCCGTTAAAATCGGAAATTCATTCATTCAAATTGTTATTAGCTCTCTATTTAATTTGGCCAAAGAAAAAAAATATTAATCTTCGAAGCACCAATTTATTATCACTCTTCGTTTGATCATCACCATATCCATATTTCCACCTTAACAAAAACTAGCACCAAGTAAAGTTGTATCTTGTTTATTAAAACAATTTCTAATAATCAAGCACAACTTAGCTAAAATTTATAACTTTATTTATTGAAGGCAAATACCGTCAAAATTGTTGCCTTCTGCACATGATTACATGAGGACATGGTCTAAATACTAAAGAGATTAAATTGAAGAAGAGTGTTTCTCCTCTTCCCGAGTAGTTTTGATTGGTATCTGTTATGGATTCGATTTATATTAACCCATTATACATATATTGGTTGTCCGGTGAACATTGAACATTGGATTGGACTAGGGGAATGGTGGCCCACTTATTTCGAAACTCAAAATATGGAAAATAATTGAAAAATAAAAATGGCTAAGGCTATAAAAGAAAAAAAAAAGTGGAAAATGATTAAAGGAAGGAAGAGATGTTTGCGCAACTTAGAAACTATAGGGACTAATTAGAAATGTTACTATATTCAACCTTGTTTGTTTTTTTTTTATTAACATTAAGTTTTTTATCATACAATTTCAAGTTTTGATAACGTATATAATATACATAGTTAGGTAGTTATAATTATGGGTAGCGCATATCGTATTTGTATCATCATATGAGTCCCACTATGAATAGGTAGCCCTTAGTATTGGGCTGGGTCTGGCAAGTCCGACCCAAATTTTTTGGGCTTGGACCTGATTTATTAAATAATTTTAAGTTTCAGGTCAGACAGACTTACTTACATATATAAGAGTTCAACCTCTTTATTGAGCCAGACGTTTTTTGGGTTTTATGGGTCGAGCCTACTAAACTTACTCGGTCCGGGCTTAAGTGGACTTTTAGAAATAAGTTATTTTTCAAATTTTAAAGTTGCAAAAAAAAAATATATATGCATGTGATTTCATTTTTCTTCCTACTGAAACACCATTTCTATTTATTTATTTCAATTGTGGGTGTATATATTCTTATTGTTTAATTTGCGTAATTTAATGTCTCACATACTAACACTAATTATATATGTTCAAACTTCAAACCCAATAATATTTTTCCATGGGTTTTAGATGGAAACCATGAGATTTGTTGTTGTTTTGATGTCTGTCGTAGTTCACAATATAATTAGTTGATTCATTGGTCATTAAAAACGTATAAAAAAAGTGGGAAGTGACTAATATTATGCCACAAGAAATATGTTTGACTAAAAAGGAGGAATGTAGAATTTGGAATATAAGACAGTTGGGTAAATAATAAATGCATGGAAGAATATATGTACTATTGACTGACACCTTCCTAGTATATATAATAACTTGATACGTAGTGTCATTAGTGCCTATTAATATAATGACAATAGTTAGGATTCTTAATTAAGCAAGTTGCATGAAGGGTTAGTTTGTATTTGTGAGAGCCAAAGAGTTGTATTGTATAATTTGCATGGGTAGGTTAGGGTTTCTGCCATCTTTGGACCAGAATGGTTATATTGGGTTGGGGTTGGAGTTGGGCTTTTAGTTGTATTGGTCTTGGATGAGTATAGCTCTTTTAGGTTATTTGGGCTATTATAAAAAATGGATTTGAGTGGGTTTAATGCCTTTAGGTTATTTGTGTTATATATTCGGGTTTACGAGCTGGGCTTATATGGGTGGACCGAGTTGGGCTTATCGGGCTAGTGCCTATCGAGTTTGAACACCCTAAGCCCAAGTCCAGCCCACTAACTCTTGGGCCAGCCCGACCCATGACCCATAGCGGACTAGGTCGGGCTTTTGTTCACCGGACCTATCCGGCCCCCATAAGCCATGAGCTTTTGGGCCAAATGGTGAGGGCTATAAATAGGTATAAATTTTATTGAAATAAGAAATCGATTCAATTTAGCTTCTTTTGGCACTCCGGTTTGAATATCATCAGAACCGTTCCGTTTGTAATAGTTTGATTTTGCATTTTCATTTGAAACTATTGAAATCCAAACTAAACAGTTAAGGTTTTTATTTTATTATATCAGTTGTTACTTAGTAATTTTCCATCCTTTAATTTGTTAGTGTAAGTGTTTATTATTTACGCTACCTCACTAATTTTTTACTCATTTTGAGTGAGATCATAAAGCTTCATATGCTTCATGGAGATATACAATTAAACCTTATGCAACAAGAAAATTATTAATTATTGCAAAATGCAAAAAATTACATCAGTATTACGTTTTGGAGTAATTTCAGTCACACCATCAAAAACGTGTAAGGTTTTTTTTTGGGTTAAGTTCACATACTCGCTTCCTTAGAACTAGCCAGATGCCTCTTTCTTCCTTCTCTCATAAACCAGAGTAGAGCTGCAGACTGTAGTCAATGGCTGACCACCACCATCATCATCATCATGATCGTGACCATGACCATGACCACCATCATGATCACAACCATGGGAGCTCAGCAGCGAATTCATGGGTAGGGCCAGATGGGAAGGTGTACCATAGCCATGATGGGCTGGCACCACACTCACATGAACCCATATACTCCCCCGGCTACTTCAGCAGAAGAGCTCCACCTCTCCACACCAGAAATTTCAATGAAAGGGCTTTTACTATTGGCATTGGTGGACCAGTTGGTACTGGGTAAGTGCCTATTTCCTCTATTTCGTTAATTAATTTATTCTTATCTTTTGAAAAATTAGAAAATAATAGCATCACAATCATCAGTTGTACCATTCCCTTGAAAGGACTAGCAAACGAATGCTCTAAAATTTCTAACTTTGATCGTAATTTCAGCTAATGGGTTTTTAGGTATTTACGTTTTACTCTATCTCCATTTTGCTGCATAAGCTGTTAATGTTCTTGTTTGATTAATTTTGAATGATTTTCGAATTTTCCCGATTCAACGTTCCTGCCTGGAGTAATTTTCTTAGTCTTGAAAATCATGTTTCCTGCATGAATCAAACTTTCTAATGATAGCTGATGTGAAATGGTGCTTCATTGTCATACAGGAAAACCGCTTTGATGTTGGCTCTGTGTAAATATTTGCGTGACAAGTACAGTCTTGCTGCAGTAAGTATCCTTTCTATTCGGTTGAGCAATTTCAAGGATAATAAGCTTGCCTTTTTTATTCCTGGTGTGATGTCCTAAACAAATACCTTCAAGAACCTTTTGACATTGCATACTCATATTTTGGCTTTACATAGTATTTGATTATTGTTAATGTCTCCAGAGACCATAAAGTGAGTGTGTTGATTTGATTGACGTGGGATGTAAAAACTTGCATGATGAAGGATAAGAATTGGTGTAATTTTGCAGGTGACAAATGATATATTCACTAAAGAGGATGGTGAGTTTTTGGTAAAGCATGGAGCACTTCCTGAAGAAAGAATACGTGCTGTGGAAACTGGGGGCTGCCCGCATGCTGCAATTCGCGAAGACATCAGCATTAACCTTGGACCCCTTGAGGAGCTTTCTAACTTGTACAAGACCGACATACTGCTTTGTGAATCAGGCGGAGGTATTGTCCAGAATCAATTAGATCAGTGGCCATAGTTTATGCTCAGTTGATCTCATTGGTCATTTAAGTTGGATTATTTCATGACTAATGGTGATGATTGTTGTATTGAACAATACTAATAACCTCGAAAATTTAACGGCTTTATGGAGTTATCTGAAATTATGTATTCATATGTGAAAATGTCCCTTCATTAGTGGAAAATGTTTAGGGAACAAGTTGTATAGGAGGCAATTAGTGTAATGTTTGCATAAATTGAGGCACTTTGCATGTGAATGAATAACTAGCTTTTGAATTGAGCTTTTTATCTTATTTTTCTGAAATACTATTGTACTGAATTTGTGTTGTCTCAGATAATTTGGCCGCAAACTTCAGCAGGGAACTTGCCGACTATATCATTTACATAATAGATGTATCTGGTGGAGACAAAATTCCACGAAAAGGTGGCCCTGGAATCACTCAAGCTGACCTCCTGGTATGTTCTTCCCGATATTCATTCCTGTTACAATGTTTGTGGATAGTACCGTCAATCATGTCGACCAATTTCAGAAATGAGATGACAAGGAATTGATCTGTGAAGTGTGAATGACCGATAAAATTTGATCGTAGGTGATAAACAAGACCGACCTTGCAGCAGCAGTTGGAGCTGATTTGGCAGTGATGGAGCGTGATGCACTTAGAATGCGAGATAGAGGCCCATTTGTTTTTGCTCAGGTTGGTTTATTCATTGCATGATTAAATTGATTCACTTCACTAGCATTCTTATGATGTAAACAAGACGAAAACTTGAGTATTTGTCTTCCATAACCACATGCATTCGGAGTTGCTCAACACGAAGTTTGATACAAGCTACATTTTCCATTTTCTGAATGAATATCATCTGTGATCATCCATGTTCGTTTTGAGACTCCTGCAGGTGAAGCACGGGCATGGAGTTGAGGAAATCGTGAACCACGTTTTACAGGCTTGGGAAGCAGCAACGGGGAAGAAGCGTCACTGATTGTTTCAGTGTCTTGTTTCAAATGTCTGGGTCCCCTCTGCTTCTAAGCCTCTAGGAATAAATGTGACTTCAATTTGCTGTCCCTTTTACTTGACGTGTATTGATGTTTGACAGTACATTTTCGAACGTTGTAACTTGTTATAAATGTAACAAACGCTTCCATGTATCTCGATTTATATCCTTAAAGCCTTATCGAAGATGTTTGCTTAGCCTATCTTGAAACTTAGTTTGTAGCTCAAATAGGCGGACGTATTTATCTTTGCTCTCGAGGTCCTTTTCCTCTGAAGTTGCTTGAATATGAGAATGAAACTATGGATTGGAAGGCTGAGGGGATTAAAAAGGGTAAAATTTGAGATGTTAATGTTTATTATTATTGTTTTTGAGAAGGCAAGATGTTAATTGTTACGAAAATAAATGAGTTATTTAGTTTTAATTTTTTTTAACTTTTTTTTTCCTTGAATAAAATGAAAATTCATTTGATGGGCTAGTTATGGGCCGGGCTACAATGTGGCGGTGGAGTCCATTACCAAACCCACCAACATTCACCCTCGCAATAGGAGACGAAGGAACGATTTCCCCGAATCCAATATTCAAATAGAAGAAGAAGAAATTCCCAGTCTTCACCCAAAATCTCGATCCCGAAACTGCAGAAATGGCGGAGGAGGATACGAAGAAGAGAAGGGTGGTGGTGGAATCCCTAGGATGGCTAACGGAGTCTTCAATTATGCCCAAGAAGCACCGCGCCATTGCCGGCGTCGGAGTGTCCTCAATCATGGAGCTTAAGGCTCAACTCTACCAGTCCCAAGAAGATTCTAAGAAGTCCAAAGAACTCGGTGGCTCAGACCTCGAGTTCCACCGCGCCAAGAAGAAGGTCACCACCCACGATACCTTCTCTGCTAAGAACTCCGGCGTCGACGCTCGTGCTCACAGGTACGTCGTTTTATCTCTCTCTCTCTCTCTCTCTCTCTCTCTCTCTCTCTCTCTCTCTCTCTCGGTATTGGCGTAATTCTGCGTTAGGGTTCATTTTGAAGGTCGTGTAGGGGTTCTCAATGATATGTGATTATAAATGATCAGTTCTCGTGGTGATGGTTAGTGATAAGATGGGTTTTTGACCTGTCTGTTTTGTAAAGTTTGAATTATGTCTTCCATTGCCGAAAGTTTTTTGTGCTTCTCACAATGTTTCAAGAAATTTAAGGGTGCTTATCAAGTTATATCCTTTGAATAATGTACATCCATACAATTAGAACGATTCATTTGCCAATTTCGTCATTGCTCTAGGAAAGATGTTACCTTCTTTACACTTATCTCTCGGCTTTAGTTTGGCTTTCTGCGAAGTAAAGTTATGATTTTTTTTTTGGGGTGAAATCTAGGGACAAGCTTGAGCTGAAAGCAGTTAAAGATGGATCGGCCAGCTATGCAGCATTGGAGAAGAAGGCTGCATTGTATGATCAGCTAGTAAAGGGAGAGCTGTCTGAAGAGGAGGAGAAGGAAAAGTATTGTGTGGATTTCTTTGGCAAGAGAGTTGGGCATGATGAACCGCAGCAGCAGCCGCCTTCTCAGCTTCATGATTTGCCTGCTGTAGTATCTCCGGAGAATCAAGATGCTGAGAGCGAGGCTTCTATGTTTTTTACCACGAGACCTTCGGGGCTTGGGCAGGCAGCTGCAACAATGGACAATGATGTTTTCAAGCGTTTTGTGAGGTAACAATTTTGTGATGTTTCCAGTGGTATCCCTCTTTATAATAAACTGATATGTGGCTGTTGCTGCTGTTACTCGTATGAGCCTCTAAGGTGCCATAGTTGAGATAAGACCCATATTTGGGCTGCATGTTGGGTACTAGTTCTAGGATTGCACTGCTATTGATGATTTCTTTAGCTGAATGCTTTGAGGTTTGAACCTTTCTTGATTTCCATTCCTGTTTGCCTAAGATTACGAGTCTACATTGGTAATTCTTTACTGAATTCATAGTTCTGGCAGGCTATAGATAATGAGATGAATAAACCTGGTCTTGAGACAAATCCTGCTAAAGGACAAAGAGTATAGGTTTACACCTAAGCTTTGTGGACAAAGCTAGGAATAATTTCATTAATAAATGAAAGCATGGCTCCTCTCGTGGTCTTTTCTCCCCTTTTACTTTTGAATTTTTTCAACCACTAATGTATAATTGTTCTTGTTGGTCGATTCTTATCTTTTATACTTGTGGAAACGGAGTCATTACTTGATTGAAATCTCTATGCTTCTGGAAACAGTTATCTCACGATCTTTTAACTTGTGTACCTTTTCTTCAGTGAAGTTCACGACGAAGCAAATCAAGCTAGAGAGAAGGCATCCGAGCTCAAATTGCGCAGGGAAGATCAAGCAGCTGCTCGCCGTGAGAAGTTAAAACAGGCATATATACGAAAACAGCTAGAGAAGTTAAAAGCGGCAGCCAATAAGGAATATTTATAACTTGTGACAATTCCTGAGTTCTGTGGTTCGCTTCAGCCCCTTGAGCGTTTGTTCTAAAAGAAGAAATTCAATCAATTCACTGTAAGGAAGTTACTCTCTTTGTACCTTCTTCATGGTTTGTACCAGTGTACAGTTATCAATATAACATGAAAGGGAACAATAAATTTTTCTCTCTTTTGGATACATTAACATTCTTGAAACCTAAGAAGATTTGAATGAGGCAACATATTTTTCAACGTAACTATCTGATGGGTGCAGTTCAGCAACAAAATCACTGATCATAATTTACCTACAGACACTTGTTTCTCTTTTTGCATAGTCAACGATCAAGTCTTTGAATGCACTACTGGCCATTGTGTTTTGAATTGAGACTTCAGTAGTACAGAACCACATACCAATAATATATGTCACATATGTTGTTCTCTCGGATCTGTCGCTGAGAATTTTGGTCTCTATTCTGACCCAATGAAAAATATAAGAGCACTTCTTATGGATTCCTTAAAAATGATTCTGATCTAGTTGATGGTTAATTAGAAGTAGAAGGAGTTCTGATGGGATCCTCACAGATAAAAAAAAATTACAGTCAATTTGATAATGATTGAATCACACTGCTTCTTCAGTCCAAATCTCTTAGACTTGATGCAAAATGGATTTTGTTCTTTTGCTGATTAGAAATTTCTCCATAAAGAATACAAATTGAAGTTTGGGTTTGAAAAAGGAGGGAGGTCTCCAGTCCAAGAGAAGAATTTATTCAGCCACATAATATGTATATATATACTAATAAAAAAAAATAGCCGTATAATATAGATATATATATATAGTTTTAAAAAACTAAATAAAATGTCAGAAGTGGGATTTGAACCCTCGCCCTCTCTCGAAGACCAGAACTTGAGTCTGGCGCCTTAGACCACTCGGCCATCCTGACTAATGGTATTCTGAGCAAGAATACTAAACACTAAGAGATGGTTTAAACATGAAATAAATTAATTAAAAATTCAAAATGAAACGACTCTGCTGGGGATCGAACCCAGAATCTCTGGTTCCGTAGACCAGCGCCTTATCCATTGGGCCACAGAGTCAGTTGTTGACTCTCAAAGATTATTACATCCTTTATTAATGTAATCTAATAATTTGTTTTTGGGGCAAGATTTACTTGGATCTTCTAATTTCATTCCAGCCCAATGGTTTTCCATTAGTCTAGTAGTTCAGACATATATCTATATATGCTTCATGTTTATGTTCAGCCATATATCTATATATGCTTTTATGTTTATGCAAAAAGAGAATAATTGACTCATCCCAGAGGTATCTCTGTGTAAATTGTCATTTCAATTTATCAAAATATTTTTGTACATATATATTATAATCAAAACTGCTCGTTCTATAAATTATCATTTCAAAATCGACCATCTTCTTATATCATCAATAAGATTAGAGATCATTTAACTATTCATAAGAATCAAACAAATAATAAACAATTAGGATAACAATTAGAATCCTAATAATAAGCTATAAATCAATTTATTTAATATATAAATAAATAATTTTCAATTTTATTAATATTTTGTGCCTTCCCACCACCTTTCACCTCTCTGTCCTTCTCCACCCCTTCTTCTTCCACCACCTCATCCTTCACACTAAACAACAAAAACTCCTTCCTTATCAAGAATCTCCTTATCGGTGGGTACACAAGTTTAACAACCCACTTAGGCGTCGGGTCATTATGCGAGACGATTTCTCATTTTCAAGCGCCTAAACAGACGAGGCATGCGCCATTTAGAATAGTGGTTTGACAGGCTCAAGTAGGAGCTACAAATCAATTTGATATCATTTAATTTGATGAGCTCATATTGCTGGTTAGTTCGTAAAAAATCAATTAGATTATAAGTCAGATAAGTATCAATTAAATCAACATTTTTTGTAACAATTAAGATCCTCATAGCAAATTGTCCATTTAATTGTTATATATGAATGACTAAACAATCTCAAATTTAGTTGATTTTTTACGGACATAATGATTTAGAGAATGAATAGTTCTAATTATGATATATATAAAGATAATTCGATAAATGAAAAGAATAGCATGAGAATGTAGTACCGAAATGCGATGCAATTATTATCCATAAAGTATCATCCTTGTTAAAATAATAAGTTGATCTCGAGTAATAGTATATTGACGTTTTATCTAGGTTTACACATTCTCACGCAACTCAAAAAGCGCTTTAGCTAAATTGTGTGAAATTCAGTAAAACTTAGTTGGCCTAGAGGCTTATGTCTTTAGTTTATTTTAATTTTTCTTATTACTTAAAATGCACCCATAACAAGTCAGAAATTCTCAAAATGCACTAGGAACAGAATTTTGCCTCAAAATGCTCCTAGAACAGTAGCAATGTCGAAACTGTTTCACCAACTAACTAATTCCGTTTTAACGTCCGTGAGGAATACATATATGGCATCTACGTGGAAGTTTTTAGGTGGGTATTTCAGTCATATTTTGAAGGAGGAGTAATAGGGGTTGCAATGAGGTAGGGAGGTCGAGTAAAAAGCAAATAGTCTGTTAAGGTTGCTACAATGGTCGAGTAAGAATGAAATGGTCTGGTTGAATTAAGAAGGAAGGGGGTTGCAGAGGGGTATGGAGGTTGAGATATGGAAGAGAGTGGAAGGTGGGAGGAGCATCGAAGATGCCTTTGCGGGAAGGTTTGTAACGACCCGTCTCGAATTTCGGGATTGGATTAGTGAGTAATCATAGATTAGAGTGACTAATCGAGGATTATTCGAGAGATTTCGAACGGACTGTCAGGACCCATCCCAAATCCCCTGGGATTAACGTGGGACGCGCCTGATCCCGTCTGACACCACTTGTCAAACCAGGGAAAATTCCTTCTTTAGCCCTCGCCAAGGTTATCAGAGTACGTCAGGATCATAGGAGGAAGGGAGTGATGTCTCGGTCTCTGCTACAGCCCGCATCCACGAGCAAGCAGCTGCTCGCCGTGAGAAGTTAAAACAGGCATATATACGAAAACAGCTAGAGAAGTTAAAAGCGGCAGCCAATAAGGAATATTTATAACTTGTGACAGTTCCTGAGTTCTATGGTTCGCTTCAGCCCCTTGAGCGTTTGTTCTAAAAGAAGAAATTCAATCAATTCACTGTAAGGAAGTTACTCTCTTTGTACCTTCTTCATGGTTTGTACCTGTGTACAGTTATCAATATAACATGAAAGGGAACAATAAATTTTTCTCTTTTGGATACATTAACATTCTTGAAACCTAAGAAGATTTGAATGAGGCAACATATTTTTCAACGTAACTATCTGATGGGTGCAGTTCAGCAACAAAATCACTGATCATAATTTACCTACAGACACTTGTTTCTCTTTTTGCATAGTCAACGATCAAGTCTTTGAATGCACTACTGGCCATTGTGTTTTGAATTGAGACCTCAGTAGTACAGAACCACATACCAATAATATATGTCACATATGTTGTTCTCTCGGATCTGTCGCTGAGAATTTTGGTCTCTATTCTGACCCAATGAAAAATATAAGAGCACTTCTTATGGATTCCTTAAAAATGATTCTGATCTAGTTGATGGTTAATTAGAAGTAGAAGGAGTTCTGATGGGATCCTCACAGATAAAAAAAAAATTACAGTCAATTTGATAATGATTGAATCACACTGCTTCTTCAGTCCAAATCTCTTAGATTTGATGCAAAATGGATTTTGTTCTATTGCTGATTAGAAATTTCTCCATAAAGAATACAAATTGAAGTTTGGGTTTGAAAAAGGAGGGAGGTCTCCAGTCCAAGAGAAGAATTTATTCAGCCACATAATATGTATATATATACTAATAAAAAAAATTAGCCGTATAATATAGATATATATATATAGTTTTAAAAATTTAAATAAAATGTCAGAAGTGGGATTTGAACCCACGCCCTCTCTCGAAGACCAGAACTTGAGTCTGGCGCCTTAGACCACTCGGCCATCCTGACTAATGGTATTCTGAGCAAGAAACTAAACACTAAGAGATGGTTTAAACATGAAATAAATTAATGAAAAATTCAAAATGAAACGACTCTGCTGGGGATCGAACCCAGAATCTCTGGTTCCGTAGACCTGCGCCTTATCCATTGGGCCACAAAGTCAGTTGTTGACTCTCAAAGATTATTACATCCTTTATTAATGTAATCTAATAATTTGTTTTTGGGGCAAGATTTACTTGGATCTTCTAATTTCATTCCTGCCCAATGGTTTTCCATTAGTCTAGTAGTTCAGACATATATCTATATATGCTTCATGTTTATGTTCAGCCATATACCACTAATGGTTTTCCTCGTCTTTTCCAGTTTTAATCGTTTCTATGTACTTTTTAGGAATATTTAAAAACATAAAATCGCACAATTTTTGGAGTTGCCAACAACTCCCCCAAATCCACCAATTATCATGACGTAGGGGACGTCATCCCAAGATTACTCAAGTCTCAATTACACCCTTTTTAATCCACTCCTTACTGGTTATCTCACCACTATTGGAACTTATCCCAACACAGCACAATCTTAACTGGATCCCATCCAGTCCATCCCTCAACCATACCAATTTCAAAGACCGAACATATGTTCATCATGACGGAGTCACACCCCAACTTGTGGCTCATCGTCAACACCATTACCGACACTAACACCAGCGCATCGTCAACACCATTACCGACACTAGCACCAGCGCTAGTACCAGCACCAACACACTATCAACAACACTAGTATCAGCACACAGGCATCCATACTAGCATCAACACGAAAGTACCAACCCACCAACATTCATACTTGCACACCGTGTGCAAATACGACAACCCTGGATCTCCGTTCATACCGAACGACGATCCCGTACCTCACGACTATGGGTACCACCACTCTGACAATCCATATCAGGAAAATGAACGCTCTCTGAACGTCCCCTGATCCCCAAGTATTATGACCACACTGATTACCCTCGATAGCCAGTCATCTCCATATGACTTCCGACTAACTGTCATTGCTATCGAGATCCGCATCCACACATCACACCAATACCCGATCCAACACGGGATTCCATAATTTATCTCAGAACCGTATCCGTACATCGAATCCCATAGTTCTGCCTAAACTCACCAGAGCCATCCACATGGTCATCCATGACCTCAGCCGCTCGTCGCAGCACAAGTTCTCATCCACTAGCCACAATTAAGGTTTACCTTTTTAATACTAGGGTTCCACAATCACACCCTATGGTTCCCCCGAACCCAACCACTTTCCGTAATAAAAAACTCACAACCTGACCGACCCCGCGGTCTAGACATCGAATAGACGTCAAATCCAATCCTACCATCCCATCAACGTGGGTTCCACCACTAGGTCATCGGCCAACTCCGATGAACCAACATCCCTCACACTAGAAACCACCACAAGGGTTCACATTTTAGACCATTACTCACATGAGGTTCCCCGAACCTGGCTGCACCTAGCAGCACAACAATCCAATATCACATGACCGAACCGACGGTCCCACTATACCAGTTCACCACAATCAACCCCACTTGGGTCGAATCACATTAACGCACGGCGTATCGGGCCAATCACACTCCATCCACTATCCAAACCCAAAAACTATCTATCAGGTTGATAACGAATTGCAGCCCAAAGAGACATCACACCCTCGACCTGCGCGCACAAATAGAGCAACCGTGCTCTGATACCAAGTTGACAGGACCCATCCCAATCCCCCCCGGGATTACCGTGGAATGTGCCCTGCTCCCGTCCAACAAGGGGTGTCGGACAAGGGATAACCAAGAGCCACTGCCCAAACGGGCATCCAGAGTGCGCAAGGATCGATGGAGGAGGTGTGCAATGTCCCAGTCCCTGCTGCAACCGCATCCGTGATCAACCTGAAGGGCATTAAAACCAAAAGCTGTGAGTGGACAAAAACCAGTAAGTTCATCAAATACATTTATAAGACATTTATGCCCTCCAATAAAAACGTATGCATGCCACAAAAACCAGTAACCAAAACGTTTGCTCAACCGAGCCCTTAGGGCCTTAGCCCAAAAACCGTTAACCAAAAACCAAGTGTGGGAACTCAGCCCAAAACAGTGGAATACCACCACCATACATAAACAACCATGTGGGTCACCACCCACTACCATAAATGAACATTAATTCATTAAAATCACACAATCATAAATCCACCCGGAAAGCCATTTCATTAATTCGTATTTTACCATTACCATCACCAGCATCCCTGATGCTAGACGTCCCTGACGTCATGTCTCACGGTTTCATAAGCTACGCGTGCTGCCCGGGGTCTCTCCGGGTCCATATATCGGACATCCCTGATGTCTGACGTCCCTGACGTCAATCATAGCAATCCTGCTCCTGAGTCATCATACGGTCCGGCTGCTCCGTATAATGACCCCTCGCAGGCAATGCACCGTGACTTCCCCAGTGTCCCAGACATCTGGAGGAGACCATCATATATCCTTGTATCCAGATGGTATATGGAAAACAGTTTTATTTAATCCTTTTATCACATTATTACCATTGGGCCCTGCCCGAAATTTCCATAAAACCACATAATTCCATTTAGGGTCCTTGACCCAAAATCACCATTATAAAATATAGGGTCCCTGACCCGAAATCACATTTATTATCCAACGGGGCCTCATGCCCGATTTTATGAACCACTGGGCCCACGGCCCGATTTGTAAACCAACTGGGCCCGCAGCCCGACTTATAAACCCACTGGGCCCACGACCCGAATTCACAAATCAACTGGGCCCCTGGCCCGATCATATAACTCAAATGGGTCTCAGCCCGATTTCATACCAACTGGGCCCCTGGCCCGATTTCATTAACCAACTGGGCCCCCGGCCCGATTCTCAAATGGACTCCAAGTCCGAAATTTCCAAAACAAGTGGGCCTCAAGCCCGAGTTCATATTTCCAATTTCAAAACCATTTCATCATATTATTTATTTAACCACAAGCACACAAAACCGCAAATAAACCGTTAATCCCGATATACGTGAAATACGGAAAACACCTCGAAATACGTGCAACATATCCAAAATCAATGCTCACAAATACCATCATAGAAATCATGTATATAAACCATATAACACATTTAAGCATGCATAGGATTTATAAAACCAAAGTCCACTCACAGACCGTTTTAACCGTGTGCCTCGATACGCGTGCCACCGGCCCTCCCGGGCCACACCACTATCACCGGGACTCCCAATCCTGTCCAAATCACATTAGAGGGTTACTAACCTCATCATTAACATCCTATCAAAGTCCCGTAATTTTCCCGAATTTTTACTTATTTTTAAACTTAATTTAAAACCTTCGGACATCCCGAACAATATCGAGACGGTGTCCGATCGACACGAAACCAATTCCAAAATGTCCGTTACATTAAATGGGACAGAAGTCATGTTGACCTCACCTCGAGATCCGTGCCCACGCGCCGTCACGCGCCGCCGTGAGTGGCTGCGCGTGAAACTCACGCGCCTGCTACAGTGTCACCAGCCCAACCCGTTTGTCTGGTAAACGGGTCCAATTCACCCGCGACACAACCCGGTTCCAATCCTGCCAATTCGATCCTAATTCCTTCAATTGATCAATCCATTAGCTTCGTTTTAAGTCCAATTATAAGTCTGTAAACTCAATTACACAAATCCTTACCCAGATTCCCACGATTCGATGATGATCCACGAAGAACACCCGGTCACTGTTCAATCATGGAAGTCCCTCAATTGATGCAGGTTTCATCCAATTGATGATTCCAGAAGCATCAATGGACCATGAGGAACAATTCCCCCACATCAATTGCATCAAACCGGTGCTCAAACGTCACGACTCAAACTCGAGCACCGACACTGTTCAACAATGGAGTTCTGCCATTCTCCAACGTTTTCCTTCAATTGATGATCCCAGAAGCATCGTGGGATCATGAGAAAGCATTTCCCCACAACAATTGAATCAATCACAGCCCCAAACTCCACGACTCAGCCTCGATTTCTTCCTCTGTCACCAAGCTCGATCAGAGCCAAAACGACACCATTCCTTCTCGTTTTTGATGTGGATCGACTCGTCACAACCTCAGGAAGATGTTTGTAACCTCCAATTCGATCATCACAGCCCAATTCGTCCAATTTGATTTTCCCTCCCAAAACTCAATCTTTCGAATTCTCAGTTCCTCCTCACAGTCAATCTCTCGTGTTTACCCAGTTGAATTCACACCCAACTCACTCACAATTTCGCACTCTCAGGTTCAGCAATGGAAGAGGAATCAAGGGTGGGAGAAAACTGGATTTGGTTGTACACGGTTAAGAAAACACAAATGGGATTAATGGAAATTAAAATGATTAATTAATTAATTAATAAATATTAAAACATCATAATGATGTTTCCCCTAAGACAAGGATTCTGGTTTCAAGGGATGAGTGACACTTGCCACTCATCCAGGTGTGCTGAGTCAACGGTCACTATTCAATATTATATTATTATTTTAATCCCGGCCTCGGTTCGTTAGTTCGTTTCCTTGACCATAACGTCGTCGTCGGATCTCCGATTTCGGCATGCCGCCTGTCGTTGGATTCGTATCGACGATACCTACGTAACGGTCCTTGGCCCTCGCCCATCGGACCTCCCGATCAAAAGTCAACATTTGGCCCCTAACAAGCCAAATTACCAAAATACCCCTCAACTTCCGAATACCATAACTTTCTCTACGAATGTCGGAATCGAACGTGCCACCTGTCTATGAACTCGTGACGTCCCGAACTACGTCACGGTCATCGGTCAAAGTCCATTTGACCGCCCGAACAAAAAGTCAACATTTTGCCCACGACCAGGGGCAAAACGGTCATTTCGCACAATTTGTCCGATTCCGCCCTACTAACCACCGTTCAACCTCACTAATCAAGATTAGTGACTAATCTAATCCCGGAATTCGGGACGGGTCGTTACAATCTTCCCTCCTTAATAAATTTCGTCCTCGAAATTCCAACCGATCTAAACTCAACGTACTTCCCTCCTTAAAAAGTTTCGCTCTCGAAACTCGATTACCCTGATTCCACAAACACCCCGTGGAAAGTGGAATCGACCACACAATACATGTACACCCGTACACCAACTAACCAGGCAAAACTTGTCTGCACTCTACGTACCACTAATACTCAAAACGCAACGACTACATTCGACCCCGTCGAATGACTGAAACTACTTGTTTCGAATTTGACCCCACTTGTCAAATCAACCCTCTTGTTGACGCAACAACTCGACGGTTCCTTTCCCACTCCCAGTAGGAGTCAGCTGACCCCACTCAACGATCTATGTTGACACATCCTGACAAACTGTCACCACACAGTTGTTGTCAGTCGAAAACTGACACTAGACTCACTCGTGGCTACACATGCCACCAACGTACTCGACTCACCAATACCCTTACCGACATTTCACACGACCTGTGTGTAATTAAACACATCGGAATTACCATGACCCATTGCATAGTAATGTCTGGTCCACAACCAATCCCATGGTATCGGAACCAATCCGACTACCAACACGTTCACCAACATACCTCGGGTATATCTCGTATACCGTAACTAGACATCACAAGTCTACAAGTATTGTACCTCGAACCATGTACGAAGTACACACATCTACCTAATAACCAGACTACAACCACCTAGGTCATAGCCGAACGCGTTCCAATAATGGAGTACGTTTGCCCAATCCAGCATGAGACAAAACGAAACTCCACCCAACATCTAGTTCCAATTCCGAATTCAAATCCGCAATTTCGTAAGAAATCCCGGATCCGAACCCAGACATCACAGTTTAACTCATTTCCAAATCCGAATCCGAAATCATTATTCCGTAAGCTAGCATTTGGAATAATCATTCCGTACCCAAATTCAGAAATATACTTTCAAGTTCCAAAATCGAATTCTGAATCGTCACCCAGAAATGCGATTCCAAATCCCGAAATCTCCTTCACATTTACCAAGACACACCAAAACCTAACCTATCGGTTACCCGTTCAATACACTTGATTGACTTCATAGGGAAGCCAATCCAACCTCCACACGTCTAAGGTTGACAAAATTCAACTACCTTGGAAACCTACTCACCCGAGTAGAATACCATACGGGCCCCACTTCGAAAAGAAGTTCAATTCCGTCATTACGACTCACATACCCAAGTTCGTATCGATCCTTGTCATTCCACCTAGGAAAACCAAGGATGATCCAAAATAATGACACCAATACTCATCCTACGTGGATGCACAAAACTCACTGCACTCACCACGCCATGTGACACCACATCGTCTGCCACCAAGCAGAAAATGAGAAATCTCGTTTACCTAATTTCGAACACGTAGCTCCTCCTAAAGACCTCACAACACACATGGGCTCACCAACCAATACACGCTCAACGTACTGGTAACTACAGTCAACGTCTGCCAGGGCAGAAAGCAAGAAGTCAACCCCAATGACTTCGGAATACCAATCACCAAAAACGAGCACCACTCTCGTTCCCCAATCACAACTCTCCTCGACACTAAGGTTCCAACCATGTTGGAAACAGATATGCTCCCAACAAGACGTCAAGTCTAACCACTAGACTTCCTACCTCCTCAATTCACTTGGACAACCCCGTGTCCACAATCAATCCGCTATTGTTCCGTTCGCACATCCCGATCTTTACAGGTTCAACACTCGGTTTCCCAAGTTCTCAATTACAAATTCCTACCTTTATACCACTAATGGTTTTCCTCGTCTTTTCCAGTTTTAATCGTTTCTATGTACTTTTTAGGAATATTTAAAAACATAAAATCGCACAATTTTTGGAGTTGCCAACAACTCCCCCAAATCCACCAATTATCATGACGTAGGGGACGTCATCCCAAGATTACTCAAGTCTCAATTACACCCTTTTTAATCCACTCCTTACTGGTTATCTCACCACTATTGGAACTTATCCCAACACAGCACAATCTTAACTGGATCCCATCCAGTCCATCCCTCAACCATACCAATTTCAAAGACCGAACATATGTTCATCATGACGGAGTCACACCCCAACTTGTGGCTCATCGTCAACACCATTACCGACACTAGCACCAGCGCATCGTCAACACCATTACCGACACTAGCACCAGCGCTAGTACCAGCACCAACACACTATCAACAACACTAGTATCAGCACACAGGCATCCATACTAGCATCAACACGAAAGTACCAACCCACCAACATTCATACTTGCACACCGTGTGCAAATACGACAACCCTGGATCTCCGTTCATACCGAACGACGATCCCGTACCTCACGACTATGGGTACCACCACTCTGACAATCCATATCAGGAAAATGAACGCTTTCTGAACGTCCCCTGATCCCCAAGTATTATGACCACACTGATTACCCTCGATAGCCAGTCATCTCCATATGACTTCCGACTAACTGTCATTGCTATCGAGATCCGCATCCACACATCACACCAATACCCGATCCAACACGGGATTCCATAATTTATCTCAGAACCGTATCCGTACATCGAATCCCATAGTTCTGCCTAAACTCACCAGAGCCATCCACATGGTCATCCATGACCTCAGCCGCTCGTCGCAGCACAAGTTCGCATCCACTAGCCACAATTAAGGTTTACCTTTTTAATACTAGGGTTCCACAATCACACCCTATGGTTCCCCCGAACCCAACCACTTTCCGTAATAAAAAACTCACAACCTGACCGACCCCGCGGTCTAGACATCGAATAGACGTCAAATCCAATCCTACCATCCCATCAACGTGGGTTCCACCACTAGGTCATCGGCCAACTCCGATGAACCAACATCCCTCACACTAGAAACCACCACAAGGGTTCACATTTTAGACCATTACTCACATGAGGTTCCCCGAACCTGGCTGCACCTAGCAGCACAACAATCCAATATCACATGACCGAACCGACGGTCCCACTATACCAGTTCACCACAATCAACCCCACTTGGGTCGAATCACATTAACGCACGGCGTATCGGGCCAATCACACTCCATCCACTATCCAAACCCAAAAACTATCTATCGGGTTGATAACGAATTGCAGCCCAAAGAGACATCACACCCTCGACCTGCGCGCACAAATAGAGCAACCGTGCTCTGATACCAAGTTGACAGGACCCATCCCAATCCCCCCCGGGATTACCGTGGAATGTGCCCTGCTCCCGTCCAACAAGGGGTGTCGGACAAGGGATAACCAAGAGCCACTGCCCAAACGGGCATCCAGAGTGCGCAAGGATCGATGGAGGAGGTGTGCAATGTCCCAGTCCCTGCTGCAACCGCATCCGTGATCAACCTGAAGGGCATTAAAACCAAAAGCTGTGAGTGGACAAAAACCAGTAAGTTCATCAAATACATTTATAAGACATTTATGCCCTCCAATAAAAACGTATGCATGCCACAAAAACCAGTAACCAAAACGTTTGCTCAACCGAGCCCTTAGGGCCTTAGCCCAAAAACCGTTAACCAAAAACCAAGTGTGGGAACTCAGCCCAAAACAGTGGAATACCACCACCATACATAAACAACCATGTGGGTCACCACCCACTACCATAAATGAACATTAATTCATTAAAATCACACAATCATAAATCCACCCGGAAAGCCATTTCATTAATTCGTATTTTACCATTACCATCACCAGCATCCCTGATGCTAGACGTCCCTGACGTCATGTCTCACGGTTTCATAAGCTACGCGTGCTGCCCGGGGTCTCTCCGGGTCCATATATCGGACATCCCTGATGTCTGACGTCCCTGACGTCAATCATAGCAATCCTGCTCCTGAGTCATCATACGGTCCGGCTGCTCCGTATAATGACCCCTCGCAGGCAATGCACCGTGACTTCCCCAGTGTCCCAGACATCTGGAGGAGACCATCATATATCCTTGTATCCAGATGGTATATGGAAAACAGTTTTATTTAATCCTTTTATCACATTATTACCATTGGGCCCTGCCCGAAATTTCCATAAAACCACATAATTCCATTTAGGGTCCTTGACCCAAAATCACCATTATAAAATATAGGGTCCCTGACCCGAAATCACATTTATTATCCAACGGGGCCTCATGCCCGATTTTATGAACCACTGGGCCCACGGCCCGATTTGTAAACCAACTGGGCCCGCAGCCCGACTTATAAACCCACTGGGCCCACGACCCGAATTCACAAATCAACTGGGCCCCTGGCCCGATCATATAACTCAAATGGGTCTCAGCCCGATTTCATACCAACTGGGCCCCTGGCCCGATTTCATTAACCAACTGGGCCCCCGGCCCGATTCTCAAATGGACTCCAAGTCCGAAATTTCCAAAACAAGTGGGCCTCAAGCCCGAGTTCATATTTCCAATTTCAAAACCATTTCATCATATTATTTATTTAACCACAAGCACACAAAACCGCAAATAAACCGTTAATCCCGATATACGTGAAATACGGAAAACACCTCGAAATACGTGCAACATATCCAAAATCAATGCTCACAAATACCATCATAGAAATCATGTATATAAACCATATAACACATTTAAGCATGCATAGGATTTATAAAACCAAAGTCCACTCACAGACCGTTTTAACCGTGTGCCTCGATACGCGTGCCACCGGCCCTCCCGGGCCACACCACTATCACCGGGACTCCCAATCCTGTCCAAATCACATTAGAGGGTTACTAACCTCATCATTAACATCCTATCAAAGTCCCGTAATTTTCCCGAATTTTTACTTATTTTTAAACTTAATTTAAAACCTTCGGACATCCCGAACAATATCGAGACGGTGTCCGATCGACACGAAACCAATTCCAAAATGTCCGTTACATTAAATGGGACAGAAGTCATGTTGACCTCACCTCGAGATCCGTGCCCACGCGCCGTCACGCGCCGCCGTGAGTGGCTGCGCGTGAAACTCACGCGCCTGCTACAGTGTCACCAGCCCAACCCGTTTGTCTGGTAAACGGGTCCAATTCACCCGCGACACAACCCGGTTCCAATCCTGCCAATTCGATCCTAATTCCTTCAATTGATCAATCCATTAGCTTCATTTTAAGTCCAATTATAAGTCTGTAAACTCAATTACACAAATCCTTACCCAGATTCCCACGATTCGATGATGATCCACGAAGAACACCCAGTCACTGTTCAATCATGGAAGTCCCTCAATTGATGCAGGTTTCATCCAATTGATGATTCCAGAAGCATCAATGGACCATGAGGAACAATTCCCCCACATCAATTGCATCAAACCGGTGCTCAAATGTCACGACTCAAACTCGAGCACCGACACTGTTCAACAATGGAGTTCTGCCATTCTCCAACGTTTTCCTTCAATTGATGATCCCAGAAGCATCGTGGGATCATGAGAAAGCATTTCCCCACAACAATTGAATCAATCACAGCCCCAAACTCCACGACTCAGCCTCGATTTCTTCCTCTGTCACCAAGCTCGATCAGAGCCAAAATGGCACCATTCCTTCTCGTTTTTGATGTGGATCGACTCGTCACAACCTCAGGAAGATGTTTGTAACCTCCAATTCGATCATCACAGCCCAATTCGTCCAATTTGATTTTCCCTCCCAAAACTCAATCTTTCGAATTCTCAGTTCCTCCTCACAGTCAATCTCTCGTGTTTACCCAGTTGAATTCACACCCAACTCACTCACAATTTCGCACTCTCAGGTTCAGCAATGGAAGAGGAATCAAGGGTGGGAGAAAACTGGATTTGGTTGTACACGGTTAAGAAAACACAAATGGGATTAATGGAAATTAAAATGATTAATTAATTAATTAATAAATATTAAAACATCATAATGATGTTTCCCCTAAGACAAGGATTCTGGTTTCAAGGGATGAGTGACACTTGTCACTCATCCAGGTGTGCTGAGTCAACGGTCACTATTCAATATTATATTATTATTTTAATCCCGGCCTCGGTTCGTTAGTTCGTTTCCTTGACCATAACGTCGTCGTCGGATCTCCGATTTCGGCATGCCGCCTGTCGTTGGATTCGTATCGACGATACCTACGTAACGGTCCTTGGCCCTCGCCCATCGGACCTCCCGATCAAAAGTCAACATTTGGCCCCTAACAAGCCAAATTACCAAAATACCCCTCAACTTCCGAATACCATAACTTTCTCTACGAATGTCGGAATCGAACGTGCCACCTGTCTATGAACTCGTGACGTCCCGAACTACGTCACGGTCATCGGTCAAAGTCCATTTGACCGCCCGAACAAAAAGTCAACATTTTGCCCACGACCAGGGGCAAAACGGTCATTTCGCACAATTTGTCCGATTCCGCCCTACTAACCACCGTTCAACCTCACTAATCAAGATTAGTGACTAATCTAATCCCGGAATTCGGGACGGGTCGTTACATTCTCACGCAACTCAAAAAGCGTTTTAGCTAAATTGTGTGAAATTCAGTAAAACTTAGTTGGCCTAGAGGCTTATGTCTTTAGTTTATTTTAATTTTTCTTATTACTTAAAATGCACCCATAACAAGTCAGACATTCTCAAAATGCACTAGGAATGGAATTTTGCCTCAAAATGCTCCTAGAACAGTAGCAATGTCGAAACTGTTTCACCAACTAACTAATTCCGTTTTAACGTCCGTGAGGAATACATATATGGCATCTACGTGGAAGTTTTTAGGTGGGTATTTCAGTCATATTTTGAAGGAGAAGTAATAGGGGTTGCAATGAGGTAGGGAGGTCGAGTAAAAATCAAATAGTCTGTTAAGGTTGCTACAATGGTCGAGTAAGAATGAAATGGTCTGGTTGAATTAAGAAGGAAGGGGGTTGCAGAGGGATATGGAGGTTGAGATATGGAAGAGAGTGGAAGGTGGGAGGAGCATCGAAGATGCCTTTTTGGGAAGGTTTGTAACGACCCGTCTCGAATTTCGGGATTGGATTAGTGAGTAATCATAGATTAGAGTGACTAATCGAGGATTATTCGAGAGATTTCGGACGGACTGTCAGGACCCATCCCAAATCCCCTGGGATTAACGTGAGACGCGCCTGATCCCGTCTGACACCACTTGTCAAACCAGGGAAAATTCCTTCTTTAGCCCTCGCCAAGGTTATCAGAGTACGTCAGGATCATAGGAGGAAGGGAGTGATGTCTCGGTCTCCGCTACAGCTCGCATCCACGATCAACCTGAAGGGCATTAAAACATTAAAAGCTGTGAGTGGAAAAAATAATATTTTAATAAAACATTTTCACAATAAGACATTTATGCCCTTCACTAAAAGCATATGTATGCATTCAAAAACCATTTATCAAACATTCATAAAACCACTTGAAAACATTCTCAAAACCTTTCAAGGGTTCATGCCCGGTCCCATAAACCGTCATGACCCATAAAATCCATTCATGGGTCCTCGACCCGAAATCACAAACTCAAAACCATAAAACAATACATGGAAACTCAGCCCAAATCTCATCACGTGGGTCTCAGCCCAAAACCATTCTCAAAAATATCACATACGGGGTCTCCGCCCCAAATCATTTCCACAGTATCAAATACGGGGGTCTCCGCCCCAAATCACTTTCTAAAACATGGAACACAGGGTCTCCGTGTCAGGACCCACCCCGGTTTCACCCCGAAACCCGAGGTAAATCCCGCTCCCGTCTGACTCCCCGACGCAATACTCAAGTAAAACTCACTCTAACCCAGTCAAACGCAGGAGTACTTACAAAATATCCCAACCTTATCGTTTACAGAGCATAGCACTAAATTACAAATAAAAACCGATAAAGTACACGCACACAGAAGCCTTTAACTCTCCTAGGATCCCTCACGTCACTTCTATGCCTCGGACACTGCCTCGACGTCAAGACCTCGCGCTAGCTCCACAACCTGGAGGGCAATTAAAACAGAAAATGTGAGTGGACCAGAAAGTACAAAAGTTTAAAAACCATTTTATAAGAAAACCGAGTTAAAACCCTCCGTTTTGAAACCACATGCATAACCAACAGTTATAAACACATTTATAAAAGAATCATTCTTAAACATCATAAGAAACAGAAACACTATAAAATATCATAAGAAACCACAACATGAGTATCAGAAAACTGTATCATAAACCATGAACATTAACTCATAAATGTCCCGATCAAACCTGCTGGATCTATCCGAGTCTTTAAACTCCCGAGTCTTTAAACTCAATCCAGGCCTTAATCATATCCGAGTCTTTAAACTCCCGAGTCTTTAAACTCAAGGCCTACGGGGGAAAATCAATATATATCCAAGTCTTTAAACTCCCGAGTCTTTAAACTCAATCCGGGTCTTTAAACCCAATATCCAGATCCAGCAAATCCAATCCCAAAACCATTTGAAAACCATTTACCAATCCACATCCAAACCCGAATCCGAAATCACTGGTCTGATGCCCTTCCGGCATCCAGAACCGTCATTCCGAACCCAAATCCGGAAATTCACTTTCCAACGTTAAAACCAACTTCCATTTCCGAAATCCGTTTCTAAAACCACAAACCTTGATCATTGAAATCATGTTCCAAAACCCACTTATAACCATTAGAAATCACTTATCAATTGAAATCCCAAAACCATAGCATATATTCCAGAAACCAACCATTCCTCGTAAAACGTGCTAAAAACCAATTTCCTCGAAAAACGTGTAATAATGTAAAACCAACCAAACATATTTGATAAACATAAAATCATGATTAAAAACCATAAGACAATTATAGAAAACAGTTATGCATGCTCGAGTTTAGAGAAGAGGTCCACTCACAGTACTGAGCCCTACTCGCGTCCCGAACGTCCAGCCCGTTCCTCGGCTTCCTCGGGTAATCCCGATCCTGTCAAACACCATCAAATTACGTCACAAATACATCTACCAACACTCTCCTAAATTTCCTCAAAAATCCCCGAACCGAAGACCTAGAACCCCGGGACCCTAAACCTTCACCCTCGCGGAACTAAACTCAAACGACTTCCGATTAACCCGAAACCAACTCCATTAAACTCAACACAACTCCTAGACCAAAAGTCAAGTTGACTGTTTCTCCCAGAACCGCCGCACGCGCCTCCACGCGCCGCCCAAAGTGGCTGCGCGTGGCCCCACGCGCCAGCTACAGTACCGTCTTCAACCCGTGCTGAACCAGCCGTCGCAGGCTGAACCGGCGAGACTTGATCTCCGACGTCCGGCCACCAATTCGATCCCTTCTTTCACCTGTAGCTTCGTCCTGACCTGCCCTATGTCTTCCCGTACCCCGTTCACCTCGACACGGCCTCTACACCGTCGACTGAAGCTCGAAATCAAACGGCCTACATCCCCTGTTTCACGACTCCTCAACTCCGGTCACCTCCCGTCACGGCTCGATTATTCGAAAAGTCAACTTTTTTGCCCAAAGCAGGGGGCAAAATCGTCATTCTAGGTTCCCGGACCCCTCGGGACCACCTAACCCCTGATTAACCTTACTAATCACACCTTAATCACTCTACTAATCCCAATTCTCGGGACGGGTTGTTACAATCTACCCACCTAAAAAGAATTTCGTCCCCGAAATTCCACAGCTAGTCCCCGACACCTAGGGTCTCCTAAGGAACAACCTCTCCTAGGTTTCCTGTCTATCATCTCCACCTTGGGTATTTCACTCCATCCCCAACTACTGTTACCACAGCCAACCCTAGCTATGTAACAACTACATGGTGTACGCAAGGGAAACTCTATGAGCAGAAAACGAAGGTATTATACAATACCTCATGTCACAATACCCGACAGAAGTCATAGAGTACATCCTCGTATACAACCACCCATCTCCCTCGGCTACTACTCCGGCCACGGTCGGACTAACTTCACAAAGTCCTAAAGGCAAACTCTAGCTTGTGGGTTCTCTCCTTCAATAGTCTCAGATCGATCAATTATAGTCACTCCTTTCCTATACTTCCCGTCAACCTGCTACGGAACTTACTGTACACTCCAAGTCCTCAGGAAAACTCCTAGACTCTACCCCGAAATCCAAAAACCAAACCAACAGAACAACCAAAAGTAAAACAAGTACCTGTCTCCGTAGCTGGTGTCGACTGACCCTCCTGCTGACTCAACGAGAACACCCGGGCCTGAGATCCTGACGCTCTACCACGTCCCCTCGAACTACTCGTGGCTGTGCCACCACCTCCTCTAGTGCCCGCTGTCCCTGATGCTGTACTCTGTCCGGACTCCGCTACTCCTCTACCTACACCACCTTCCTGTGGCAACAGTGGACACTCACGTCGGAAATGACCTCGCTCCCCGCAGTAGAAACACACATTCCAGCCTGGTCCACTGCTCGGTCTCCCTGTGGACGCTACTGATGTCGCACTCGCTTGCGGAGTCGGCGGTACTCGATAACCCCAAAATCCTGAACTCTGGGCACTACCAGGCCTACCAAAACGATCATCGCCCGACGAGGACGATCCACCGAAATTACCTCTTTTCAGTGTCCGCTGGCTCGAAGCTCCAGGAATAGAAGGTTCCCGGCGTCGCACCGGCAAACTAGCCTCAACTCGCACCGCAGCATCCGACAAGTCTCGAAGGGTAACAAAAGATCCAGCCGTCACTACGGCTCGAATCTCACCGCGCAAACCCAACTCAAACCTACGGCATTTCTCGGCTTCAGTGGCCACAAAAGCAGGAGCAAACCGAGACAACATCTGGAACTTCCGTTCATACTCTGCCACTGTCATATTCCCCTGCTGGAGCTGCAGAAACTCCGCCTCCTTGGCATCCCGGAAAGAACGAGGATAATACTGCTCCAGAAACCGTTCCCTGAACGTCTCCCAGGTCACACTATGGACATCCCAGCCAGACAACTCGAGGGTATACCACCACTCGTACGCCGCACCATCGAGCAAAAAGGTAGCCAGCAATACTCGCTCCTCCAGCGGACAATGCATCACCGCAAAAATCCGCTCAAGTCGGGTAATCCACCTCTGGGCTTCCTCAGGATCAGCCCCACCACTAAAAGTAGTAGCCCCGAGCCGCTGGGCTCGCTCAATCGTGGCACTCTCCGTCTCTCTGGCTACTTCTTCAGGTTGTGGAGAGGGTCTACGTCTCGGAGGCATCGTCAACCGCACGCTGAAAGAGGCATAGAAGTAGTCAAACAACTGAAACACAACCTCACAAACCGACAGACCCAACAAACTCGACAAACCTATGCTCTGATACCAATTGTCAGGACCCACCCCGGTTTCACCCCGAAACCCGAGGTAAATCCCGCTCCCGTCTGACTCCCCGACGCAATACTCAAGTAAAACTCACTCTAACCCAGTCAAACGCAGGAGTACTTACAAAATATCCCAACCTTATCGTTTACAGAGCATAGCACTAAATTACAAATAAAAACCGATAAAGTACACGCACACAGAAGCCTTTAACTCTCCTAGGATCCCTCACGTCACTTCTATGCCTCGGACACTGCCTCGACGTCAAGACCCCGCGCTAGCTCCACAACCTGGAGGGCAATTAAAACAGAAAATGTGAGTGGACCAGAAAGTACAAAAGTTCAAAAACCATTTTATAAGAAAACCGAGTTAAACCCTCCGTTTTGAAACCACATGCATAACCAACAGTTATAAACACATTTATAAAAGAATCATTCTTAAACATCATAAGAAACAGAAACACTATAAAATATCATAAGAAACCACAACATGAGTATCAGAAAACTGTATCATAAACCATGAACATTAACTCATAAATGTCTCGATCAAACCTGCTGGATCTATCCGAGTCTTTAAACTCCCGAGTCTTTAAACTCAAGGCCTACGGGGGAAAATCAATATATATCCGAGTCTTTAAACTCCCGAGTCTTTAAACTCAATCCGGGTCTTTAAACCCAATATCCAGATCCAGCAAATCCAATCCCAAAACCATTTGAAAACCATTTACCAATCCACATCCAAACCCGAATCCGAAATCACTGGTCTGATGCCCTTCCGGCATCCAGAACCGTCATTCCGAACCCAAATCCGGAAATTCACTTTCCAACGTTAAAACCAACTTCCATTTCCGAAATCCGTTTCTAAAACCACAAACCTTGATCATTGAAATCATGTTCCAAAACCCACTTATAACCATTAGAAATCACTTATCAATTGAAATCCCAAAACCATAGCATATATTCCAGAAACCAACCATTCCTCGTAAAACGTGCTAAAAACCAATTTCCTCGAAAAACGTGTAATAACGTAAAACCAACCAAACATATTTGATAAACATAAAATCATGATTAAAAACCATAAGACAATTATAGAAAACAGTTATGCATGCTCGAGTTTAGAGAAGAGGTCCACTCACAGTACTGAGCCCTACTCGCGTCCCGAACGTCCAGCCCATTCCTCGGCTTCCTCGGGTAATCCCGATCCTGTCAAACACCATCAAATTACGTCACAAATACATCTACCAACACTCTCCTAAATTTCCTCAAAAATCCCCGAACCGAAGACCTAGAACCCCGGGACCCTAAACCTTCACCCTCGCGGAACTAAACTCAAACGACTTCCGATTAACCCGAAACCAACTCCATTAAACTCAACACAACTCCTAGACCAAAAGTCAAGTTGACTGTTTCTCCCAGAACTGCCGCACGTGCCTCCACGCGCCGCCCAAAGTGGCTGCGCGTGGCCCCACGCGCCAGCTACAGTACCGTCTTCAACCCGTGCTGAACCGGCCGTCGCAGGCTGAACCGGCGAGACTTGATCTCCGCCGTCCGGCCACCAATTCGATCCCTTCTTTCACCTGTAGCTTCGTCCTGACCTGCCCTATGTCTTCCCGTACCCCGTTCACCTCGACACGGCCTCTACACCGTCGACTGAAGCTCGAAATCAAACGGCCTACATCCCCTGTTTCACGACTCCTCAACTCCGGTCACCTCCCGTCACGGTGGTGACACCAGACGGTCCCTAAGACCTCACTGAATCTAGACCAACACCCCTATACCGTCGACTCAGCCCCTACCTACACGACTTGCCGTTTGAACCCACGGCCAAAACAGAGTACTGAAGGTCCCTCCGTCGTGCCCTCCACCACCGTGCACCACCCATCACGGCAGCACACTCAAACGATCCCTAGGACCCTCAGGAGTCTCACCCTAACCTCCAACTCCCTCGACTCTAGCCCTAGACTCACGACTTTCAAATTGAATTTTCACGGCAAAACAGGGCAAAGAAACCTTACCCTTCGATTGCAGCTCCGCCGTGCGCACTGCCGCCTACCACGGTGGTCGTTGGACTCCTTGCAGTCTCCTCAGCCTCCCCTGGCCTTGGTTTGCCTCGCCTCACGGCGTAGCCACCACCTCAACCTCACAGCTCCCTGTTTCTCCCCAAAATTCCTCCACACCTCCGCCGTGCCGCCGTGCACGATTGCACCTCCAATTCACGGCCACCAGCTCCGCCTTGCCTCACTAACACACTCACAACTCCCTATTTACTCACCCTTGCACCCAGATCGATCAACTGATCCCAAAATCTCACCCTCTGTTCTCTGTGTTTGTCGAAGAACAACACACACACACGGGTTCACCCAAATAGCTAGGACCGTGAACACACAGGATTCCACCAGAATCCTCTAGTCCTTCAACACGTGTCACCATCCCTTCAAACTTTATCCCATCTGTTTAAACCCCAGCCGTCCATTCTTTTCCTCTGTGCACAAATCCCAATGTGCCACAATGACCAAAATACCCTTCTTTTTAACACATTTTTACGGTTCTACCGAAACTTCCTAGACCCGTAACTCTCGCCTCGTAAGTCCGATGAACACGTGCCGCCTGTCATCGAACTCAGGACGACAAGAACTATCTAACCATCCTAGGTCAACCTACCAAAACTCGATTATTCGAAAAGTCAACTTTTTTGCCCAAAGCAGGGGGCAAAATCGTCATTCTAGGTTCCCGGACCCCTCGGGACCACCTAACCCCTGATTAACCTTACTAATCACACCTTAATCACTCTACTAATCCCAATTCTCGGGACGGGTTGTTACACTCCGCCCTCAAATCACTTTCCATCAAAACCACATAGGTACTCATACGTATAACCCATCCGCGGCACTTCCGAGAAGATGCCAACTCGGGGCACACAGCCTCTAGGGAACACATCCCTGGTATATGTCACGATATCATCTCTATACTAGTGTGCACATTACTCGGGGTCTCACTCCGAGTCTTCTCCCAGGAATTCTCCATCTGGGAGGCTTAATCTCTGGATCTAGTCCGAGCTCTATCTCTGAATCTAGTCTGATCATCTCTCCGGAATCTGGTCCGGGACCACATCATATCTCGTAACTCGCACTCCTGGAACGGGATCCCTATGGGGATACCCATTCTGGTCTGTAGATCGTGACTCTCCAGGTCGACGTCTAGAGGAGACCATATAATTATATGGAGGGTTTCATACATTTCAAATACTTTTTTTTTTCCTCAAAATACATTTCAACTGGGTCTCATACCCGATTCATCTCAACGGGATTCCTCGAATCCGGTTCAAATCCATTTCATAGGTCTTGGCCTAAATCCACAGTTCAACAGGGTCTCAACCCGAATTCTCATTTCACAAAACGAACTGGGACTCAAGCCCGATTTCACAATCAATTGGGCCTCTAGCCCGATATCACAACTAACTGGGCCCTAAGTCCGAAACCATAAAGCAACGGGGCCTCAAGCCCGATTTCACAACCAATAGGGCCTCAAGCCCGATACTACAGCCAAATGGACCTCAAGCTTGAGATTACAACCAACTGAGCCTCAAGTCCGGATTCGTAAATCAACGGGACCCTCGGTCCGATCATATAACTCAAATGGACACTCGGTCCGATTCATGGTCAAATAAAATAGAATCCAAGTTCGAGAGTTCGTAAATCAAATGGGTCTCGTGTCCGATTCATATTTCCAAATCCAAAATCCATTCATTAAATCGTCATTGAAAACACAGTACTCAAATGTACGACATAAAGCCGAAAACCTTGAAAAACGTGCAAATATGTTGATCCTAAGCTACCACAATCAAATGCACTCATGGCATCACAAAACATATTCTAAAACAATTATAAAACATTTATGCATGCATCAATTTCGAAAGAAGGGTCCACTCACAGATCGTCCGAAGTCGCGCCTCGATACGCGTGCCATAAGCCTCTCCCGGGCTAATCGTCGCCTCTGGGATTCCCAAACGTGTCCAAATGGTAATAGAAGGTTATTAACTACTTAAATAACCCCTCACTAAAGTCCCGTAATTTTTCAGAATTTCTAACTATTTTTAAACTCGAACCTAAACTTTCGGACGTCCCGAACTATATCGAAACGATGTCCGATTGACACGAAACCAGTCCCAAAATATTCGTTACATCGAATAGATGATTTGACATGTTGGAAGTATCCTCAAAATCCTCACCACGCGCTCACACGCGCCCCAAGGATGGCATGCGCGTGGGCCTCACGCGACGGGCTACAGTCTTCATCTTCAACCTTCAGACCGATCCAGACCGGCCGGTTCGGTTCAGGGTCTGCAACTGAAACCCGAAAGCCCTATTTTTGTTCGAAAATGGTAGATTAGGTTCTGATGGTTGTCGACTGTTTTGGTGGATTGGATAAGGTTCTGGAGGTCGAAAGGAGTCGATTGGGTTTGGAGGCACGGCCAACGGTGGCCGGAATCGCGAGAACGCGACGGAGGAGGTTGGCTGGTTTGATCTTCGATCAGGAAGGTAACCTTTAAGGTTTTTCTTCAGTTTTTGGGATGATAGATCGTTTGGAAATGGTTAGATGAAGGTTTAGGGATCAACAAGATCAATTTTGGGCTAGAATTGGCGGAGAACCGGTCTCGTCAGTCCGGTCGAACCAAAAACTAGATAACCGGTCTAAATCGGTTTGACAGAGGTTGACGATGACATTATTCATCGGCACATGGGTTTCATGCACAGTACCTTTGGGCGGCACATGAGGGCGCATTTTCACTAGCCACACTCCATAATCCCCTCCCATAAATTTCGGGTTTCACGCACAGTGCCTTTGGACGGCGCATGAGGGCACATGGGTTGCTTTGTGGTTAAAGCAACATAATGCAACACGTGGCACATTTTCACTAGCCACACCATAATCCCCTCCCATAAATTTCACTTAACCATTCTCAATTTCCTCAAACCAAAACCATAAACCCATTTCTAAACTCATCACAATTCATTAGTTACTTGAGAACTAGTGATCATAGAGGGAAAAAAGAATGGAGGGTAGCAGAATGGCCATGGTTTTCACCATCTACATGATTGTTGATGTGAGCGTTGCGTCATTCGGAGCCACGGTTGCTGCTGAAGATGCTGCGGCTGCACCATCGCCAATGGAGAGTGCTGCAACTGCTCTAGGTGCTCCTGCAGCTGCTCTTGCTGCCATGGCTTCTTTGCTGGCTTGGTTCTTCTGAATTTGAATTGTATTCCATATTTATAATGCTTGCTTGCTTATTTATGTTTGAAGCGCTGTGCATTGTCTTACTTTATTATAGTTAATCAAATTTGATTCAAGAAATCGGGTCCATACAGCCAAATGTAGTAACTTTTGCCAATTCTTTCATTACGTTAACATAAGTGATAATATAACACACATACGTATCCTGCCAACACGATAATCTGAAAACAAAGGTCAATGTTGTTTGATGGAACCGAAAAGATCCTCATAAGAACGTTTGGGGGCATCATCACGCGAAACGATCTCCACAACCTTGTAAGATGCTTCAGGAGTTAGCAATGCCTCAATAGCTACTTCTGCGACCAGATCTCTTGAGATGGTACCTCCCGAAAGTGTGTCCTGCCAAGGGCGAAAATTAAGGTAGAAATTCGGGTTTTAAGCAAACAAATTGTCGAAGTGTGGCAAAGATTATGTTACCTCTGGTTCCATTACAAGGTTTCCAGTTGGAGGCTCATTTCTCAACCCGCCGGGCCTTATAATGGTGTAGTTTATACCAGATTTCCTAATATATCTCTCGGCCTGAAGCTTTGCTATTAAGGTGAGCCCAAAAACATTGAGAAAGATGTAAGCTGGGTTGAGAATCTGTCCCATTGCGGCTCCATTGACTAAGATGGAGCTGACAAGAATAAACCTGTTCACACCAAGTTTACGGCATGCTTCAACAAGGTTCACTGTGCCGAAATTATCAACCTGTAGCGACACTAGCTCTTTTCAGACAAAAATGCATATTAAATATCGTAAGTTTTGCATATGCAGAAGAATCTTTATATACTAGCAGCATTTGAAGCAAGGACAGAAGATGAGGAATGCTCATGCGATTACAAGTCTCAACCATCTGTCCAATTGCTCGAGTTAATATAATGCAAACGAACTCATCATAGAGAAGTGCAATGAAATGAAACATGACAGCTTTAAGATTTTATACCAGAGGTTTTTAGGCAGGTATCAGCTCCAGCTCAAGTAGAAGGTTGTGTAAAC
This sequence comes from Prinsepia uniflora, assembly GCA_032719365.1. Lineage (NCBI taxonomy): Eukaryota > Viridiplantae > Streptophyta > Magnoliopsida > Rosales > Rosaceae > Prinsepia > Prinsepia uniflora. The sequence continues at coordinate 666,854 of CM064868.1, forward strand.
CTAAACTAAGTCCTAAAAATCTAGCTGCTCATAAGATTTGGTTAGGATTGATCCTAAATAAACAACCCTTCTTTGGACTAAAAAAGTAAGGATTTCTGAACCCCTTTTAATATCTAAACTTACAATTTTTTTTAATTTTTTTTGCATAATTTGAAGCATTCATACATGGGTTGAAAATAAACTTACAATTTTTTTTTGCATAATTTGAAGCATTCATACATGGGTTGAAAATAGATGTTAATTCGAGAGATAGAGACTCAACTGACCTTCCATGGAGCAAACAAATCCCATCCATAGCTGAACCCCGTCGCGCAAACTACAGCTTCTGAATCATCACTTATTGCTTCTGCTAGCTTCGCAGAACCCTCTGTCACATCTGCTTTCACCTGCAAACAAAAACAAGAAACCATTTTGATCCAAAACCCAACAATCAATCCCGAATCAGCGAAGACCCAACTGAGTTTCCACCTTGAATTAATAACAGCACTCGCAATTTTGAAGAAACTCACAATTTGAAGAGCAGGGTTGTCGGAGGGAAGGTTGGCTTTGGCTTTCTCCAAGTTTCGGACACCAGCTTTAACCGCAAAACCCTTAGCTAGTAGCTGCTCAACGATTCTTTTACCGGTACTTCCAGTTGCACCAGCCACAAAAATTTTCTTTTTCCCAATAACATTGGGTTCAGTTGTGTTAGAGGTTTCCTCTATAATTTCACTCCCTTCCATCTGAAACATAGATGAACACATATGTAATGGCAGTCTCCAACTCTCAATTTTACTACAAATAAGAAAAATTGAACTATAAAAAAGCGCAGAGAGAGATACCTTAGTTGAATTGAGTATGGGAAGGGACCTGGTGGCGGTTGGAGAGTATGAAATTTGAGAAATGGGCTTGATTGTGGTTTTGGGTAAAGAAAGAGGAGGGTGGAGACGGTGGACACAGAGACGTAGAGGAGGGTTCCTGAGAATGAGAGGCAGGTGAGCTGCCATTTGCCTTATCTTACTCTCTTACTTATTTCTTGTCCTCCAAGTCCAACTCCAAGTTCGGATCCAACCAAAAAGACCCGTCTTTGTTTGCCATTTGATGTGCCTCACTATGGGTCCATGGGTCTGCATCTTCCACATCACTACTTTCCTTTATAGCTATGTCGACAATATAATCTTCCACTCTAAACCCATAAAATAAAAAAGAAAAGAAAAATGTCTACTTTCAAGATGATAATCTTAAGGCTGAAGGTAGCATGCAATTATAAAAGTGAAAGAGAACACTTTGAAATTACAAAAGTGATAATATCTCTTAAACGAGCGAATATATGTAATCAGCCTTTCCAATGTGGCAATGCAAAAATTCAACAGCATCGTTCAGATACAATAACGAAACTACATTGCAGAAGAAGCTATGAAAATTATATGCAAGGCCACACCACTCTCTGCATTAGTTCCTAAACCAAAACCAAACATACATCTAAAATTTCGACTCTAATAATTATAGGTCACTAGTACTTGTTCCTTACGGAAATTGTGATAAAGATGGAGCTCTGCAGAATGGACTCTCACCAGCTGCGTCGTTATTCTTGTCAGCTTCTTTTCTTTCAAAGCCACCGTTGCTCTTAATGTTGCTATGAGAGGGGCTGTCATTGCCAACATAATCTTGTGGATTCAAACTCAGAAGGTCACCATTTCGAAACAGAACTAAAAAGATTCCTAAATGAACGCTTATGGGCATAGACTCGTGAAACTATCTCCACAACCTTGTAAGATGCTTCAGGATGGAGTAATGCCTCAATAACAACATGCCACCATGTCTCTGGAGATTGTGCCTTGAGAAAGAGTGTCCTACACCAAGACAGATCAGAGACAACATCACCTTAAGTCTTCAACAAAACTAAATGGGAAAGTTTCAGTCTTGACAAAATTGTGTTCAAGTACCTGTGGCTCCATTACAAAATTTCCTATTGGAGGGTCGCTTCTCAACCCGCCGGACCTGATTATGATGTAGTTTATACCAGGCTCCCTGACGTAGTTCTCTGCCCGATGCTTCGCGATTAAGGTGAGGCCGAAAACATTGAGGAAGATGTAAGCTGGGTTGAGAATCTGCCCCATTGCTGCTCCATTAACTAGGATGGAACTAACAAGGATAAACCTATTCACACCAAGTTTCCGACAAGCATCCACAAGGTTGACTGTCCCCAAGTTATCAACCCGTAGTGAACAACCATTTGCAGGCCTCTTGATATGGTTAAGATTGAACTCAAACTAAAAGCCTTTTTTCATGACTACATAAATATTTAGCTCCATATGTAAAATGGATACAGAGGTTAAATGCAGAAATGGAGAATCGAAGTGACCTTCCATGGATAATACAAATCCCGTCCAGAGCGAGATCCTGTGGCACAGATGACGGCTTCTGAATCATCACTGATGGCTTCTTCTAGCTTGGCAGAACCCTCTGTCACGTCTGCATTCACCTACGTACAAAATTCAAACTCCTTTTTTTGATCGTAAACACAACATACTAAGTACATTCCCAAAAGAAAGAGACCCAGTTCAGTTCGTAGCATGATTTAATGTCTGCATTTGAAATTTTAAAGAAACTCACAATTTCAAGATGTGGGTTGCGTTGGGGAAGGTTGGTTTTGGCTTTGTCCAAGTCTCGAACTCCAGCTTTAACTTGAAAACCTTTCGCCAGTAGCTTTTCAACAATTCTTTTTCCAGTACTTCCATTAGCACCAGCCACAAAAATTTTCCTTTTCCAATACACACTGCTATCCATCTCCTTTGCCTCCTTCCCTTCATCTCTAAATTCAAACCCTCCCATCTGTAAATAGAAATGATCAACATACAAAGATAATAATACTAGCATTGAACTTTGATGTGTGTGTGTGTGTGTGAGAGAGAGAGAGAGAGAGAGAGAGAGAAAGAGAGAGAGAGACCTGAGAAGAATTGAGGGAAAGGGGCCAGGAATTGGAGAGAGAGTTGGAAATTGCAGAGATGAGTTTGGATGTGGTTGTCATGAACGAAAGAGAAGGGAAGTGGCGATGATGGAAGCTGAGGGAGAACTGAATAGTGCAGATATGGCTACAGGGATTGTTGACGAGAGGAAGAAGAAGGTTTCTGCTGATTTCTTGCCCTCCAAGATTAACCACGATGCCGTCTTTGCATGTCATTGCCTCACTAGTCCCTACACAACCTTCGCTGCTTTATTTACTTTTACCTTCAACCCTAAAGCCTCGCGCTGCACCAAATGAGTAAATATTTTCTTGTCTGCTCAAAGCTTTGCGCTTCCCTTACTTCTAGGGTAATAAATGAATAATCAGATTTTTCATCAATTAAACGTACCTTAAATTGGCACCATATTTCATTCATTTGGAAAGAAAAAAAAAATCGGAATTTAGAAGTTTCATGTATTAGTTTTTTCTCCATGAAAAGTGTCCACTTCCATGATCAACCTCACTTTCGAAAAGTGTTCACTTCCATGATCATCCACACAAGATACACGAGAAAAATAAATTCCATATGTAGAATAAGCTAATAAAGCATTACTTCATTTGAATTTTACCACCTACGACAAAGTGATGTGATGAAATTTCTAGTCACAAATGTGTAAAGCCAACATGGACTAGTTATAAATTCCAAAGCTAGAGCCTAGAGGGCATAAGAGTGTTGGACTAAGTTAACAGGCACAACAGGTGCAAAGATTACATGAACAAAAATCTGCTTTCTACTTCAAGTTTGAGAACCAAGGGCAAGCAGATACATTACGCAGACACCAAAATTATATTACAATCCCCGGTCAATTGTGCGCAATGTGTCCGATGTGTTGCCAAATTCTGCTTTCCCTGAAATTCATCGATTGGAAAATCAAAGCTCAGTCAAGTAACTTGGAAGTGAAACAGGTAATCGGCATCTGCAGGATAACATGGAATACAATAACTGCATACTATACATACCTTCCATTGCGTGTTGCAGTGCAGGTGGTCCTTTATCGACTCATGCTACTATAAAAAACACTATTCCCCCATCTACCATCACTATGTTTCTCTCTCGAAGTATCTGAAAATAAAATGTTTCTGTTATTATTTATCCATCTTATAATAGGCAAGTCCTGACTAATATTAAGCAAACCAGACATAGGCATCATCGTACACATGAAACTAGCTCAAACGGCTATAAATCAAGAATAAAAAGTTAACCATTTGATTACAAAGAATTAAAGGAAAGCTTTACCTCTAACAAGGATATTATCTCCGCCCTTGAGTAATGGGGATCTGCTCCTTCATTGACAGTGTTCTCTAGGTTCTCAATGGATATGCTTTCCAAGCGCTGTTCTGTTCGTACTTGATTTAAAACATCACTAAGCGCTCTTAATCTGCGGGCAAACAAGGAATAATATTGAATTGGCATTAGAAACAGTTGGCTTAGAAACGGATTAAGCAAAGTAAAAAACAAAAGAGCTTTGTGCTTCTTAGCAGACCTTTCTGAAGAATTATCAGTTGCAGATTCAGGGAGAGGGTCATCGACGTCCATGGCTTCAGCTGTGGAACTAAGAAGGGAAAAATGAAGAGAACAAGAAATCAACTGAATGTTTTGAATTTAAGTTAACAAAACTACCAAATCAATAAGTAAAAGATCTGTAGATTATGGGGGTCTAGTCAAATTACAGGGAATACATCAATCAATGTGAATAAGCAATTTCGGAAAAGTACACTTACAACTCATTATTAGCAGTACCATTGCCAGATCCGTTGTTTTGACCTGTGGGGCGGTTAGCCCTGCAAAGCCCCAAAAAAAAAATGTGAGCTGAAGGCTGTGAAAAACAACACTACCAATGCAATAATAAAAGAAAAGTGAAGAAAAAACTTACGGGTTTAGGAAGGTCCAGTCATGCAAAAGAGATCATCATTTAACACATATAGAACATTTCTAAAAAGCATCAATTACCTTTCTTCATCAGCAGTTCCACCTGTGCGACGGTCAGCTCTGCTGTTCCTCTCCAATTCCCTCTCTCTTTCTTCCTCCCGATCCTCCATGTCAGTTAACTCTTTGTGATATATGGCAAAATTTAAAACTTTAAGAGCAGCATCGACATCAGACTTTGTAACCTGTGAAGACATTTTTTCAAAGACCTGTGAAGACATTTCTACCGACGAACTACATAACATGATGAAGAAACCAAAATTCTGATTTCTACATAAATGAAAGAGCAAAAGAACTAGTCTCATTAGATCCTTATTAAACCACTAAGGTGGACAAGGTACCTTTCTACTCAACTTCAGTTTTGCATGAGCGGTTGAGAGACGAATGATGGTTTCTAAAGTTCTGGCGGTAATTGGAAGTGTTCCACCAGTCTGAATAACAAAAGATAATATAGACAAAATCAGAAACACCCATTGCGTTGACCATGTCTAATATATTCACAAATGAAAGATTCTGACCTTTGCATTTGAACCTGCATTCCTGAGTTCTGCATATGCTGTGGCAATTTGTTCAGATGCCTGTTAGGAAAAAATTGTTACTAGTTGTTAGACAGCCTGATATGCAATGATTTGTTGCCAAGACCAGTTCATAACTAACTGAAAAGGCTCTTCACAAAAGGAGAGCATTTGGCACAAGAATAGGAACCGAATATAAGCAACTTATATGACGAGACAAAGGGAAAACAACATATATGTATACATCGGCATTAAGTAAATAACAAAATACAACACCAGCACCTCATCTGTCAGATCAGGCTGAATCCTATGCTTTGCATAATGAATGTACTTTTTAAGAAACTTGATTGTGAGGGTATCACGCTTCCGTCCCCTATCTGTTTTTTTCCCATGTAGCATTCGGTTATACTTAACAAATACAGCTGAGTCATTATCAGTTTCATCTTCTCTTCCATATACTGAGCTTCCGTCAAGCATTGCCTCACCTACATTCATATGTCAAATTTATTTCAAAATTTTTAAACACAACATTTAAGCAAGAGATTTCAGTTATACTACCTCCAGTTGCAGACCGAAACCGATGCATACGCAACACATGCTCTGAGACTTGACGATCAATATCAGGATCCATTTGATCCAATACAATAAACAGTAAATCAAAACGAGAAAGCAAGGAGTCTGGAAGTCCTATGTTCTTTGTGGGTGTCAATGAACGGTCATACTGCGCATTCATACAACCAGCATTACAAATAAATATGTCACCAACAATCACAACAACAAATGGAAAGTATGTACTTAAATGGTGGTTGATGACTATTAGCTGTGTCACTTACAGAACCATATATGGGATTTGCAGCAGCCACTACACTGCATCGTGCATTGAGGGATGCATGGATACCAGCTTTGGCAATAGTTACAGTCTGCTGCTCCATAACTTCATGTATGGCGACACGATCTTGATCATTCATTTTGTCAAATTCATCAATACAGACAACACCACGATCAGCAAGCACCATTGCCCCAGCTTCTAGCCTTCTCTCTCCTGATAACAGATAAATTAGTATCTTCCTGGCAATGACATCCTATAATGCTAAAGTGAAACTGTAAGGGCTGAATCTGCTCCGTTACCTGTCTCTTGATCAGAAGTAACAGCAGCTGTCAACCCAACACCAGAAGAACCCCGGCCTGTAGTTGATATTGCCAAGGGAGCGATATTCATAATTGCTCTTAGGAGTTGGGACTTGGCAACAGAAGGATCACCAACCATCATCATGTTAATGTCACTAGAAGAAAAAAGACAGTCTCATCAAGATTCAATTTTATGCAAGAGGCGCACTAATATATGGCCTTAGATCAGAAGGAGAAAGAAAAGAGCAGAAATCAGATAGGTCTAACTTACCCACGCAAGTGAGTCCCATTTTTTAAGTTCTTTTCCATTCCACCGAGCATTAATAATATCACTGCTTTCTTTATCCAGGAATGTCCATAAATAGATGGTGCAAGTGAATTCCCAAGTAGGTCGAACGTATCATCTCTTTCTGCAATCTTTTTTATGTTCTTCAAGTCTTCAGCACTGTAAATTGGAGCATTTGCTTCTTTGTTGAGCAGCGAAACATTGTTTGCTATGAGAACAGTCCTACATAAGAAAGGGAACTATATTAAATCTAGAAAGCAATATTCATAAGAGAAACCAAGCTAAGAGTTTAAGCAGGAACAGTTGAAGCTACCTGAATACTCCATTCACACTTCCCTTGCTTTTACCAGGAAGAGCTTTGTATATCCCTACAATTGCCACCCGGTCTCCAGGTTTGCATGAATCAACCAGGTCATCCTCAAGTATGATATCCACTGTTCGCGGAAGCTGGCCAGGAGCAGAGTTCTCAGGAACTTCTTGCATTGATAGAGTTTGATGATCTTTGTATTTGCATAGTCCATACTCAGTCACCAATAAGTTACCATTTTCATCCTGTGGCAATCAATGTTCATAAATGGCCTTCTCCAATGGTAGAATAAGATATAATTAAACCAAGAACTTGAGATTACCCTCGTAGGATAAACTGATCCCGTAGGCAAACCCATATTGGATGTAATGTCTCGGTATTCACGAGAAATGAAGTTTCCAGTTGTAGGGCAGAAATGAACACTTTTAACAACTTTTGGTCTCACAAGAGAACCTGCAGATGAATTAGCTACCAGTTTAGACTAACCAAAATCGCCAACCAAAAATTTGATTCAGTGCATCAGCTGTATGGAAAATCAGGAAAAGGAAACATCTTGAAGTTTATGATTTTCTAGTCCAAAACAATACAACCCAGACCTCAAATTGAGCAAAAGCCGCTCCTTTTTCCTAATGTTTCTCTCGAATTTTAATCTAAATGTCAAATAAGAGACTCTAATCTTGAATCAAATGAAACTAAAAGCATAAGGTTGAGAAGGAAAAGAGTACATTTGGTGACAATGCCATGGACACAAACCATGGACCCAATGTACTCGGAGAGTAGATCTCTAGGCGAGACACGACGAGAGACAAAAGGGCCTTCAAACCCCACCAGAAGTTGCTCTCCTTTCAGGTACTTAGGTTCAATCCTGTTAGCGACTTCAGTGGCCGCATCGTTAAACGATTGAATATAATCATTTGGATTTCTTAAAATCCTGAAATGTAATAAACAAGCGAAGTAAATTAAAAATACGGCTCTATTAAAAATTCCTTGGGGATATTACACGTCGAGCAAAACTAGGGCACCGAACCTGGAACCAATGTCGCCATAGGAGTGGAGATCAGAGATGTCGACGATGAGTCGGCGACGGTTGTGGTTGATGATGGCCTTGATTTCGTCCATGTACACCTGCGCAAAATTTTAACCAATTAGCAATAGACAGATACCTAGAGAGAGGGGGATTTGAGATTGAGGAGGAAGACATACGCCATCTTCCAAGAAGGCCATGATCTCTCGCCTGTGAGCTGCCCTAACTTCATCGCCGATGTCCATTTCCGTTGACTCTTGTTTCAGCAGAGAAGAGAAGGCCGGCGACCAGGATGATTGAGATTGGAGAGAGCAACAGCCTCTTTAGACCAATCGCATCCCCTTTTCCCAGACTAGGGGTAATTATTTTGGCGGGAAAATGGAGGAACATTGTCCTTCCTTTGGCGCCAATATTCACTTTTGCCACGCTGTCACTCAAAACATTAAATTGACAGTATTTCTTTTTTCTTTTTTATACTATGAGTCTATGACAGAGGTTTTAAATTCACCATTTGATAGTAAATTGGGATTCCATGCAAACCCGACGAAAATTGAATCGAAATCCTACCGATGGCAGACACAATGTTGCATACATATGTCTCATATTTTGCTCTATCCAAGTTAGTCACGCTTCATAAGAGGTACATAGTCATAAACTGTTACAACATGCGAGATTGGTGAATTTCCATCAAAATAACCTTCCAGTTAAATTTAATACAGCAAGTTCATACTAACAACCATATAGTTTAAGAAGTTAAGAAAGGGAAAAGAAAAAAAAAAGATTATCCTACTAGATTCACAGAAACCTGGTACCTAAAAACGACTTGCGTCCTTCAAATAGAGACAACCTCAAATTATTACAAAACTACAAATGGCCTCGAAAGTGAAAAGATGAAGCTGCCTGAAAAAAAAACTTATGATCTCCTCCTCTAAGCAAACACTGATGTTCTACAAAACTTGAATACAAGCTGGGATGATCAGGGCTTGAATGCAGAAAACACCACGACAGAGTTGTGTCCTCCAAATCCGAATGAATTGGATATGGCTGAAAAAGGAACCAAAATCTAGTAAGTACATCTGAAAAAGTATCAGGCAATTTGAAGTACAAATGAAAATGGGGGTTTGAAGGTTTAGGTGTTCGTACCAACGTTCACTTCATGCTGCTTCTTTACGTTGGCAACAGTGTCAAACTCCACCGAAGGCTCTGGATTCTGTTTTAGAAAGAGCATGTCACTCATCAGTAATGATACCATTACCATAACCTTTTAATTAGATGAATTGAACAAGTACTAGACCAGGCGATTGCCATGAAAAGCACCAGAAACAAAAAAAAAATTAACAGAGAATAAAATTATCACATACAAATTGGTTTATGGAAGGATGCAGCCATCCTGTCTGTATCGCTTTCACGGTAGCAATAGCTTCCAAACCCCCAGATGCACCAAGACAATGCCCTATCATAGACTGAAGCAAAGAAGATACAAAAGGAAATAGTCAAGAAAACCACATCAGACAACTGAATGAATGGTATTAGAGACATATAGAGAGGGAGATTGCCTTGGTTGCATTGATTTTGATATCCCTAGTGTTCTTGAACACTTTCTTAATAGCATTTATCTCAGCCAGATCACCAGCAAGAGTTGAAGTTGCATGAGCATTGATGTAGTTTACCTGATAAAGTAAGGAACTAGCACAATGAACAAAGCCAAGGGAAAAGAACTCAACATAAGATAGGTAAAAGGACAACAAAAAGCACCTCCTCAGGTGATACACCAGCATCTTCAAGGCTTCTCTCTATGCATGTGGATACACCAAGCCCGTCAGCTCGTGGATCAGTCATGTGATAAGCATCACAGTTAATAGCACCTCCCAAGTATTCGGCAATAATTGTTGCACCTCGTTTCGTTGCATGCTCTAAACTCTCCATCACCTGTAAATACAAAACAAAACCCTTTACATTTTAAGACTAAAATCATGAGAGATAAAATAGGTTCAACTTTCCAAAGAAAAGGTTTATAAAAAATTTCATTCATCATGAACTCATGAGTCATGACGGTTTAGAGAGAATTTTATAGGGATCATCTAATAAAGATAAAAGATTACATTATTATGACCATTTTGGCTTCAAAACTAAAAGTAATCCAGGCTTACCAATACTCCAGCACCTTCACCCATAACAAAGCCATCTCTATCTTTATCCCATGGCCTAGAAGCAGTTTTCGGATCATCGTTTCTCTGTGATAAGGCCCTGCACGCAACAAATCCTCCCAGACCAACGGGAATTAAGGCAGCTTCGGTTCCACCAGCAATCATCAAATCAGCCTCCCCTCGACGGATATGATTGGCAGCAGCATAGAAACAATAATTTGAAGTAGCACAAGCAGTCGAAATTGAATAATTTGGCCCCATAAAACCCAGATCAATACCAAGCAACGCTGCACCCATGTTTGTAATAGCATAAGGAATAAAAAATGGGGTTATTTTCCGATGGCCTTTCTCTATCAGAGCATGAACACCATCGGAAAATACAGTAAGACCGCCCATCCCTGATCCAACAAGCACCCCGGCCCGTGATTTATCAAGCTGTAAGTGAAGCAAAATCAACCATTTTAGAGACTCGTGATTCAGACAACAAATCAATACTTGGTGCATATGACTAAATTCTCCATGCATGTCTCAAGACTAGCAAAGCACTAACACCCAGATCCATAGTTTCAAGCAAAACCCACATTTTAAAAGACACAATTTAACAAAATCAATCTCAGAAATAGCCAACTCTGCAAAGTAGCACATTCTACTAAAAATCCCAATGGGCTACTCAACATTTATGAAGCAAAAGAGATACAAATCACAGATAGCAATGACCTTTGAGCTGTTATTGGCGCCAAGATCAGCATCCTCGAGAGCTTTCTTCCCAGCAACAATGGAGTATCGAAGGCAATCGTCGAGGCGTCGATCGTTCTTCCCGTCAATGTATCCCTCCGATGTGAACCCATGGATCTGACCCCCGAACCTGGTCGGGAACTTGGACGCATCGAACCGGTCGATAGGCCCCACGCCGCTCTCTCCTGCTAGGAGCTTGTCGTAGTAAGTATTGACATCGTTGCCGAAGACGGAGACGAGGCCCATGCCGGTGATAACGACTCGCTTTTTGGGGTCCTTCTCGCACTTTGGGGTGGAGACGGCGGAGGCGGAGGCGGAAGAAGCGGATATGAATGAGACCCGTTTGGGAGTGGGGGATTTGGTAGTGACATTGGGGAAATGCGAGGTCCGCTTTCGAATCGGGTCTAGTGGAGCGGGTCGGAGGGTTGAGGATTGAATGGCCTGCATGGTAATTTGAGCGAGTGAGAGCGTGAGAGCGGTGGCGACGCCAACGATGCGAGGAGGAGAGATTGGGACGGTGTGGTGAGTGCTGGTGGCTTTGGATTGGTTTTGTAGGAGGGGGAGAGTGGGAATTTGGAGAGATGAACCTCGTTGTTTTCAGCTGCCATATCTAATTATGCCACGTCACTGTTTTCAGCTTTAAGTCGTCAACAAAGATTTTTTTGACTCTTTGATAGTTGTACCAATTTAATAATTAATTGATTATTAATTTAGTGATTTTTTTTTCTTTTTTTTTTACAAAATATATTTTGAATCTTGCTAATTAACTGATTAATAAAAAAATATTTTTATTTCTCAAGTTTTCAAATACCGAAATTTATATTTAGTGTCGTTAGTATAAATGATTCCATGTATTTGTACACACTTTAAATATGTGAAATTATTTATTTTTTAAATCACTGTGTCAATATAATTTTCGTAAAAAATCAAAAGAATTTGAGGTCTTTTAGTCATTTATGTATATCAATTAAATGAAAAATTCGTAATGAGGATTTTAATTTTTATCAAAATTATTGATTTATTTTATACATATAATGACTCAACGATTTCCAATTTTATTAATTTTTTACAGCGATAATATTGAACATAATGATTTAGAGAATCAACGATTTCGGTTATATTATATATACAAAAACAATTAAAAAAAATTAAAAAATAGTATGAGCAGATACTATTAAGATATAATGCAAGTATTTTCCTAAAATGAGGACAAAATACTTGTAGTTTTCCTTTTGCTAGTCAGTAATATAACTAATGTGTAGGTATCTTTTTTTGGGTATAAAAAATACTTATGTATATTTGCCAATTGTTATGGCAACACAGTTTACCATGACTCACATATGTATCTATTGTTATTACGACGTAGAACAGTGAATATTAAAAAATAAAATAAAAATAAAACAGTAATTATTTATTATGTACATGATCAATATCATTTTGTTAAAATGTGATTTATGATAAAATATTAATATTAATCTTTATAGAAGCTTGTAAATAAGACATAACATTTTTCTTTGTATATATGTCGATAACACTTATGTTTTTACTGTCATCCTCCATCAAATTAAAGAAAGTAGAATTACATTCATATTTTTATTTATACATAATTCAAATTAGAGATTAGTTTGATAGGATATATTAAAGATTGAAAATTAATTTTGTGTCATTTTTTATACTAAAAGAAATTACAAAGAAAAACCTCTAAAAAAGTTACCCCCAACAAAGTCAAAAAGCCAAGCTTCTTTCGCAGCACCTGAGAGAGAGAAGCAACCCAGTAAAAACTTTCTTGACAATTGTGACCTAATTTGACAAGAATATCAGCAACAAAATTAGCTTCCCTGTAGATATACTTGAATGAAATAAGGTTGAAACTAGTTGAGAGTCCCTTGATATGATCAATCATAGTGAGCAGTCTTCAAGGAATAGAAATACGACCATTAATAGCATCAATAAGAATTTTAGAGTCTCTCCTCTATTTGAAGATTAGAAATATTAAGAGAAGCAGTTTTATTATTAATTATGTAAACTTATTGTCAGTGATATAAACTTTATCTTCTTATTTTTAAATAAAACAAATTTGGGAAAAAATTATTTAATCAATATTAGCATCTAAAAATTGTTTTTTTTTTCATAATTTTATTGGGGTGAAAATAAATTAAAACTACAAAATAAATAGCCCACGTATCAATCAAAACAACGTTTACATGTCAAGTAGGTCTAGTTCAATTAATTCTAATGTTTACTTAGAGCACGTCTACTGCAGTTAACCTTGCCCGAGCAAGGCTTAACATAGCCCACAGACCAAGCTCACATTTTCTAATGGCCAGGGCTTGCCTGGGCTGGGCAGGGCCAAGGCTTAGGCTATTCTAGCCCCTTCTTTGTCTGGGCTGGGCTACTTGCAACCAATAAACAATTGCCACATGTCAAATATTGTATTTTTTTTTATATCTTGCATATTTTATATTTTTATATATTTATCAATTTAAATTAATAGTTGTATTTTTTATTGGACTTGTAGTATTTTTAGTATAATTTAAATTTTATTTTATTATGATAGTGTTTAATTATTATTATTTTTATATATATAGGTTAAGTAGGATAAATAAGAATTAAATTGTATTTCATGTATATTATATAATATTTCTATATTATTATCTTTAAAAAAATAATTTCCAAAAATTTAAATTTTTGCCTCTTGCCTCTCCCTATTAGAAACTCAACAAACAGCTTTGGACAAAATGTCATGAATAACATCATGACAAAGACTAAATTTTGCCTTTGACCCCTTGCCCTTGACTCAACCACTAAATATGCTCTTATAGATAATTAATTTCAAATTCAAATCTCAATGACATATTATACGCATAATTTCTAAAAATTCCCGTTAGTAACGCCGCCTAGATAAGCCATTGCTCAACGTCGTCGTTTGTTGGTGGTCCACGGTTTACAACACAGACCGCTACATTGGTAAAATTAGTCAATAACCATAACGCCCCCAGATAAGCCATTGCTCAACGTCGTCGTTTGTTGGTGGTCCACGGTTTACAACACAGACCGCTACATTGGTAAAATTAGTCAATAACCATAACGCCCCCAGATAAGCCATTGCTCCACGTCGTCGTTTGTTGGTGGTCCACGGTTTACAACACAGACCGCTACATTGGTAAAATTAGTCAATAACCATAACGCCCCAAGATAAGCCATTGCTCAACGTCGTCGTTTGTTCCTGCCCACTAGCTCATAACCCACTTACCCACACCCGAGTCACAGCCGACACCCGAGAGCCCAAAGTGACTAACCGCACCAAACAGAAAGCCATGGCAAAGAAGACTTCACAGTCCCAGCAATCTCGCTTATCTTCCTCGCCCAAAGAAACCGCAGAAGCATCGCCTGGGTAATATTCTTCTGCTTTATCTCGACTCTTTTTTCTTTGTAAAATTCATCTGTACTTTTTTTCATCACCACATGTTCTTCATCACAGTTTAATTCTGTTTCACTTTTTGTTGGCTACTGAGAAAACCCAAGAGACGATAGTAAAAGAATGGAAAGATAAATCAAAAAGTCGTAAATTTAAGTGGCTTTGTTTATTCTGCTTAGCGAAATAGTTGCATGCTCAGTTGGGCGGCGGCCTTTGTTTTGTTAGTTTCGAATTGAGAACATGCAGATTGTTTGTTTTGGTTCTTCTAGCTTCATTAGGTTCCTGTGTAGCTCTGTACCCTTTTGAAAACCGCTTTGTGTACACTTACAGCTCGTTGCTGAGAAATTTGGGTGATGGAAAAAAAAGCTAGAAACAGAGGTGAATATAGAGAGGGAGGAGAGGGGGGGTAGGTTGGTGTTGTTTAGAATTCCAAGAAAATGTTTAGTAGTGTGATTTGGGGGGGGGGGGGGGGGGGGGTGTCGTGGAGTTTAGAATTCCAAGAAAATGTTTAGTAGTGTGATGCTCAACTTGATGGAGGGTTTTTAGGTCTATTTTTTACTAGTGGTACTGAAGGCTTAATGTGTTGTTTTGTTGTTTTTTTTCCCCAATTAAGACGTGAAAGAAATTTTTGAATTTTTCTAGGAAAATGGTGCTGAAGGTCCAAGAAAGTGATGGGATAAGGAGGTCAGCCAGGTTAAGCGGTATTGTGGCGAAGAGACCCTTGTCAGTGAAGACATCCAAACCCAAGCAGAAGAAAAAAAGTACAAAAGTTGGTTCCAAGATACCCAAGAAACCACCAACTGCTTTCTTCTATTTTTTGTACGTCCTTAATTTGTTCCTTTTTAACTTGTCATTTATAGTTATTAGAAATGTCTACTTTGAAAAATGCATACTTTTATAGTTACTAGACATGTTTACTATGCGAAATGCTTGATGAAGTGTACTGTGTACTTGCGTTGGTCCTATAAGAACTCATCATCTTTTCGATTGGGAATATATGAGCTCATCGTCAAATGGTTGATAGTTTATGGTTGCCTACTAGGATGTTATATTATATAATTGAACTCAGAAGCTTTACGATATTCAGCCGCATTGAAAGCATTGGCACTTAATGGTTGGTAGTTTATTTGTATGGAAGTTATACATGTTGCAATGATTGTGTCTTCATTTCTTCGCAGCTCATGGGCATGATCTTGGGTGGCATTGTGGGTGAATGCAGGGAGACCAACTTAATAATTTTTTTTTTGTCATATCTAGTCAAGAGAATCTTCAGTTTCTCTACCTTTTGTTATTGAAGGGGGAGGTTTCCAAATTTTATGCGACTGGGTGAATAAGGTTGGCCAATATCGTTATTAGGACAGATAAAATGGCTTAATGCCAAATCTACAAGGTTTCAGTTGACTTCTGAAACTAGTTGACAGTTTTCCATAGTCAATTTCTTTCTAGGTTTTCAGTTTTCTAAGTATAGTCACCTCATTCTTGTTCAGGATGATTGTATTTATTTTGCTAAGTTTTTTTTCTTTTTCTGAAAAATAAATCCACGGTTTATTCATTTTCAAAGTAAATTTATCTACAGTTCTTTTGCGAAAGCGAGCTTTAATTTCAATTCCTTGGAAATGTGAATTTTATTTATATACTTTGCCTAAGAGCCTCTATTGTAATTTTGCTTTTTCATGTTCTTAATTTTTTCAATGGTTGACTATAATTTATAATGCCTCAATGAAAACACTGTTTATATTGCTCAGTCTTAGCAGCTTTCTCATACATGAGGTACCATTAATCTCTGACTCTCATAAACTGGATTCTTTTATGTTAAAGGGAGGATTTTCGTAAGGAATTCCAAGAGCAAAATCCAGATGTCAAGACAATGCGCGATGTAAGTTTATGATGCGGTAATTCGTTTAATTTTTTGCTTGTTTCTAATCTACTAACCATAAACCATTCCATATGCTCTCCTCTTGTTTATGAATTATTCACTACTTTCATATTCAGATTGGAAAAGCATGTGGAGAGAAGTGGAAAAAAATGCCATATGAGGTTTGTATTCTCTTTATAGTTGAGTTGGCCTTTTGTTTTTTTCTCTCTAAATTCATGTGTTGAAGATCTGATTTCATTGTTGACCATGCCTTGTTTGTTTGCTTAGCACAATACAACTTACGATTGTACTTGGCTTATAAAGTGTATTTACCTAATAAGAAACCCCGATACATAAGGCATTTTGGGAGAAAAGTTTGATGATTGATCAAATAAATGTCACACCTCACATGTTGCATTATATTTTAAAGTACCTTTTTGCTCCTTGGCTGATGACATAATGTTCTGTTCTGTTTTTTTACTCAAAATATTACCTTTCTAGACTTGGTCGATGTATTTATAGTTGTTTTCTGTTTTACTCTAGCTATTTGTTATAATATTGCATCTAGGTCTGGCCAAAAATATTTTGGTTCATAAGATTTGCAGCCAAGTGATACTGGCTGAACCATGGTAGCCTTATCACTCTTTTTGATTGTCCCTATTTGGGCTTTCCTTCTTTGTTACTCATCCAGTGGCATGAAGTATCAAATACTTTTTTTCAATTTTTTACTTGTACTGTTTCGTAGTTTTACTTGCAGCTAATTAGGCATTCTTATTTGCTCTTCCCTTTTCTTCTCATCTTAGGACAAGGTTCAATATTATGATATAGCCACAGAGAAACGAGCTGAGTTTGAAAAAGCATTGGCTGAATATACGGAGAGAAAGGTAATTTGTTTTACATGATCTTTGTGGCCAATATGCTGAACCTTGTTTTACCAGCATTGGCCATTTGCTGTCAATTGCAATTTACTAAACAGATTCTGAATATTTGCAGGAAAGTGGTGAGCATGAAGAAACTGAGGATGAGGATGAGGAAGATTGGTGTGCGTAAGAGACCATGTTTCCATATTGTGGTAATAAACAAGTATATACAGTTTATAGTTTTCTGGTTAATTGTCAATTCATGTGTCATTCTTGTTGTCTATATCTTATCACAATTGAATTTTAGTACTGAGATTAATGCAGAATTTAACAGTTGTTCTGTACTTTATTTAGCGTAAGAGGAAAACTCAAAACCTGGGGATACAACTCATCGTGAAGTTATGTTCTTTGATCAGTAAACAGTTTTGTGTCATCTGGCTAGCCTGAAAAATGTTATTGTGGTTACTGAAGACAATCTTCATCAATACATTTCCTTTCGTCCCTTCTTTTATTCATTCTGTCTTAGGCTTTGTATAAAATGTAAGGGGAAAGAAGAAGAAGCAAAAGGTGCTCTTTTTTATGTGGAAGACATCCCAACATTGTGTTTAGATTACTCTAAAGAGTAGAGACCTACCAGCTGATAAATCCTACATATTATAAGTAACTGTTTACAGGTTCAAAACTTTTTCTGCAGCTGGAGTTCCTCTACCAGCTGACGCTCCTAATGAAATGGAGATACTTCTCACTTCTGCAATCATTGCAACCACATCATTAAGCTTGTTAACTGCGGAACCGACGCCCTGTGTTGGAAAATATGCAAAAGTTAGCATAACTTGGGTTCCTTGTAGAAACATAAACAGGAGAAACAGGGTCATTGTCTACGTACCACGCCAGCGGCTCCTGCAGCTATGGCCATTGGAGCTGTGACTGCACTGAGTCCGGATGAACACATGACCGGAATCTTCACAGCCCGGGATATCGAATACGCTGCAGCTAATGTTGGCGTTGCCTAATACACGAAATATCGTCATATTCGTTTGTTGAAATCAAGACTTGACTGCAGAGTAGAATGAAATGTAGGTTTAACATAGAATTACTAGTACCTTTTCGACCAAGCCAAGAACGCCGGATTTTGAAGGGCTGGAGCATTTTCCTCCCTCGGTTTGAATGATGTCGACACCTTCTTGCTCAAGCATCTCTGCGAGCTTGACCTGATCTGGGAGGTGCAGAGTATGAGGCACAGTGACTGATAAGGCCACTGATGGAAGAATCCTCTTTGTCTCCCTTGTCAGCTCCAATATCTGCAAGGCAACTTAGTATCATAATAACAAAACTAAATCCTTGAAAAACTTAGACTTTCTTAATCTGCAAGGTATCACAATTTGTACCTGCTCTGGAGTGAAAATCACACCCATCTCATAAAATGAGTCGTAATTTCCTATCTCAACCTGAAAAAAAAAAAAAGAAAAAAAAAAAAAAAAGACAAGTGTGGAAATGTCAAACTATATGTAGCACTCTTGGCCTGAAATGGAGGGTTGGAAAGAGTTTAGTTTGCAATCGGAACCATGAGTGCTCCTGCTTCAACAGCAGCTGGAAATGCCGCTGGATCCACGGACGAAACGCAGACCTGTATAATAGAGACATGCTTAATCAATTCAAACACCCTTAACGTGACTATCCATGAAATAATTTTCTACAGAACTTATGTACCGGAAGAGAAGTTAAGCCAATTGCAAGCTTCACCAACTCGGCGTCACAAGCTATATCCACATGAGTTGCTCCTCCCTATAGGAACAACAATAGCTGCGAAATTCAACGAAATCTGACACAACAAAGAATATAAATTAATCTCCTAGTTCTATTATAAACAGGGCACGAAACAAACCTGCTCTGCGGCAGTGATGACTGAGGCAACATTTTTTTGGTCAAAATTCTGCAACCCCGAAATAATCTATAAAGAGACGCAAATCACATTAGAATTCTCCACATTTTCTCAGTAACCAAACAAAGCAAAACAAGATATGATAAGACTACGCAACGATAATCATCGGGGTCCCATTCGCATTACCTTGAGAGCTCTGCGTTCATGAAAATCCTTCAAGACTGATTCCTTGGTGGTTGATAGGAGTGCTCTGGTGGTTAAAGAGAGTCTTTTTCTGATAGGCAAACATGTTCTTGAAGACAGAGAGGGGCCCACAAGAGGGTTGTGGATAGGTCTCAAACTGAGGAGAGAAGATGGTGAAGCTTGTATGGAGATTGAGGCCTGCATATTTCCACTCTACAGCTCTCTAGCTGAGGAGCTTCTGAAGAGATAAGAGATTTTTAGCAGTGACACCTAAAATGCTACACAAAAAGATAAACTTTTGCTGCCACCTCACCCTAATACTATGATATAATATTTTACTTTTATTTTATTACCATACTAGGAATTAATGGTATTGAAGATGCTAATCTCGGTGGATGTCAACCGAAGCTTAATTCGGTGGAACTCTACCGACCAAATTCAACGGACACTTATTTCAGTGCCACTCTTCCGAACCAAGAAGAATTAGGAAGGTGGAATGCAATTACCACTAACTGTACCATTCAAATGGAAATTATTATGTTCTTAGAACTTCGATGAAACAAAAATCAAAATTTACCTTAAATTGAACTTCCAACTTTTCTAGATTTGATTGCTAGAAGTAGAAATGCATGAAAGAAAAAGAATATTGTGAAAATCACTTTCCAAGCTAAATTTCGATGGGGGAAACATACAATACGGCCAATCGCATCTAGTTGATTTTCATAACTTTACTGTGCAAAAATGGGATATGCATTTGAAAGGGGTGCCTAAATTATGTATCATGCTTGAGTCTAACTGGGGTTCGTGATGATGGAGGAAGAATTGGGTCGGAAAAGGGGCTTCTAATCTGATATCTAATTCTAAGCATCCAAACTGCAAAACCCAGAATTTGCAGATAGTCAAAGTAATTTGCAAAATGCAGAACCATTGTGCTGAATCAATATGCAGAAAGGAAGAAAGAAAAGTCAAAATTTAGGGAAGGAAAGTCAACTTAGAATTAAGTTTGTACATAAGCATGAACATAGTAGTAACATGACAGAACCCAAATTGGATTAGATCATAATCTCCTACCCAAATCCTAAACCCCAACATTGTTTCATGCTCTTGAGAGACAGAGATTGATGAAACCCAATTTTGCTAATCCCACCCATACATACACCAACAACTTGTTCTGTCAATTTTAACCCTTCTTGAAGCAACAGAGAACCAAAAGAGAAGCAGAGAGCAGACACCAAAAGCCTCTCAAATATTGCATCCACAGAAAAGGTAAAAGAAGCAGAGGCCGAGCAGCAAAACCACCGCCTCGAAAGCCGACACGATCTTGAAGATGACATCGTCGTAGAAAGACATCTGCATCTGCAGCGGCTTGAACCTGAATGCAGCGCCTATATACTTCCACCTTAAACTCCATGACGTCTCTTTCTTCTTAGACCTCTTGAAGAACATCCACCTCTTCTTGCCACCGCCGCTGTCGCCGCCCACGCCAAACATTATTCGTTTATTCGTTTCAATCTTCAGAATTTTTCTCTATGGATTTAGCCCCTGTTCCACCGCCTCCGGCTTTGTGGGTTTCGTTTGGTTTTAGACTTGGTTGAATGGTGCGGTTTTATTTGGGTGGGAAGATTCGGTTTTTTTTTTTTTTTTGGGTTGTATTATATATGTTCGGTTTGGGAGATTGACGGGATTTTGGCGGGGCTGGGTGAGGGCGTTTTGGTAGTTCCAAATCGGTGTGGACCTAGTGGAAGGCCAACCGCTCCGCGTTTTGATGGAGTCAAAGAGAAGTTGGAGACGTGGGGGGGAGGCTTTATTATGATGAGTTGTGTGCATGGGTGCGTCCGGAAGAAAAAGAAGAAAAACCCTAATTGCATATATGAGCTGTTTCTTGGTGGCTTTTTTTTTTTTTCTTTTGGTTATTTTGTTTAGGTTTTGATAAAATTATTGAATAAAAAAATTGTACATGTTTATTCCATTCCGATTAAGAATTATTTTTTACTAATTATATTTTTAAATCAGAATGTGAGTTTTTATCACGATTATAATTAATTAAGAATTATTTTTTACTGATTATATTTTTAAATCAGAATGTGAGTTTTTATCACGATTATAATTAATTAAAATGGAAATTTATCCATATAAAATGAGACGTATAAATAAACATTTCTAGTCATTATTTAAAAAATCTAAACTGTAAATAATGAAGGTGCTCTAAAATTTTATTGTAAAATAGCCCTCGTAGCTTAATCTTAATCGCGCGATTGATCATCATATGTTTTCGGTTTGTGTGTACGTGGCAGCTTATGGGATGGTCTGATCTGGTTTGGCCAATTGCATGCACTTTATAATAAATATATTAAAAAAATAACGAAATAAAAGGAAAAAGGAAAAAGGAAAAAGGAAAAAGCAGATGGAATATATGCCCTACGTACGTACGTCATTGACAATTACATGCATGGAAATGGAACGCCATTCAGTTCGCGAAACGTTTCTGGCCAGCCATGAGTAGTGATTGGGGACGGTGGCCGGCCGGCGTCGGAAACTTTTAGACAGAGGTGACATGCGCAGTGTAGTCAGAACTCAGAAGTGTGTGTGTGTGTATATATAGGGAGAGTATTAATTTATGTCTTACCGAAAGTGAAAAGGTAGGCAAGGCCTTTCAGAATTCAGAAACATATGGTATTTCATGATATTCCGTTTCCATATCCAACCAGTTCTAGCTGGGTGCGGATGCAAAGAGATTTTCCAAAAGATCGAGCTTCACAAAAGAATATTTTGTTTATTTATTTGGGTCATACAATTTGATTCTTGTTCGACACTATACGTACTGAAAGCAAAGGTATCATATATAAAGGAGGCATTTTATATATATAAAGCTTAATTGTGCACCGATGGATTTAGACTGGGAATCAGTTGATGGTGATCGTTTTAAGATTTCGAGTATGATGAATATTTATTTATGAAAAAAGCTTATATAAAACTAAAATAAGTTATATTACAATCAATATTTATTTATTTTACGCTAAATGGTTGAAAGTTTAAACTGTCAACTATTCATAATACTTCAATGCTAGTGTCTATCGTCTCTAAATTTTATCCTAATATTTTTGTTAGTCATTTAGTCTATTTTTTAAACCAATTTTGTTAAAAAAACAAAAAAAAAACAAATTTTTTTAATTTATGCGTGTCTCGTATGTTGTTGTCTTTTTACGGAATTTGTTTGGAAAATAGACGGAGAGACCACCGGAAATATTATATATGGTACACTTTAAAAACAATATGAATTAATTATATGAGGATCTCATGACATGGTTAAAATATGGTGAAGTAGAGTGTTGGCTATAAAAGTTAGGCTTCGGCATTGGGCCGGGCCGGGCCAGGCTTATTAAATAATTTTTAAATTTGCGGGCCGGGTCGGGCGGGCTTAATGACATAAAAAAGAGCCCACGGGCTTTTAACGGGCCGGGTTTATATCGGGCTTTTCGGGTTGGGCCTATTAAGCCCACTTGGATCGGGCTTACGTGGGCTTTTACAATAAATTATGTCTCAAATTTTAAAATTACAAAAAAATATTAATAATGAAAAAAAATACACAAAGGTGCAAAAATGTGGTCTCGTTAAAATAAAATACTCAAGGGTCCAAAAACGTTGGGCTTATTAAGTAGGTGGATGAGTGGTTAGGGTTTGTATTGGGTATTGGGTTTTTTAAAATAAATTAGGTGGACTTGGAGCTGAGATTTGAGTTTGGGTTGAAATATTAGTATTAAGAATGTGTTGAGTATTAATTTTTAAATAATAAATATTTTATATTTTCTGGCTTATGGGCCGGGTTTATTACGGGCGGGTCGGGCTGGGCTTATCGGGCTTTATCGGGCTCGGGCCTATCGGGTTTGAACACCATAAGCCCAAGTCCAGCCCGCTAACTCTCGGGCAGGGCTGGCCCACTGCCCATAGCGGGTTGGGCCGGGCTTTTGTTCATCGGGCTTATCGGGCCCCCATAAGCCCATGGGCTTTTGGGCCAAATGGTGAAGCCTAATAAAAGTTGTCCAATATTCTGACGAAAGTTTATCCAAAGCTTAATTGGCGGATTTCTAAGAACAGAATTATATATATATATATTGATTAGTTTAATTGGCGGTTAAATTCCCCAAAACTCAGTTGCTCTAGTTTTCCTCTGTTATAATCCTTATGATAATTTCTTTGACATTTATGAAAAATAAAAATTATGATATAAAAAAAAAAAAAAATTCATCACGGAAAGAATTAGGTCTTTCGTAATACAAAGAGGCCTCTTTAATAAATGAACGTCACCTACTCCTAGACTCCAAGTGACAACAGTAATATTTTCCACGACCTTCACTGAGGGTTCCTAAATTAACGTCTTGTCTTTGCCTTAGATTTGGGCCTAGGTTAAGGATTTTAATTTGTCTGGTCTTGTATGGTGTGTGGGTATATATGTCGTAAAAACCAAGACCAGATGCTGTGCTCTATATCCCAGCCCAAATTAGAATGGACTTCTACCAAAAAGTATATCAGATCACTTCAGTCACTAGATACAACAAATGTAGAACTCTTTTTGGAGAAACACATGTCACATGCTTCTTCGGGAATTTCAAGCGCTTTCTAAAAGGTAACTTCTAATGTTTGGATGGTTATGATCCGAAAATACATGATTCTAAATGTTTTATAGATAAATTCCTGACTTTAGAATATATATTCTGTTGTGATTTTCTGGAAATAAGTTTTACGGTGATTTTTGAGAAAAATTGGGTTTTGAGCTAGTGGCAGCGTGGTAAATGTTTTGAACTTTTTGGGTAATTCAAAAATCGATTAAAAGGTATTTTTGATGAACTGTTTTCTAGTATGGTCATCCTCATGCGATTTGATCACTATTCTGGAATTGGACTCTGATGATTCCCAAGGATGAACTTGAACGTGGTCAGAGTTGGACTTGACACATGCCGGCGGGGTTGAACTCCGTAGGATCTATGGTTGTCCACCCGTAGTACAGAGGAAATGCTGGTTGGACTAGCGGGACGAGGTTGGACTTTTATTTCTTGTTGTGTCCAAAGTTTTTTATAATGGTATATAACTGAGGCTTTCAAGGAAATGTAAGTCAGTGGCATTTATGTATTTTATATGTTTATGCATGCATGTTTTTATAAAACTGGAGCGAAAAAGAATTATTTCGGAAAATGGTTTTCCAAAAACTTTATTTTTGTCCACTCACAGTTTTTCTTGGTTTTGGTACCCTCCAAGTTGATCTCGGGACGAGAGTTGTATTGAGACTAAGGCATTTACTTGGGACTGCACGCTCTTGTTAACTAGAGTAAGTTCTGGTGGTCATTTAATTTCATGTCTTGTGCTCTATATACTTATTTATTTTCGAGTTTCGTTTTCACTTGACACGTGGGGTTATCCCTTGTCTGGCACTGTGTTTGTATTTATTTGGACCGAAGGCATTTTGGAAATTTTAAAGTATCGAGTCAGACAGAAGTAGACCATTTCACGAGAATCGAGGAAAATTTCAGGGGAAAATCCTATCATATTGTCTTCGCATTTTTATGTTATATAAATAAGAAACTTTACCAAATTCTTAATCTTTATGTACCTCAATTCCTTCATTTTATAAATTCCATATAATTTTCATTATCAAGAAGTAAGTAATCTCCTATAAATCTCAAATTTTTCATCCAAACACACTATTTAAGAATCTTGTATATATCTTCTAAACAATAGTTCGAATAAGTAGCATAAGTATTCAAATCCAAACTTAGTCCAATTAGGACTATTGGTATATCAATATTTTTCTATATTATATATAAAAAAATAAATAAATTTTGTTCATAAAAATATAATTAAGTACACCCAAGAAATCCCACATCATTTGCGAAAAATCAAAGCCACCCGCGTGCAGTGAACTGAATTACGATTTTATCCTCAATGCTTTAGGGTATTTTCCTTAATTGCCACCACGATTTTCCTCTCAAATTCGAAGGTTGCGTTTGGGCAGCGGTGTAAAACCGCAAAGGAAAAAAAAAAATTCAAGCCAAAACACCAACAGCAATCTATCATGAAAGATACCATCAAAGGAGAAGGTCATATTCTCCGTCCGTACGATTCTCAGTCTCTCAGACCGAAAGCGCTTGCTTAACAAAACGTACAGTTTGTCTCCTTTTTAATTTAATCTAGAGAGGGAGAGAGAAACAGTGGGTTATTGGAGAGAGAGAGAGAGAGAGAGAGGGGGAGATAGTTATAGCCATTAGAGGATGTTGGAATTAAGAGAAGGCTCTTGCTTTCCAAGGGCGTTGGTGTGTGTGAATGTCGGTCTTGCTCTGGTTGATGGCATTTTAGCTGTTTTTGCATTTTGTCAGGTTTGTATTCTGCTGCTGTTTTTATTTGATTATTGCGGCCCAGTTTTGTGTGTGTGCTCTTTTGCATGTTTCAAATTGGGTTTTCTGCAGAGCTTGTTTATGGTTTTGTTGGGTGAGATAGGATTGTGGGAAAAAAGATGGCAAATGTCGGTTAGAAATGGGCTAAAGTTTGAAACTTAAGGAAATTGGATTGGTTGTTGCACTTTATCGGCTTGAATATTTTTGGATGATTTGAAATTGAAATTTGTTCATGAGTCTTTGAGAATTTAGGCTTCTCATTGATTCTCTTGTTGGACTGGTAATTGGGTTCTCTTTTGCTTATGAGCTTATCGCATTTTAAGTGACATCTCAAAGTTACAGGATTGCCATTAAAGTGAGAAAGATTAAATTCCATTTCAATAAAATTTAATCTAGGTGGGTACAATCGGAAAGCGTAATCCTGTTGAGCTGAATGTCTATCAAATTTATTTCATTTTTGGGAATGTTTTGACGTTAACCAATCCAGACACTGTCTTTGTTTGAAATAATGTCCGGTTGAAAGCAGGCACTGGCCCTATTTGTTGTTTAGGTTCTTATCCAGGCTGCCAGTATACTATAATGCCACCCTCCCTCACTACGCATAGGAACAGAGTACAATGGGGAAACTGGAGGCAAGGAATTATTCTTGAATTCAACAAAGAAATTTTTCAATAAGCTGATACATATAGATGATCCGATAGGATAAATAAATTGTTTAAGGCATGATCAGAATACCTGAATACAAATTGCAAGAAGCTTAAAACGTTGTTGATGAAATGATCTTAGCATAGGATTATAAGTGATTGTAATTATGAATGTTTGGTTTTGTTAGCTTAAATGTGTGTTTAGGATACTTGTAATATCATAACACCGATTCTAAAGTCCAGTTTCAGGAATAGCTAGGGCATGAACTCAGGTGTGACGGAGAATTGTCTGCAGATTTTAGTTCTACTTAGAAACTGACCGAGACGTTCTTATTTTTATGTCTACTTTGACGTGACATCAATCTATGAAGGTTTTTTTACTTCAAATGACTTGAGTGTTTTATTTACCATTTCAGTTATTCAGGATTCACTTGAGAAATTCACAACTTGGCTGGACCCGCCAAAAAGTAAGTGATCGTGCTTGCTTTATCATTCATTGAAATAAGATTTTATTGTGTTTCTAGTTGTGTTTGTCTTTCTTATTGTCTATGTGGATATGCAAAAGAACATAATACATGTACACACATATATCCCAGCACATATTCTTATGATGTTGGAACAGTTTAAAAATTTGAAAGAAATCACTAGCTGGCTGGATTAACGTAGTTGTGCTGGACCTAGTTGACTGGCTAATGGGGTGGACTGAGTTCGATGGCCTTGACTATTCCTGCTCAGTATGTTGGCATCATAACTCATAAGGCAATCTGTCCCAATGTGAAGATTTTTCGGTGACTCTGTTAAAGACCCGACTACATTAAAGTCTTAGAATCAGAAACTCCCAAAGTTGGGTCTCATAGAAAATTGCACTTTTAGTAATTGTTCATAACAGCTTGGTAAGAAAATTAAATTAGGCACCCTAGGGGCAGATCATTTATGCTTTAATCTCTCGCATAGAAGGAATGGGTGAACAGAGAGGAAAATGATGAATGAGTACCTTACATGTTCGTGACTGCTGTTAAGACACTTTGCCTTAGTCTAGTTGAATTCATATTGGTACAAATTAATCGCTATTTTGAAACTCACTAAAGCATGCTGGCATTGTCCTCACCGCAGGTCTTTCATCTATTGATTGGCTCTTCTAATTTGGGTAAGAATATATAATTCCCAATGTACCATTGCAATCTTTTCTTTATCTGAGGGCCTCTCTTTCAAGAATGTTGGGCTTTATTATGATGCTTCCCTGATAGTCTATATAACCAAAACTTATCTTCAGTTTGGCCCTCTTTTTGTGCCTTTTGAAATCACCTGATATTCTATATAACTAAAACTTATCCTCAGTTTGATGCATATATGGACCAATAAATAGCCAGTTGTTGACATGGTCGAGAAACAGAATAGATGATAAAAACTGAACTAATGATCTTTACTATCAACTTATGATTTCAACAAGCTTGTTTTATTTTCATCCTTGATTCAAACTGAATTAATCTTGTTGATCTCATCCATGACAGGTTGCTTTATTTATTTTGTATTAACTTTTTTTGCTGCTTGCAAGGGGTGGCAATGTTGGTCTAACTCTTGTGGTTTTAGCCTTATGGGTATGCTTTGTGTCTCAAATACAGGCTATGTATCTATCTTTTGAACTTGGCCAAAATTATCTGAACAATAAATTTTTGCTTTGCAGCATTACCGGAAATTTTGTTTTTTTCTGCGTTTCTTCTACTTTTATCATTCTGGTAAGTTTACTATCTTTTTAATTTTTAACAACCGAAAGCTTAACTCCAATGTTTCATGGAAATATGAAAAAAGTGTATGTTCTTCTGCTTCTTCATCTATCTTGGATACATCAACCTGTCTTTTAAGTTTTGGGTAAGAACAACACCGTCTTTTAGATGGATGAAGTAAAGTGCATTGGGAGTATAAGGCATGACCGCAAAATGCCTCTCAAGTTAAAAAGTACAACAACATAAGAAGGCTATAAGACCAACTATCTTACACCGTACATTGGATGGGGATAACTAAAATTTGTATGTAAATATAAATAAATCACCATTCCTCGAGATGTATATAGATAATAAATCCTCATATCTTGGGAAGTATAGTGGTCCCATACATTTCTATAATATGTACAAAAATTCAACATATAGATGTTATCGCCTATTGTTTCTGTTTTGGTAAATATATTTGAAATCCTTTGCTTATGAATTTTCAAAAGACAGGCTTTGACGGGCTTTGGTGTGCCTGTCCTGTTTGTTTCATGCCATCCTTTTATACTGGGGTCAGGTGTTTTTTTTTTTCCTTGTGCGTGCTGATGGATTAGTCATTCTGTCTCTGAATATATCCTTTCTCAATTTGATAATTCTAGAGAAATGGCTGTTTTTTTTTTTATTGGGGTATGGTAATGGAAACGTTATGTCTTTTGAGCCATAATTGACATTTTCTTGGCTTGTTTTGTTTTACCTCTAGGGTTGACCTGTGCCATCAGGCAGATGATGATGAGGAAGACGAAGGAAGTTTTCATGAAGCTTTGTTGGAGAAGACATTTAGCAAAATAGATACATTAGAAACAGATAGCCATAGAAACTGTTTCCCTCTGCGATTTGTTCATATTGGAAGCCGCCAGAGAATTGTAATTATGGTATTGCACTACTTATATATGATATAAATATTATTCCTTTTGTTGTATATTTTTTTTCTCTCAGTTATCTATTGCACAAATAATGTTAACCTTTATTAACTCCTTAGTTGTCTACCAGGTCACCTTGCTAGTTTTTGTTATAATGGTGGCATGTGCAGTGATAATCTGGGTAGGGATTGGAAAAAATCCTATTAATTCTGCAGTGGTGGCTCAGGTATGGAAACTTGCTAATTCTTGATTACTTGTTCATTTGTTTTAATTCGTCTGGTCAAAGAATGCCCTGCTACCTTAGGTCAATAGTAATTATATCTTTGACATGGCTATTTCTTTTATATGGTTGAAGCATCTAACTACTCTTTACTTTGAGCTGAAAGTTTTCTCATCTTGATTATTCAATACAGTTTGTGGTTCATACTTCATACATATTTTCTTGTTTCTTGGCTGATGTAGAGATGTCTAATACCATATTTTGGCTTGTACAACGTTAAATGTAAATACCATAATTGTAGTTCTAATACCCTATTTACTAGATTCAGATGTTAACAGAAATAAGGTTTGTCGCCTCAATTCTAAGTACAAATCATAAATTAATGCTTTGGCTAATAACATGAATGCAACTTGTTATTTGTGTAGCAAATTTTGCTTTCAGCGTTCTTATTTCTAATTAGCAAGTAGTTAACCTATGTTGAAATGACTTGTATTCATGCAGGTATATGTAAATCTGTTTGCAATAGTAATACTATTTCTTGGAGGCGGATTAGCATGTTACGGTAAGTAACCATCATTTCACGTCGAGGCTTGTATGTTCTCTTGGTTGTTTGTTAAGTGCAGCTCCTCCCTATACTCATCCTTCGATCTCTTGAAGTTACAATTTTCTGTGTCTTTGATTTTCAGGACTCCTTTTATGCTTGAGAATGAGAAAGGTTCGCTCTGAGAGAGCTTCTTCTGAGATGTGGAAGGTATTTGAACTATTACGTTATATGATATATTTTTTATTTTCTTGATTTCCATTTTCAGTATCAAACATTCAGAAAGTGTATTGTTTGTAAAAATATATCAGTGGCTCTTACAATCAACCCATTTTTATTTTTTTTTGGGTTTTCAACAGGTTGCAGGTTTAGCTGTTGTTTCCATTCTGTGCTTTGCCTCAAGTTCTTTCGTTGCTCTATTTACCGATATTCCTGTAAGTTCTTAATTATTATGCATATAACTTTCTCTTTATTCTCTCATCTAACTCGGTTTAACGTATATCTCTACCATATTGTTTTGCAGATGCTTTACCATCGACATCAACAGCGTACGAATGATGCTTATACTTCTCTTTTACTGATTTTATATTATTTTGTAGGTAAGTACTTCTAATTTTCGCTTCCTGTGAACGATCATATTAATCCTGTTCTTTTATCTGAAGGGTTTCAGAAACATACCTTCCAATGGACACAACTAAAGCTCTATGGCTTAATCTTATAATGTTTCCCTTGTGTCAGGTTCATCAATACCCTCAGCGTTTGTACTGTGGGTCATGAGAGAATTACCGCCTCCAATATCTGCTAACATACGAGAAGAACCAAGAACATTAGCTTTCGTCAGTGATGGTTCCACAGGATTGCAACATCCTCAGAACTGGACTACTGCAATGAGCTTGCGGAACCAGGTCTGATTTCCTCAACTGTAACCAACTACCCATTTATGTTTATAAAAGTCAGTTTTCGTATTACACTTGTGCTCAGTTGCTCACTATATTTTGTTACAGCAGCAAGATTTTGATTTTAGTGTAAGTGTGTAACGGACCTATTTGAGTCGAAGATGTTATGGTTTATGCTCGGTAATTTTGGGTTGTAGGAGCAGATATCAAAAGCAAGCCCCATTTAAGTTTTCTTCCGGTGTGCAAAACGTTTGTGTGGTCTTAGTAACATGTTCCTGCGTGCAAAGCATGTCCTTGCTCTCCCAGTTTATCAAGTGAGCTGGAATTAGTGAACAATAATGTCAGATAACAAAGTTGTGTTGACACAGAGATGACGATAACGAGATCGAGATCGTGAGGGTGTCGAGTTACATCCTTCACAGGCAATTTGTGTACAGCCATAAGAGTTGCCGTTGCCATGTTTTTGACATTCCAGGGTTGTACATAGCCACAACACGCTAATTGAGGGTAATCATTTCCTGTTTTGAAAGTACTTTGATGTGTTGCTTGGTTCTGCATATATGGTATCAGACGTTTCCTTGTTGCTAGAGCTGAAAGAAATGAAAACTTATAAAAAAAAACCCTTTCGAAATACTCTGTTTGAATCGAATCATGGCTCATCTATGATCAAAATAATTTTACATTTTGAAATTCTAATAATATATATATATATTTTTATCAAGAAACAAACATTTCATCAACAACTAAACACTACATAGGGTTAAAAAGAAGTTGGTTTGCCACATGAAGAGCTACTGGACTTCTAGGGAAATTAAACTCATTTGAAAAACTGAACAGCGAAAAGAGAACCAAAAAAATTCAACTAAAACCAATGTCGATCTCCCAGAGTCCGACTGTCTCACGTCCCACACGAAAGGACATCAACTGCCATTATCCAGCACGTGAAAGGAAGCTAAGCACCACCATCACCACCGAAAAGGCAGAAAGCAAACCAAAACCAAGAGAAAGGGGAGCGAAAGAGGAAGGACAAATAAAAGGGAAGCAAGCAAGGGGACAGAGATTTAGCTTTAGATCTATCACCAAGAGGTGAAGATCAAAAGAAAACCCCCACTCCATATCTAGGGCCGGCCGACTGGGTACTAGAAAGAAAAGAGAGTGGCTGGATTTTAGAGGGAAGAAAGTGTCAAAGTGAACGATCTGCTAATAGAATTTGAATCAGACATTTTTATTTAACGTGTAGGGAGAAATATCTCGAAATTAAAATATTAAAAAGAAAAAAAGGATAAAATTATGAAAAGATATTGAAGCATACAAAATCATATTAACAAAGGATAAAATTATGAAAAAAATGAAAACATACAAATCATACTAGACAACGGTTTAAACTACCGCACGTGCGAAAGCGGCCCTTGGCGGCTTGGCCCTTCTTCTTTGATAGAGTCACGTGCCGGATACGACCCCGCACAGAGACTCAAATCGCGATAGAGAAGAGAGAAGATAAGAGAGGTAGGGTGGAGGGAAAAGTTCAGAGATAGGGCCTTTCAGAAACCCTAGCTACCTCTACGCCAGAGTCCACCCCCAATTTCACCATACTGTGCATTTCAGCTCGAATTTAGGGTAGGCTTTACCCGCTTATGAATTTAAGGTAGCTCCACACCCGGGTAACAACCTCCCAGATCCGACCCAGAAACCAGCCCATCGACCATAACCATAGCCTTTGCCGTCGATAGAGAAAAACTGCTCTCCAGTTGCAGGTAATCTTTAAATTTCAAGGCCTGCATAAATTCAGATTTCAGATATTTTCATTTTCTCTACCGTTTCTCACCTGCCAAACAATGTACGATGATTTATTTGTTCTTTTTTTTAGATCTCGATTTCGTTGGTCTGATTGAAGTCGGTGATGGACAGTTTAGATTCTGTGTTTTGATCGCAGGCAGCAGACACAGTTTCATCAAAGTACAATTCCATCCACTAATCGCTGCTCAAAAGCTCCCAATCTTCTTCTTGGACGAGGTATGAGTTCCTCATTTCCTTGCTTTCTATGACGTTCTTATCGAAATGTAATGATCATTTTAAAGAGTGATTTTTTTAATACTGAACCAGATGAAAATTTTTAAACATTGAATATAGCTCAATCACTTTCATTATGCATGCCAAATTTCAAGTCAATTCAGTATCTGTAAGCCATTTCTTCTGTATTCTAAATTGTAATTATATCAAGGTTCGGCCATTTGATTTCAAACACTTTCCATGAAGTTTGTGGTCACATTTATATGATGAATGAAATCAGCATATTATATATGAATTGAATTGAGATATTGGGAGATACTAAATTAATAGGGGGAAAATGGTGTTTAGTAGCCAACTTACCCAATCAATTCTTGTCAGTCAGTTTCAGGAACCAAGCAATGAACTCGGCGGGGGCAAGAGGAGTTTGCAACGTCTTCAAACGATCCAGTCAAAGGGTGGACTCAATGAATCAGGGGCTCCATCGTCATGAGCAATGCAGAGGGATTCGAGTGAAGGTTCTGAACGGGAACCTGGAGGCCGCGTTGACGATTATGCAGAGGAAGATGCAGTCGAGTGGGATTGAGCGGATGATAAAGCAGGAGCAAACCCACCACATCAAGAACTCTGAGAAACGTATATTGGCTCGCAAGAATCTCGAGCGTAAACTCCGATCCCAAGACTTTGCTCGCAAGCTCCAAGCCATCCTCGTCAAAAAAGTCAGAGGTCTGTGAGAATATGGTTTGAGAAGGTTTTTGATGGACATAAATAATGTTTCTTTTTCTTCTAGAGCATGGCCGATGATACATCACTACTCTCTTTTCTTTTCAAAATATTCACGTTTCATTTGAGAAATGTTACTAGAGAGTACAAACCAGATGGATCTATTTTGTCATGAGTGCTGTATGAATCACATTTCATTTGAGAAATGTTAACTACAAACCAGATGGGCATATTTTGTCATGAGTGCTGTATGAATGAGTAGCTTACTTGAATAATTTTCAAATAACAAGAAAAGAAACTTGAATAATTTTGCTTATATAATAGCATCAGACATTTCCTTATTGTTGAAGCTGAAACAAAAAATAAAATTGAAAAAAAAAAGTAACCCTTACGAAATTTTGGGTTTGAACTTTGAATCAATTCATGGCCGATCTGATCTGGGCAGCAGATATCAAGACACTACTGTTATCTCCAAATTCTTTGGCGGTAAGAAGTTCCTTTCAAATGTCAAATGATTCATCCATCCATAAATGGAGATTACATGTCCTAGATCATATAGGAAACTTAAAACACAATAACATTGCTGGGTAAATCCATCTGAGTAATAAAACCTGCGTCCAAATCAATCAACAAAAGAAACATATTTCTCTGGCAGAAACTATGAACTTTTCCGACTCTAAAAGTTAGATAACCTCAGAGATCACTTGCATCAAGCGCAGGTCCGTCTAGGATGCCCTTGAACTATCACCTCCGGCATGCCGAATAGACCAATTTGGCAGGAAAAATGCTAACTTTTCATGACAAATGTGGACAATAAGCAACGCTGACAATGGAATCTGGAAAGCTTTTGTCTATTACACAACGTATTCAAGAAATGTGCAAAATACAGGCTGCATTACCATAAACAGCAAGTTCAGAACAAGATTTTCTGATTACAAATGGGGGCACCTATCAGTGTTGCTGCTTCATGAGAGTACCTCATTATGAGACAGAATCCTTCTCTTTGCTTCGCTACAATGATCCAAAATCTTTAGGCGGCCATATCTAATGACAAAATGACCAAAGATTAGCAATTTCACTACCAATCAAGAAAATAAAATCACTAAAAAGTGAAAAGATAGTTCGATCTTTCCCAAAAAGCCAGTATTATTCCCAATCTTCCTGTGAAAAGCATAACTAGATGGAACTTAGATTGCTCCTATATTTCATCAGTGCTTCTTTTTATGCGAGTTCTATTGAAGCTAGATTTCACATATTCTTCTCCCAACCAACTAATCCTCCTAATCATCTTCTTCACAATTCCACACGAAAGCTAACATCTACGGAGCATAGATGTGTTACTTTAAGCTTAGCAGGTTCAATATAAGACCCAAGCAAATAATCCAAATTGAGCTATAAGGAAAGATAATCACCCTCCAAAAGACTCTGCCTTGAAGAAGACCATAAGGAACAGGCCCAAACTTTCTTGAATCATTCGATTCGTAGATGTTGTCTCCCTCTATCCAAACATGTCCTTTTGGAACCTATGAACAGCAGCAATAACGATAAAGACTCCAAATCCCAAATCAAAAACCGAAAAGAAAAGAAAAAAACACAACTTTTGAAGATGAAATCACAGAACAAAACCAACATTGCAAAGTTGAACTGGAAGAACATGAACATACCACTAGAGTCTCAGACCTAGCGCCGTTTTTAGGGTCGACAACATACGTAACAGACTGACCCTCCATGGCCATCAACCGCTTGGTCATAATCTTCTGAGGAACCTCAGGCGACCGTACGAGGACAATGTCTCCAACACCCAGTTTGTCGAAACGGGTCGAGATGCGTTCGGCCAAGCACAAATTAGCGGCCAAGCCGAGGGTCGGGAGCATGCTGGGACCATAGGTCTGCAAACAGGGAATCAAAACCCATTTCCATCCCCCTGGCCATGTTTGGCCTCGGGTCCTTGAATTTGAAGTCCAAAAATGAAAAAAAAAAAAAAAAAGAAGAAGAGAAATTCTCGAGAATGAGAGAGCGGGTTAATTAGTTAGCAGTTACCAGAGTGACGGTGAAGAGGTGCGTTTTAGTGACTTGGAGGCAGCAGATGAACTTTACGAGTAGTGGAACGAAATCGCTTACTTCTCTCCCTGCGTTTTTAAATGGCTCCGACGCCAAAAGCTGCCTCACGTATCTGAGGGCCATCGGAGATCGGAGAGCGGAGAGCGGAAAGCGAAGAGTATACACAGACGACGGAAGGAAGAAACGCTGATTGAAACAGACCGGACACAGCAAAGGGCGTGGCGCTCGTAACGAGCCCATGTCGGATTTTCAATTGGGCCCCGGTTTTCGTTATGGGCTTAATTCTTTATTTTATTTTATTATATAATTATATATTTCATTTGTTTATTAGAGGATATTTTTAAATCAAAAGACCTTAATTATGGGATTAGATAGAACAAATTGATCAAATAATTATCTATCATTTTAAATAATTCATACAACCTTTTTCCTTTTCCTTTTTCATAAGAATCTCTTTCGTGGTGTTTGTGATCATATTTTTATGATGACTAAATAAAGATAAAAAAGAAAATGAGCATAACACAAATTTCAGATGAAAAAAAAAAATGTATATAGGTATGTTGCTGTCTACCATATTCAAATAAATTACTTAATCTTTAGGTTAAGTTAATTAATCAAATAAATTACTTAACCACCCTATTTCATTGTTAATATTTTTTTATTTTGCTTCTGTATATTAGGGATTTGTTATTTAGAGATTTAGATTTAGTGAGTTTCTTATTAGGATTTTGACGAACACAAAAAAATTACTTAAGCATTATATTAAGTTAATTAATCAAATAAATTACTTAAGCACCCCATTTCATTGTTAAAATTTTTTATTTTGCTTCTATATATATATATTAGAGATTTCCTATTTAGGAATTTAGATTAGTGGGTTGCTTGTTAGGATTTTGATGAACTCAAATAAGATGGAGAATGACTTTCTTAGAGATTGTATAATTCTTAACATATAAAACGAACTTATTGAAAACATCGATATAGATTTGATAATTGATGAATTTAGTGCCTTGAAGACTAGGGTACAATTTAGGTAGTTTTCTATTGAATTGCATTGCATTTTTATTTTTGAGTTTGTTATTTTTTTCGTTAAATTTTTATGTATAATATGCATTTTGAGAAATACGGCTCATTACCTCCCCCTAACCAACTAGTTGTATCTTTTTTTTTCCTTTTTATTAATGAAATCACTAATACCATCGAGTTTTTTTTCTAAAATTTCACATTAAAACTTAGCCAATTTCATGTTTAAATCCTAAGTTCGTATCCGCGAATAAGAAGCCTCAAAGGCTCAAATCATTATGCAAGATTTAAGTATTCAACATATAAATTAAAACTATCCAAATACGTGGATATGTAAATTTTGAATAGTACGATGCCATTTCAAATTGTGCATCACTAAGGGTGATTACTTGACTAAGCGGGTGAAATCATATGGCAAATTAAATTGATGCTGTCGGGTCTGATCGATATATCTCATTGAAACGAATTCGTCATATCAAATATTTACTGTAGGCTCAGTTGATAGTTTTCGATGTAGTACATAATCTAGTAGAGTTAATTTAAAATAAAATAAAATTATGTATATCTATTTAAACAAATTATTTAATGAATTACGAACATTTTTTTTATTGAGTAAACAAAATTAAGCAGAAATTTTAAAACAAGATTAACCCCGAATTTGAAAACAGGGTTCACCCTGATTTCAAAAACATGATTAAGCCTAATTTACAAATATTAGGATAAACTGCGGATTCAAAAAACAGGTTAACACCCGTTTCAAAAGAAGGCGGATTAACCCCGATTTCAAAATCAGGATTAACCAACTTGATAAGAGATTTTTGATGATTTTATGGATTAAGTATGTCGTCACCTATATGGATTGTATAAATTAATACTCACTTCCAGGCCACAATCTCGTCACCTCTATTAGTAATCAGTAATCATGGCCAACTCTTTTGCCATTTTCCTCGTTTGTTTCTCTATTGCTTCCTTTGCCCTTTCCTCCAATGCAGCAAGAGTGCTGGACACAAACAATGTAGGCCGCATCCATGGCGGTAGCAACTTCACTTATGTATGTAATCGTTTCAGATACTCCGCCCTTCGCTTGAACATGTCACAATTTGCCTTTTGTGACTCCAGATTGCGCTTCAAAGCGAGGGCCAAGGACTTGGTAGACAGAATGACATTGGCTGAGAAAGTGAAGCAGCTCGGAAACACCGCCGCCGGGGTCCCTAGGTTAGGGTTGCCTAAGTATGAGTGGTGGTCCGAGGCTCTCCATGGCGTGTCAAATTTCGGCCCGGGGACTTATTTTGATGCCCTCGTCCCGGCGCAACCAGCTTCCCCGCCGTAATTTCTACCGCCGCAGCATTCAATGAGTCCTTGTGGAAACAGATTGGCCAGGTAACGATGACATTGTATACAGTATACTACATCTCTAATGTATCGTACGAATTTTCCGTACAATTATTAAATTTTTGTACTAAATGAACTCTTTATACTTTCAGGCTGTTTCAACGGAGGCAAGAGCAATGTACAATCTAGGACGAGGTGGTTTGACATATTGGAGTCCCAATGTGAATGTAGTGAGAGATCCCAGGTGGGGAAGAGCCACCGAGACGCCTGGCGAAGACCCTTATGTCGTCGGAGTCTATGCCTCAAATTACGTGAGAGGCTTGCAGGATGTTGAAGGCACAGAGAATGTCACAGATTCGAATTCGAGACCTCTCAAAGTTTCCTCATGCTGCAAGCACTACGCAGCATATGATGTCGATAACTGGCTCGGAGTCGACCGTTACCATTTTGACGCAAGGGTAATTAAGGATCTAGCTGTAGTGTTCGGTTTGTCATATTTTGGAACAGATTAAAATCAATATGTTTTGAATTTTCAGGTGACAGAGCAAGATATGGCGGAGACTTTCCTTAAACCGTTCGAGATGTGCATTAAGGATGGTGATGTCAGCAGTGTAATGTGTTCTTATAACCGCGTCAATGGCATACCGACTTGCGCCGATCCGAGGCTCTTGAAAGACACCATCAGAGGAGAGTGGGATCTTCATGGGTATGTATAGTCTCGGATTGCGATTCTCTTGAGGTTTTCATGGACATGAACTTAAAATATTTTTCTGTTTTGGTTCTGCAGATATATAGTTTCGGATTGCGATTCTCTTGAAGTAATGGTGAATGGCCACAAATGGCTTGGAGACACCGAAGAGGATGCTGCTGCACAAGCACTCAAAGCAGGCTAGTTTTGTTTCGGGAATTCATATTTTGCTCATGATTTTGAAATTTTAAATTTAATTTCTAGATAAGTTGGTTCATTAATATTTTGAACTGTTTAAAATGACGGACGCCTAAGTGAATTTACATATACATCTTTATATATATATATATATTTAGTTATATGTTACTATATATATAGTTATATAAGCTATTTTATATATTAAATACTTAGTTAATAATATAAATATTAATTAAAACAAAAATAATAAATTAAAAAACAAAAATGTTGTATAATAAAATTAATAAAAAAAAACTTACATTTTCAATATTTATTATTCCCAATTCAATCTTATCTAGGTAATTAATTTTTATTCTGAATTATTTGATAGTATTCATGATTAATTTGTTAAATTTGTTTTGTTTTTTTTTTTAAAAAACTGACTAGGCTCTGCGTAACCTTCTACACACGCTAGATCACTATCGATCGCCCTAAGAGCGCCTAGCGCCATTTTGAACATTGATATTTTATGATCTTAATTGTTACAGGCATGGATTTGGACTGTGGAACTTATTACCCCCAATTTCACTCAAAATTCGGTGCGGCAAGGGAAGGTGAAGGAAGCAGAAATCGACAGGTCACTCAACAACCTTTATGTGGTGCTCATGAGGCTGGGGTTCTTCGACGGAAGCCCCATTTTCAGCTCTCTTGGCAAGAAGGACGTGTGCTCCAAAGAACACATTGAGTTAGCAACAGAAGCAGCCAGAGAAGGCATTGTTTTGTTAAAGAATGTCAATGGAACTCTCCCTCTGAATGCCAAAAAATTGAAAAAACTAGCCGTTGTGGGGCCTCATGCCAATGCTACCTACCGCCATGATTGGAAATTATGCCGGTATTCAACCTAAGAAGATCTTCAGAAACTAAGCATATGAATCATGGTTAAATTTTCGTTAATGAATTTGGTTCACTTCTGTGTGGTTAGGTATTCCTTGCCGATTTACCTCACCCTTCGATGCCTTGTCATCGTACGGAAAAGTGAAGCACGAAATTGGATGCGACATTGCATGCAAAAATGACACCTTGATATCCCTTGCCGTCGAGGCCGCAAAGGAGGCTGACGCCACCGTAATTTTCGCTGGGCTAGACTTATCGGTGGAGGCAGAGAGCTTGGACAGAGTCGACCTCCTCCTTCCTGGTTACCAAACTGACCTTATTAACCAAGTTGCTGCGGCCTCAAAGGGTCCGGTGGTTCTTGTAATCATGTCGGCCGGCGGTGTTGACATCGGTTTCGCCAAGAAGAATGACAAAATCAAAGCTATATTGTGGCTGGTTACCCCGGAGAGGAAGGTGGCAGGGCCATTGCAGATGTTGCCTTTGGACGTTACAATCCAGGTAACTATAAGACTTAAGTATTTACGAAGAGACCATATTTATAAAGTGCATTTTTTTAAACTACCTACTATTACAGATATGCGGATTCTATGGGTATTTTATGCTATTTATCAATTTAGTTTTTATCCAATACTCCTAACCACTATTCAAAATGGCGTTTGCTTAGTTCACCGCGTCAGTCTAGTCCGCCTAGTCCGCGTCGCGTTCGTCTAATCCGTTTAGGCGGCGCTTAGTTACTCGAAGGTGAGAAACTGTTCCGCATAATGGGTAGGCGTCTAAGTGGATTTGCATGTACATTCTTATATATATATAGTTATATAAGTTCTTATATATATACTATATATTACTTATATAAGTTATTCTATTTATTAGATACTTAGTTAATAATATAAGTATTAATTAAAATAAAGATAATAAATTAAAAAATATAGAATATTGTATAATAAAATTAATAAAAAATTTACATTTTCAATATTCATGATTGCCAACTCAATTTATTTATCTAAGTAATTAATTTTCGTTCTGTAATTATTTGATAGTATTCAATATATTATTAATTTATTAAATTTTGTCCTTGCAAAAAATCCGCTTAGATCCCGCCTAACCGTCTAGGCACTAGGCCTTTATCGACTATTTTAGGAGTGCCTACCGTTTTGAACATTACTCCTAACATTGCTTTATTTCTCGACTCAGTTTACTTACTTGAATGTGACCTTAATTTGCAGGGGGAAGATTGCCGCTTACATGGCATGAAAACGACTATGTCTATAAGCTACCAATGACATCCATGACACTAAGGCCGGTTCAGAGCCGAGGGTATCCGGGCCGGACGTACAAATTCTTCAATGGCTCCACGGTCTACCCATTTGGATATGGCCTTAGCTACACGCACTTCACCTACACTCTTCAATCAGCAACCAAATCTCTCAATATAACTTTGAATAAGTATATCCAACATTGCCGCGACATTGAGCTTAAATCGAAGGAGGTCAAGCCGGTTTGCCCTGCAGTCCTTATCGATGACTTGCAATGCAAGGATCATATCCGGTTCGGGGTTGTAGTACGCAATGTGGGCAATGTGGATGGAAGTGATGTCCTTTTGGTTTACTCAAAGCCTCCGAAATCCCTTGCAAATACGCATTCGAAGCAACTGATAGGGTTTAAGAGGGTGTTTTTGGGGATCGGTGAACGAAGATTTGTTGAGTTTGAGTTCAATGCCTGCAAAAGCTTGGGACTTGTCAGTTACAGCGCTTACAATCTGCTAGCATCAGGCATGCACACGATCACGCTTGGAGATGATGTGGTGTCATTCCCTATTCAAGTTAAACTTAATTAGTGGCTGATTAATGTAATTTATCATAATTTTGGTTATATTAGTTAGGATTAGGGTTATGGTTAATTATTTGATTAATAATTAGTAGGCTAGCTATACCTGTTTTGATCTCAAAATTGTACGCAGTAGGCCGCCTAAACCGTTTAATTTATTGCTTGCGTATTTTACCACAACTTCATTTCTATTTCTATTGAAGCTCCTACATTTTACACACGTCTCCCCAACCCACGATTCTTACCATTATAAATTCAAACATATTCACAGCTACACTTAAAAAACCTAGCTATAAGTAATATTTACCAAGTGGGAGACATACAATTTGACGTCAAGTGGGTCTAATTCACTTAATTCTAATATTGACTTGTAAATAATTAGTCTTAAATTCGAATCTCGATGACATATTATATTAAAAAAATTCAAAAATTTCAGCTCCCATGTATTAAAAAAAACACACAATTTGACCAAAAAGGTGAAACAACAAGAGAATGGATTTTTTTTTCTTTTCCTTTTAATAATAAAAAATGTATGAATACCCCGAACTAGATAATCAGAATAATACAAGAGAAACAAGAGACTGGAAGCGTCACATAGCCTAACTAAACATTAACAATGTTCCAATTGAAAGCTACCCTTTGGTGAGCCATGGATTGGGATAGATTAATTGAAAACAATCTAGTTCTCACACTCAATAATGAACCTATAAACTATGGTCGTCGGACGAGGAGGATGGGCAAAAATCCGCTGATTTCGTTCCTTCCAAATACCATAAACAGAGGTAAATACCATAAACAAAGGTAGCGAGAGCTAACCGATGAGGTGTGGAAATTTTGCCTAGACCTTTTGAGATGTCTGTTAACGAGGGTGATGTTAGCAGTGTATTGTGTTCTTATAAGAAAATCCAAAGATCATGAGACACCATAGGAGGAGACGGGGGGGTCTTCATGGGCATGTATATATAATCTACGGGTTAAACCTGTGTCACTCGTGCAATTACCATCATAAAATTAGACTCCGTATTTGGGGAAACACTTGATCTTCATGTTGGTTCCACCTAAATGAGAGTGACTGTGCCGCCCAAGGGCTTCTGCTCCTTATGCTCATGGACCTAAAATGGAATTTTTTTTTTTTGTGATGCAGATAGTCTCTGTGATTCGAATTTTTTTTTTTTTGTGATGCAGATAGTCTCTGTGATTCTCTTGAAGTGACAACAACGAACATGCTGTTTGCACAAGAAGAAAGAAGCGAATACAATTTTCTAAGGTAGTTTCTATCAGAGTTTACTGTCGCATTGTAAATTTGAATCAAGAAGAATGATTTCACACGTTTTAGACCAGCTTGGTCGAGGAAACACCACTTTTCACCCACTTACTTGAAGATAAGTATTCAAAACTTCTTGTTCATATTCATTATGAAGGTTTCATTGTTCTAACTTTGGAAGCAATCAGACAAATGACTAGAAAACATGAGAAGTGCAAGGATGAAGGGTATTTCCCAACTTGACCAAATTGATCAAAGAGTGGGGGCCAAAAGGCAAAAGACATTAAGCAAAAATGGGTTCAGTGGAACAAAAGTCTTCAATGGTGCGCCACTAACTCCACAAACTATTGGGGAGGGGAGCTTTTGAATATACGAACGGGAGGACGCAATAGCGCCATCCATAAATGTCCCTACAATTGCAGCACCCTTAAACATAATGAAAAGCAAAGCATATTAAATTAGAGTTGAAGAAATAAAGAAAACACCGAAGATAGTGACACAGATTTGGGCAAGTCATGCTCGCATAAAGCAACCAGTGACCATCTTTGGCTGGCCTTTAGACACTAGTGTGCCACAAACATGGCTGCCTATTGGTTCTGCTGTTAGATGCATGCATGTATGGAGATGATGGTGAGGCCTGGAAAGGGAATAAAACAG
Source organism: Prinsepia uniflora (assembly GCA_032719365.1). NCBI lineage: Eukaryota > Viridiplantae > Streptophyta > Magnoliopsida > Rosales > Rosaceae > Prinsepia > Prinsepia uniflora. Next base: position 710,070 of record CM064868.1, read on the forward strand.
AAACATTGTAAGAAATAATAATATGACTAACAGAAGGAAATTTGATTTATTAACCAACCGAGGCTGGAACAGTCGAAAGCTGCAATATGGGATACAAAGTAAACTGAAAACCAGATAAAAGTAGACATAATACAAATCAACACTAGAGTAGTCTCAACTCTTCAATTCCTACAGGACATTGAAGAGGAGATTAAAATACAACTTAAGGTGCCCGACAGGAGAGCTCCAGAATCAGATTCAGAGTAACGCAACACTGCCATTACAGTTAATGGCCCAACATGAGCACCAAATATCAGGGATCATTATCTTTGTTACACACAAGGAGGAATAAAGGAAAACAATGAGTTTCCATTATTACCATTGTAGCTTAAGATTTGTCGTCCAAATTTTCAACTCCAAGCTTCTGCAGCTCACCTTTAAGAGACTTCAAGTACTGAACGGCTTCATCTAGAACTGCCACGGTGTTCATTCCATTTCCACCAGGTACGATCCCTTTTAGAGCCCCTCACCATCTTCTTCATTTTCTGTCGTTTCCTTTCACCGTTGCAGCTGCTGCTGCTACCAATGCCAGAAGATTTCTCAAGTGAAGAGCGTAGCTTATCCTTCTTGGTTTTCATACCGTAACTGGAGCACGAATCAGAGGATGCAATCCCATTATTTCCATGAGTTCTTGCTGTACTGACCTCTTCTTCGTCATATTCTTCCAGGTCTTCCTCTTCCAAGCTCAACAATGCATCAATATCATCGGAGTTCTCCTTCAGAGAGATGATGCCTTCCCTATCATCAATGTTTACCTCGTTCAATCCCAAGTTGTCTTGAATGTAAGCTGCACAAATGTTAAAAGCAGGACCAGTAATTTTGTGGGCAATTGCAGGATTGAACATAATCTGGCTTCGATGATCAGTCTGGTCGAAGATAATGAAATTCTTCGGGCAAATGTCAGAGGTTTGAAATTCAACACCATGAAAAGGTTTAAATAGCTTTGCCTCATGAGGTAAAACTGCCCCATATGGAGATGCAGCTGGGATATTCATGTAATTACTACCCACTTGATTTGCTAAGGGGGGGAGCAGCCTTGTTGGGGTCAAATTGTTGGTCACTCTTCATCAGAAATTTTAAGTAATTAAAGCTGAATAGATGGGGTTTCAACTAAAGTGTGAGATTCTTTCACTTTCGACTCGACGAAGGTTCGCAAAATAATGCAAGGACTGTTTTGCAAATCAACCTATTGCCATTCTGGTAGCCACCATCCCCAACCAAAAGCAACCACAACCAATAGAACCGCCTTCTTCTATACGAATACAACTAGAACCAGTTTATCCCAAATCCCAAAATCCAGAAGGTTTGCAATACTATACTACGTAACAGGTTTAAGCAACTGACGGAAGTATTCAGCCTGTAAATACAAACAAAAGAATATCAAAAAAATAGTTTTTAAGATCTTCAAAGTGGTATAACCAAGAATGCTAAAGCAAACTGTCAAGAACAATAATGCGAATGGATATATTGGATATCATAACTACAAAAGTACAACGAGACAAAATGAAACCTAAATACACCTAGTATTCTGCCCCACAGCTCATCATGGATGTTGTTCATGTGGAGATAAACATAAAAAAAAAAGAAAAGATTTTGGGGTGTCAATAATTATGAATTCCATATAAAACTAATTCTCTCACTTTCCCCAATGACAAGTTCTTTTAATTCTAAAGTAAATGAATTCAATTGAACATTTTATTGAAATAAATTGAAAATGAAAAAGATGATTAACAACATAGCACAAAAAAATGGAAACAGGAATTTCATATTCACCTGACAAACTTGAATCAGATGATAGTAGGAAATGACCCCAACACTCATTATAATCTTCCCAACTTCCTTAACAGCTCGATATCTCTTGAAAGTTACTCCAATGTTCATTCTCACTCCTACCACCCTAAAAAATCACCAAATAAAGGATTTCTTCGAAAACCAAAGAGTTTCACCTGCAGCACAATATCATAAATGCTTGTAATTGTCAGAATGATTGAAAGCGAAATGAGAAACAGGACATTATCACCAATCTTGCATTCGATAAGAAGTACCGAAATATAAGTTTTTTCCAATATTTATCTAAAAGAAACTGCGTCTGCACATCACAGTGACTTCTAGTTCTATGCCAGTCTAAAAATTAAAAGTAATACATAAGACACTCAATCTATATACTTCTCCTAAAAATATTTGGCAGCAAACACTTCAAGTATAAACTGTTAAACCAATTTCTTTAACTCATTTGCTCAGATAGAGCTAATTTGAGCAAACAAAGATAATAAAAAGGAAGAGGATAATCTCACCCAAACGAAGCAAATTACAGTATCACGCGGAAGAACACCACCAGAGCGAACACAGTTCCTGCTATAATTCACAAAAGAAGACGTCCACGGCATCTTGATTTTACTTCTTCAATACCAAATTAATACAAAAAGATCTCAAGCTTCAACTGGAAGATAAAACAACCCAAGTAAGTCTAACCTTATCCAAAATATGTCTCTGCCAGAAGTCACAAAACAAATAAAGAACCCCCAGCTTGCCTAATGGGTAAAGTAAGAAGAAAACAAATGAAAACTAAAGAAAGAAGTAATTTTATTATGTGGGTTTATCAAAGCAGAGATCATTACTAAACAGAAACTGATAAAATCAATCCTAAATAGTCAAATTAAACTCATTTCTTAATTTGAGCAGCTTTTAGCAACATAATGGAAAAAATTATAATAACCAAAACAAGAAACCCAATTCCAAACCCTAGTTCATGCGACCAACCGAACAAAATCTTCATTTATGCATATAATTCAAGTAATCAAAATGAATCAGCTCAAAAAGAACAATCAAATCCAACTTCCAGCATCTCCAAACAAAACCCACAAGAAAAATAAGGGAAGCAGACACGAAGAAGATGATAAATTTAGAAAGCAAAACCTTAGAATCGAAAGAGAAGATTACAGAAGAAAACCACGCTAACGATTTCAGAGGATCAGATTTCGGATTTCAGTACGATTCTCAGATAAAAATTCCCAAGATTTGCGCTTCCTGCTGAACAAGATCTAGCACTTAAGAGAGAAGAGAGAGATGAGAAGGGGGTGTTTGGTGGTGGTATTTAATTTTGGAGATTGGTTGGGATGCGTGCAGGCACTCAGACACAGAGGAGTCAAACACGGAGCGTGGGAACCGTCGGATTGGGGGCCTTGGAAATGCTTTCCGTCTATTGCGGATGCAATGATGGCCGTCGGATGAAGCACGCGTGCAAGGGGAACATATGTGGGGCCTTCACGGGGTTTGACGAATGCGTATCGTGGAAATGACTCCTCTTCTCTCTTCTTCCTCGTGTGATTAACCTTTATTTATTACCCCTAATCTCTTCAATTATGCTTTCCATAATTATGCTTTAGTGAGTGCCCGCTTCTCTCTGCAGCCTCACCCATGGATGTTGCCATGGAGTCGTCTTTTAGCTTTTCTGTGTTGCATTATTTTGGGCCGAAATATCAATACGTGATGTAATTGTCATGGATTTAATAATACGCGAAATACAACCCGCCATGGCGAAGGTGCATGAAATGAAAGACGCGTAAGATGGTGATGGATGTGTCAAATTGTCAATTGGTGGCAAGATTATTGGCTGCCACGTACCCTTGGTCTATAACCAAGCACCCACCTGCTCGATATCAATTGACAAAAGTGTTCAGGAAAAAAAAAAAAAAATTGACAAAAGTGGCTATGCCTACTCCTTGAGAGCGCATTGGGTACACCAAAATATATACATTTTTTATTTTACAAAGAGTGGGATCGAATGGAATAGGATAATACATACAAAATATAAAGGACGTCCATGGGAGCACCATCCATGTCCATCGGTGCACTATATCTAAAATATATTACAGTTTAATAATATTGCCTACTCATTTGTACTTGAGATATTTCAAGTTCAAATTTTATAGATGATGAATATTATCCGATGTCATCTAATTAGAATATTTTAAAATGTAAAATTATTTTGATTCATTTAAAAATTACAAATTTTTCTTTAGATTCGGAAAAATAAGCGTATCTTTGAGGAGAATTTTCTGAGGCCCTGTAATTCTAGACAGATAATTGCGATGGCAGCCATTGAATGACACATGGCCAACTTGATTTGCTCGCATATCTGGCCAGATAATTGTGATGGATGCTGTTGAATGGCACATGACCAATTTGATTTGCTTCCGGTGTTGGCTTGGCAGAAGTCATGGATTGGGATGTTCAAAGTCAATTTGGATGGCTCCCAGGTTGGTCCAGATGGACCATATTGCTGCAGGTGGAGTTATTCAGGTTCTTCGGGAAATTGGAAGGCTAGTCATGCAATCAATTTGGGAGTGAGAGAGCCTGAGCCATGTCGGGGGCTTGATCAGATGGATTCAAAATCGGGTCAGTAGATACATAATCGTTGCATGAAATGAATATATTTGTGTTAGATAAACCACTAGTTGGCAATAAATAATTAGCAGATTTAATATGATGTATGCCATGTGACTTTTTTATACTGAAAGGCTCTGTTCCTTAGATGGGGTTCCTAATTAAATTGACGGAGAAATACAAATTTCATGAGAAAACGGGTTAAAATGACCTAATTGTTAAATGTGAGAGATTTTATAGACAACAGACACATACTAGACACAATTTGGCAGGGGCGATTAGAACCTCATAACATTGTTGCACCACACGAAAAATTTTGAATTTAATTTGTTGATAAGATAATTTGAAATTTGAATCAGATTAAATTTTGTACATTTGAAATTGTCTTGTCTAGCTAATCTGTGAAACTGAAATGATCTACTTGGATCTGTCAAAGAAATGAGAGCAGCATTGTTAAAATAGAAATTCCAATAGTTTCTTCCCATCTTCTGATAGTAACATTCATGGAAAATGAGGCATGGTGGAGTGTTGTATCTGGATCAAAGCAAGAACCTCCTTCCAATGTAGGGCTGCAATCTACATAGTTACAGGCGTACTGTAATGCCAATTGCAGAGCTTTTTTGCTCCAGGCTTTGCCACACACTAAGCTTTCTGCAACATCATGCATATATGATAAGTCGTTAAGATTTCAGGGTCGATCAACAATACTGATACTTTTATTGATATGAGAATCATATTCTTCATTGAAAGTAGAGTAATCTAGTAATCTAGTGGCTGCAAGCAGACAGTTGCAAATGTGGCTTCAATAAAAGCTCTCTCCTCGATCTGTCTTCTCATTGAAAGTAGAGTAATAGTAATATAGTGATATGATTCATTAATCCTTTTAATATATATGTGATCAAAATTGTGTACAAATGAGATTTTGATCATACTTCTTGTACCTAATAAAAACATGAAACGGAAAAAAAAAAATCTATTACTAATATCATATTACATTATTACATGTAAGTTGTATGTCAGTGAGGATCCCGATCCTTCTATATACCAAACAAGGAAGTTAGAAAAGAAGAAAATATATGAAGTTACAAAGGGACATCTCCAGAGTTGATCAATGTAGGGGAGCTGCACTTAATTTCAACATGTCAAAATCCACTTGACTTGCCCCGAGGAATTCATGGCTATCTTTGTAGGGACCACTGAATGGTTGAGGCTAAAGCTTTGTGTGTGTGTGAGTGTGTGTATAGGGCTTTATCCACATTTATAACTTCATCCATTACAAAAATGGTGTCTCAAAGAGTCAGCTTTGCCATAGTCCTACTCAGTTATGCTCGGCTTACTGTTCTAGCAGTTCAGCCAACCTTGGAACTTGAAGTTGAGGCCATGGAGGCATTCAAGAAATCAATCACCAGTGACCCAAATGGAGCTCTTGCAGACTAGACACCAGATGCAAGCCATCATCACTGCAATTGGTCTAGTGGTGCCTGTGACCCTTCCACAAATCGTGTAATTTCAATTTCTTTGGTTGATAAGCAGCTCAAAGGCAAGATATCGCCATTCCTCGCAAACATTTCAGGCCTCCAGGTTCTTGACTTAACTTTAAACTCATTCACTGGACATATCCCAGCTCAACTGGGACTTTGCTCCCAACTTTCTCAGCTTATCTTGTATGAAAATGCTCTTTCGGGTCCAATCCCGCCTGAGCTAGGCAACCTTAGCAATCTTCAGGCTTTAGATTTAGGTGACAACCCTTTGACTGGAAGCATCCCAGACAACAAACCTGTTACAGTTTGGTGCCAATTTTAATAACATCACTGGAAAAATCCCACCCAACATAGGAAATCTTGTTAATCTTCAGATATTTGTAGCATATGGAAACAACTTAGTAGGCTCAATAACTGCTTCCATTGGTGAGTTGGGAGCTTTGCAAGCTCTTGACTTGAGTATAAAGCAGATGTCAGGTCCACTGCCCTTGGAGCTCAGAAATTTGTCAAATTTGGAAGCACTTCAATTGTTTCGAAATTTTTTTGACAGGAAGATCCCTTCTGACCTAGGTCAATGTAAGAAGCTTGTGAATCTTGAACTCTATCACAATCAGTTCACCGGAGGCATTCCTTCTGATCTTGGAAAATTTGGTTCACTTAGAAACTTTGAGATTGTACAAGAATAGGCTAAACTCCACAGTCCCACTCTCCATTTTTAACTTGAAGTCCTTAACCCACTTAGGAGTTTCAGAGAATCAGTTAACTGGGACGATACCAGCTGAGCTTGGTTCGCAAAGATCGTTAGAAGTATTGACCATGCATTCCAATAGTTCACTGGAGAGATTCCTTCATCCATCAAAAACTTGACAAATCTAACATATTTGTCGATGAGCTTCAATTCCCTAACAGGGGAGCTTCCATCCAACATAGGGATGCTTTACAATCTGAAAAACCTTACCATAACCAGTACCCTTCTAGAGGGATTCATTCCAGCAAGTATCACCAATTGTACCCATCTTCTGGTTCTAGACTTGGCTTACAATAGAATAACTGGGAAACTTTCTGTGTCTGGGGGTAGTTGCCAAATCTTACTTTCCTTTCTGTTGGTTTCAATCAAATGTTCGGGGAAATCCCAGACAACCTTTTCAATTGCACAAATCTTGCCACTCTAGATTTGGCAGTGAACAACTTTAGTGGTTTACTGAAACCAGGGATTGGAAAACTCTCCAATCTGAAGATTTTGAAAGTTGTATCAAATTCATTAGTTGGAGTTGGACCAATTCCACTTGAAATCAGCCAATTAAGCCAACTTATTCTGCTTACACTTGCTGAGAATAGCTTTTCAGGTCCAGCTCCACCACAGTTTTCTAAGCTCTCAAATTCATTACAATGCTTTAGAAGGAATCATACCTGACAATCTTTCCGAACTAAAACAGCTCACAATTCTTCAGTTGGAGCAAAATAAGCTAACAGGTCCAATTCCAGATACCTTCTCAAAACTTGAGTTGCTTTCGCACTTTAGCGTCCAACATAACATGTTAAATGGTTCCATTCCGAAAAGAATGGCTCAACTTGATCGATTGACGGCCCTGGATCTGTCTCACAACCGTCTCTCAGGACCCATTCCTGGGTCTCTGGCCTCAAGCATGAGAAGCTTGCAGATATATTTGAACTTTTCATACAATTTCTTGGATGGCACAATTCCAGATGAGCTTGGTACTTTGGAGATGGTACAAGCCATTGACATTTCCAACAACAATCTTTCGGGGATCATTCCAAAAACAATAGAAGGCTGCAAGAACTTGTTCTCTCTTGATCTGTCAGGGAACAAACTTCTGGTTCAATTCCAGCTGAAGCTTTTGCGCAGATAGACATCCTAACAAGCTTGAATCTTTCAAGGAACAACTTAGATGGTGAAATCCCAGAAAAGTTGGCAAATCTGAAGCATCTTAGCTCCCTGGACCTTTCTCAAAATCACCTGAGGGGGATTATCCCTGAGAACTTTACCAAGCTTTCCGTGTTGAAACACCAGAACCTTTCTTTCAATCAACCTGAAGGCCGTGTTCCTCAAACTGGAATATTCGCAAGAATAAATGCACCAAGCTTTCGAGGAAATCCGGATCTATGTGGAAACAGATTTCTAAAGGCTTGCAAGAAAATGTCAAACTGGTTGTCCAAGAAAACCAAGATTATTCTGGTGGTGCTTGGATCTGTATTGATGCTTCTACTTCTAGTTTTCTTTATTCTAATCCTCAACAGGTTCACCAACTTGCGAAGACAATAAAAGCTTGAGAATCCAGAATTTGAGTACACTTCAACATTTCCACTCGAGAGGTTTGACCAAAAGGATTTAGAAATTGCCACTGGTTTCTTTAGCAAGGATATTATTCTAGGTGCAAGCAGTTTGAGCACTGTGCACAAGGGTCGACTAGAAGATGGGCAGATAGTAGCTATAAAGATATTGAATCTACGTGAATTCTCCGTTGAGTTTGATAAATGCTTCAAGCGAGAAATCAAGACACTCAGCCAACTGAGGCATAGAAATTTGGTAAAGGTACTGTGCTATGCTTGGGTGAGCAGGAAGTTAAATGGTGTAGTTCTGAAGTGCATGGAGAATGGGAACTTGGAAAACGCTATCCACAAAGATGGGATGAGTCAGGGGAGATGGACATTAGCCGAAAGAACCAAAGTTCTAATTTTGATAGCAAGTGGATTGGAATATCTGCATTCAGGTTACGGTTTTCCCATTGTTCGTTGCAACTTGAAGCCTTCTAACATCCTGTTGGATGGTGACTGGGAGGCACATGTGAGTGATTTCGGGACAGCTAGAATGTTGGGTGTTCATCTCCAGGATGGGAGTAGCCTTTCCTCTGCATCGGCTTTCGAGGGCACAATCGGCTACTTGGCACCAGGTGACCTCTTGCTGGCTGTTCTTAGTTATAAAACTTCTCTCCTTTTTTTCTCTTCATTGTTGCAGTCATTTCCCATGTGCTGTTAGCATAAAAGTAGATATGCAGTTAACAGCTAAAACCAACTAAAACTTGGATATTTTCATTTCAATTTCTAAAAGGAACTTTCCTGCATATGATTTTTCATGGTACTCACCTGCTTAAACGTGTCTTCGCAGAGTATGCATACACGAGAAAAGTAACAACCAAGGTAGAAGTATTCAGCTCTGGAGTAATAGTGATGGAGCTACTGACAAAACAAAGGCCAACATGCCTCATAGAAGAGGACGGGCTGCCAACGAGCTTGCGCCAACTTGTGGAGAAAGCCCTTTGAAATGAAACAAAGATGCTTCATCAAGTTCTGGACCCCATGCTTGCTTCAAATATGTCTGAGGATCAGGAGAAAATTTCAGAAGAGCTACTTAAGCTAGCCTTGCATTGCACCTGCCCAAATCCTAATGACCGACCTAACATGAATGAAGTGTTGTCTTCCCTTCAGAAGCTGAAAAAGGAAACATAGTACAATTACCATGGTAATTATATTTAGCGAACTATTAATGTTTGTTCAGGCTTCAATTTCAAACTTGCAATGCTGTATCGCTGTTGGAAGAATGGAAGAAAAACGCTTTCTCATCACGCAATAGTTATTGTGCAATGAAAAGTGAAATTTTCTCATGTTCCATAATCAAATTCAAGTTTCACCATTATTCTGTAGAATCAAATCCTAATGTATGCATTTCATTATGTCCAACAATCTCTTGGAGACCAAAAGAACATTTCCCATCGAAAATCGGGTTGATAGCATTAAAAAGAAAATATCATATTTGATGAAGAAAGATTGTATCTTTCACCTAATCATTGCTCACAATAATAATATAAAAAAATACAATCAAACAATAGCTAATAAAAAATAATCAGATAAAGCTGATTTATCCAGAAGCACTTATACTTTTTTTTTTATCAACATCAAGAGAATTTCATTAATCCAAAGTGTAAGTAGGAATTCAAATACAAAGGATAAAAAAAAACTAACTAATAAGCTACAATGAAAATAAGAGCCAAAAACACAAATAATAAAAATAGGCTCATCAGAAAAAAAAAAAAATCCAGTAGTAAACACAAGGAGGCCGCCACCCGCAGCTTCGTCACTGGCGTCATCCGCTTCGCTACTATCAAGAGAAACCCAATGAAAAAAAGAGTTATGGAAAGGGATCTATAGAGAATGATGTTTAGACAAAAAACCATAAACAGTCTGCATATTTAAATGATACAAGAGATCAATAAAAATCTTAAAACTAACACATTCAAAAATGGAAAAGGGTTGTTGAATGGAGGTGGCAATAAGGAAAACAAATGGGCTTTGAGTTTTTGAATTTTGAGTGAGATGAAGGACAAGGAAAAGAAAGATTCATGAAAGAAAATGATAATAAGAAGAAGGTGTGTGATGAGAGAAATGTGAGAAAGTTTATGTAAAAAAAGAGAGAAGATGGAAGAGGTGTGAGCCATCAAAATAAGAGGAATGATATTGAAGAGGACATACAAAGAAAACAAAGAAAACAAAGAAATCACCATAAAGGGTTGAGGCAAAGGAAAACCGCCACAAGGATGGAGAAGAGGAAAATTTCCAAGGATGGAGGACGCAAAAAGAGGAGAAAATTTGGATAAAAGAAGGAATATAAGAGAAGAATAGAGAAGGAGGTGGAGGTTAACCCCAAACCCACACACCAGATGGTGGAGATTTGAAGAACCTCCACCCCAAAAACCTTGAGCGGCTGTTGTAGGAAGACAACCATCTGTTTAGGGTTTGAGAGAGAAGTGCTTACAATTTAAGACGTCACTAATTGGGTGCAGTATCAATCTGCTCGGGGAGGACCATGGAGCAAAAAATCCCCAATAGTTGAAGGAAACTCCAGGCCTCCAAAACCATGATCAGCACCTTCAGATGCAAAAGCAGCTTTACCCAAAAGCAAATGGGCCAACCTGAAATGCTCAATCGTCCCCTCCCCATCACCATCCAAAAAGTAGTTAATCCAGCCCTCCAACCTCTCCACTTCTTTCCCACACTTTGGCCCCTTCACCCCAACAATCTTCTCATAAAATCCACCTTCACAATGACAAGAATTACCATCATTACCCTCCAATTCTAGCCCAGCCCTTTCTTCCTCTCCTTCTTCTTGACGATGAGACAAACCCAAGAGTTGAAGCAACACTTGGATATCGTCAATTGCATCCGTGTCGGTTTCGTTGATGGTTTCAGAGTGATACAAGGCATTGGATTGAGGTGGGTTTTCTTGTGTTTGTGGGAAAATAGGGGAGCATGAGATGAATGCTTCAGGAGCTTCACTGCAATCTTCCAATGTGTTTGAGCTCTGATCATTGTTGTTGTTGGTGTTGTTGCTGGGTTGGTCAGAGTGGAGGTATATGGGTGAGCTTAGTGATTCTTCGGTTGATAACTTGGTCCCTTCTAGCGATGGTGAGGTAAATTTTTGTGATGGGTGCTCTAATTTCATTCTCTTCTCGACCTAGAAAATTACTCCGAATAAAATATTAAAAAAATTCAACACCAACAACCAAAAATTAAATTCAATAAAAAAAAATCTGGACAGCGGAGAAATTGAACTTGTTTAAGGGAGGAGAAGAAATTGGAGTGTAGGGACGATGGAGCTCGCACATCTTCCATGTTTGATCTCTATTATTTATATAATAACTGAAAGATCGCAGCTTTATATAAACTTCAAATTTGGTTAAATTTTCTCAAATTTTTAAGAAGACGATATGAGCAAGAAAAAATAAGAAATTTATTTCCAATCAACATTACATATGTAATAATAATTCACATTTCTCTGCACTACAACACCAACAAATTTCACGCTCAAATCCACAATCAACATTACTTGCCTCGGCTTCTGTTGTTGCGGTCACTACTTAATTAACATTTACAACAAAGATTTAAAAAATTCCAATCTAAGGCTAAGATTCTATGAGTAATAACTAATGACATATTCAAGCTCCCATTAATATTGTGTTGGTGACTAAGCTGCTCACTGGATTGTGAGCTGTAAAAACAGTAAATGAGAAATAGACAATGTCATGTGTGTGTGGGTTTGCTTGGACTCTAGTGGGCAAGGTGAGCCACGAGTCTTAACACAATTGGTCCTTAGATGTGTAAGCTAATGATTGGTACAGATTTTATCATAGCGACTTTATCTCTAACCGTCTCCAATATGTGTGGAGGGTGCAAAGTATGTGTGTCATTCCCCAATCAATCAACAAAGTAATATAAAGAAACCACAGAAAACTCTATGAGGAATTTAACCAAACACCTAGAGTGCAAAATATTTTAGAGACGCTTATAAACGACCTTCCAATTATTCATCAATCCAATTACACAATCTAATAGAATAGGTAGAGAAGAATGCCAGGACCAACCATTTTCAGCTAAACTTACACTTTATAGAGACTCACCTTTGATCCCTTTTCAGCTGAAGTTGAATTCCAATTCTGCAGCCTTACACTCTGAGAATACCAACATTATGAAGATAAAGTTATGAGGGAGGGATAATGTTCTGGGTGCTGCAAGCATAAAAATGTAAGTGTGGCATCAAGAATCTCGACCTGTGCCTTTTAATTGGATGAGTCATGATGAAGAGGCCAATTCCATTCAATTCAAAGACTCACAGTTGTAGTGTCCATATATGGTCTTATAGTAACTATTCATGACAAGTGAAGTTTGGTGGGATCTGATTAATATTTCAAGAGTAACGCTTATATTTAACTACAACTAAACATATAGGTATCACTTGTTAGGACAGTTAAGTAGTTATGTAGGTTGTTATGGAAGTTAACCAGCTGTAAATGAGCTGTGAAGAAAGGCCAGGTGTCATAGGCTCATTCCCTGTGATTGTTTTTCTGTTTTCTTAGTTTTTCATACGTATGTATATATTGTTTTTCCCTTGTAAATTAGAACTAACGCTTCATTTTTTCCTTGGTTCAATACAACAGGGTTCTCTTTTCTTCTTCCCCTAATCTTCTTCTGATTTTCTCTGGTTCTTCCCCTAGGTTTTCATGGTATCAGAGCTTCGGCTCGATCCTCAATCTCATTTTGGAGGAATCCTCTGCGCAGTACCGTATCGGAGCCGTGGTCATCCATCAACCATGAAATGAGCTTGTTCCTTAATCGTGTGCTCGTCTCTGCCATAGCTAAGTTTCTCTCAAATTGTGTTCTTTCTTCTATTTCCTGTACCTTTGTCAATTGAAGTCTTGTTGTTGATCAAAAGAAAATCGTTGCTTGTTCCTTAATCGTGTGCTCGTCTCTGCCATAGCTAAGTTCCTCTCAAATTGTGTTCTTTCTTCTATTTCCTGTACCTTTGTCAATTGAAGTCTTGTTGTTGATCAAAAGAAAATCGTTGTTGTTGCTTGAATTCCAGTAGTAATCTCGATCTTGATAAATTGTTCGATGTGTTGTTACATTGAGTCATTTGTTGTAGTCTGGTGTTGATTGTGCAAGTTATGGTTAATTGCATGGAGATCAGTGTCTCAGTTCAAGTATCAATACGAAATTCTGAGAAGTTGTAGTCAAATTCAGGTTGTGGGAAATAGATTAAAGTAAAGAAGTGTACGCAGTTCAAGAATGTCTAATTCTCAGTCTCAAGTTCTTGGATCTAGTTCTCAGAATGCCCCTATTTTCCTTCCAAATATCATGCTTGATGAGTCCAATTACTCCACCTGGCTTTTTCGAATGGAATCCTTTTTGGGAGGTTTACATTTGCTTAGTTTCGTTGATGGTACCACTAAGTGTCCCCCAGAGTATGTACTAGCTGAAGATGGTGACAGGACCCATCCCAATCCCCCCGGGATTACCGTGGAATGTGCCCTGCTCCCGTCCAACAAGGGGTGTCAGACAAGGGATAACCACGAGCCACTGCCCAAACAGGGCATCCAGAGTGCGCAAGGATCGATGGAGGAGGTGTGCAATGTCCCAGTCCCTGCTGCAATCGCATCCGTAATCAACCTGAAGGGCATTAAAACCAAAAGCTGTGAGTGGACAAAAACCAATAAGTTTACCAAATACATTTATAAGACATTTATGCCCTCCAATAAAAACGTATGCATGCCACCAAAAACCAGTAACCAAAACGTTTGCTCAACCGAGCCATTAGGGCCTTAGCCCAAAAACCGTTAACCAAAAACCAAGTGTGGGAACTCAGCCCAAAACCGTGGAATACCACCACCACATATTAAAACCATGTGGGTCACCACCCACGACCATAATTGAACATCAATTTAAAATCCGAAACCATTTAGGGTCCCTGACCCGACATACCATTTCACAACCAATAATCCATTTTTACCACATAACACATATCCAACCAATAAGCCATTTTATTCATTAATCCATATTTTACCATTACCATCACCAGCATCCCAGATGCTTAGCGTCCCAGACGCTAGACGTCCCTAACGTCATATCTCACGGTTTCATAAGCTACGCGTGCTGCCCGGGGTCTCTCCGGGTCCATATATCTGACATCCCTGATGTCTGACGTCCCTGACGTCAATCATAGCAATCCTGCTCCTGAGTCATCATACGGTCCGGCTGCTCCGTATAATGACCCCTCGCAGGCAATGCACCGTGACTTCCCCAGTGTCCCAGACATCTGGAGGAGACCATCATATATCCTTGTATCCAGATGGTATATGGAAAACAGTTTTATTAAATCCTTTTATCACATTATTACCATTGGGCCCTGCCCGAAATTTCCATAAAACCACATAATTCCATTTAGGGTCCCTGACCCAAAATCACCATTATAAAATATAGGGTCCCTGACCCGAAATCACATTTATTATCCAACTGGGCCTCATGCCCGATTTTATGAACCACTGGGCCCACGGCCCGATTTGTAAACCAACTGGGCCCGCAGCCCGACCTTATAAACCCGCTGGGCCCACGGCCCGAATTCACAAATCAACTGGGCCCCTGGCCCGATAATATAACTCAAATGGGTCTCAGCCCGATTTCATACCAACTGGGCCCCTGGCCCGATTTCATTAACCAACTGGGCCCCCGGCCCGATTCTCAAATGGACTCCAAGTCCGAAATTTCCAAAACAAGTGGGCCTCAAGCCCGAGTTCATATTTCCAATTTCAAAACCATTTCATCATATTATTTATTTAACCACAAGCACACAAAACCACAAATAAACCGTTAATCCCGATATACGTGAAATACGGAAAACACCTCGAAATACGTGCAACATATCCAAAATCAATGCTCACAAATACCATCATAGAAATCATGTATATAAACCATATAACACATTTAAGCATGCATAGGATTTATAAAACCAAAGTCCACTCACAGACCGTTTTAACCGTGTGCCTCGATATGCGTGCCACCGGCCCTCCCGGGCCACACCACTATCACCGGGACTCCCAATCCTGTCCAAATTACATTAGAGGGTTACTAACCTCATCATTAACATCCTATCAAAGTCCCGTAATTTTCCCGAATTTTTACTTATTTTTAAACTTAATTAAAAACCTTCGGACATCCCGAACACTATCGAGACGGTGTCCGATCGACACGAAACCAATTCCAAAATGTCCGTTACATTAAATGGGACAGAAATCATGTTGACCTCACCTCGAGATCCGTGCCCACGCGCCGTCACGCGCCGCCGTGAGTGGCTGCGCGTGAAACTCACGCGCCGTGAACAGTGTCACCATTCTGACCCGGTTGTCTGATAAACGGGTCACCGTGACCCGCGACCCAACCCGACTGGTTCTCAGCCATTACTCGACCATTTTCAATTCCGTTTGTTCCTACAAGATCGTCTCATCAATTCCAGTTGATCCATGCCTTAAAAACTGAGAAACCAATACGTTTGACTACCTGTTCGTGGAGGTGTGCAGACCGGCCACCTGCAACCGTCGTGCCTGCACGATCCCGGCCACCATTCCTTTCGAAAACGATCCCCAGAAGCTCGTCTCACCTTCTAGATCATCATCCTAATCACCAGATCGATCGAAACACGTTAAAACCCATCCTACCATTTTTGTACCCGAAAACAAACTCACGGGTTCGAGGCTTACCTCGCCGCCGTGGCTACCGCCGTGGTCACCAGCATGCCCAGTTCGACTCCAGGAACTCCTTTCACCCCTCAAACACGATCAAAACCAGTCCACACTGATTTTCCAATTTTTGAGTTTTCGGACCTCTCTGTTTTGTTTTGCCGCCGTCGTTCCTGCCGTCTCCGTCGCCTCCCGTCGTCTCTCAAGCCTCACCGTAGTCAATTCAAAATCCTCCGCACAGCCTCATGGTTACAGATGTGGTGGGGATGCGTAAGGGGGAGCCGTGTGCGGGTGTGCATGTGCACGGCTCTGTTTTCCGGTCACCACCGCCACCCACGGCGGTCACGCCGCCACGTGCGACACAAACTCCTCTCAGCCTCCCTGTGTTCTCTCACGGTTCCAAAAACAGAAGGGGTTGTGTGTGCATGTGTTTCGGGTGGGAGGAAAACAGAGTGAGAGAGAGATGAGTGTGATCAGAATTAAAGGAAAGGGAGAGATGAGATCAAAGGCCCAGATTTAATCTGAGGTTTGAATGGATGGTGAGGATTTAAGGGGAGAAAATGGATTAAATAATCCAATGGCCAACAAGGATCCAGATTTTAGGGAAGGTGGGGATGAGTGACACGTGGCCTACATCCAAGGGTCCAGATTCGTCAGTTACTGTTCACCTATTTAAATATTATTTTATTCCGAGTCTCGGTTAACCGTGTTTTACGTCCTTGACCATAACTTCGTCGTCGTAACTCCGATTTCGGCATGCCGCCTGTCGTTGGATTTGTATCGACGATACCTACGTAACGGTCCTTGGCCCTCGCCCATCGGACCTCCCGGTCAGAAAGTCAACATTTGGCCCCTAATAAGCCAAATTACCAAAATACCCCTCAACTTCCAAACACCATAACTTTCTCTACGAATGTCGGAATCGAACGTGCCACCTGTCTATGAACTCGTGACGTCCCAAACTACGTCACGGTCATCGGTCAAAGTCCATTTGACCGCCCGAACAAAAAGTCAACATTTTGCCCACGACCAGGGGCAAAACGGTCATTTTGCACATTTTGTCCGATTCCGCCCTACTAACCACCGTTCAACCTCACTAATCAAGATTAGTCACTAAACTAATCCCGGAATTCGGGACGGGTCGTTACAACCTTCCCTCCTTAATAAATTTCGTCCTCGAAATTCCAACCGCTCTAATCTCAACGTACTTCCCTCCTTAATAAGTTTCGCTCTCGAAACTCGACTATCCTGATTCCACAAACACCCCGTGGAAAGTGGAATCGACCACGCAACACGTGTACACCCGTACACCAACTACTTAGACAAAACTTGTCTACACCCAAACGTACCACTAGTACTCAAAACGTAACGACTACATTCGACCCCGTCGAATGACTGAAACTACTTGTTTCGAATTTGACACCACTTGTCAAATCGACCCTCTCGTTAACGCAACAACTCGACGGTTCCTTTCCCACTCCCACTAGGAGTTAGCTGACCCCACTCAACAATCTATATTGACACATCCTGACAAACTGTCACCACACAGTTGTTGTCAGTCGAAAACTGACACTAGACTCACTCGTGGCTACACATGCCACCAACGTACTTAACTTAGTAAACGATTACCGACCTTTCAAACGACCTGTGTGTAATTAAACACATCGGAATTACCATGACCCATTGCATAGTAATGTCCGGTCCACAACCAATCCCATGGTATCGGAACCAATCCGACTACCACCACGTTCACCAACACACCTCGGGTATATCCCGTGTACCGTAGCTAGACATCACAAGTCTACAAGGTATTGTACCTCGAACCATGTACGAAGTACACACATCTACCTAATAACCAGACTACAACCACCTAGGTTATAGCCGAACGCGTTCCAACAATGGAGTACGTTTGCCCAATCCAGCATGAGACAAATCGAAACTCCACCCAACATCTAGTTCCAATTCCGAATCCAAATCCGCAAGTTCGTAAGAAATCCCGGATCCAAACCCAGACATCACAGTTTAACTCATTTCCAAATCCGAATCCGAAATCATTATTCCGTAAGCTAGCATTTGGAATAACCATTCCGTACCCAAACCCAGAAATATACTTTCAAGTTCCAAAATCGAATCCTGAATCGTCACCCAGATATTCGATTCCAAATCCCGAAATCTCGTTCACATTTACCAAGACACACCAAAACCGAACCTATCGGTTACCCGTTCAATACACTTGATTGACTTCATAGGGAAGCCAATCCAACCTCCACACGTCTAAGGTTGACAAAATTCAACTACCTTGGAAACCTACTCACCCGAGTAGAATACCCTACGGGCCCTTCGAAAAGAAGTTCAATCTCGTCATTTACGACTCACGTACCAAGGTAAGAGTGATATACTCTCCCCCTATCTGAATCATCAAGATCACGACCCAGATAGACACTGTGTCCCTGACAATAACGTCAAAATCCTAGATCGCCACAACGATTGACAACCGACTCCGACAACTAGACAGATCAGTCAACGACGAGACACGTCGAGACTGCGGATTCTCACGGATTACCTTGTATCAGTCCTTGTCATTCCACCTAGGAAAAACCAAGGATGATCCAACATGATGACACCAATACTCATCCTACGTGGATGCAGCCAGACTCACTGCACTCACTACGCCATGTAACACCACATCGTCTGCCACCAAGCAGAAAATGAGAAATCTCGTTTACCTAATTTCGAATACGTAGCTCCTCCTAATGACCCGCAATTACACCTGGGCCCACCAACCAATACACGCTCAACGTACTGGTAACTACAGTCAATGTCTGCCAGGGCAGAAAGCAAGAAGTCAACCCCAATGACTTTGGAATACCAATCACCAAAAATGAGCACCACTCTCGTTCCCCAATCACAACTCTCCTCGACACTAAGGTTCCTACCATGTTGGAAACAGACATGCTCCCAACAAGACGTCAAGTCTAACCACTAGACTTCCTACCTCCTCAATTCACTTGGACAACCCCGGGTCCACAATCAATCCGCTATTGTTCCGTTCGCACATCCCGACCTTTACAGGTTCAACACTCGGTTTCCCAAGTTCTCAATTACAAATTCCTACCTTTATACCACTAATGGTTTTCCTCGTCTTTTCCAGTTTTAATCATTTCCATGTACATTTTAGGGATATTTAAAAACATAAAAACGCACAAATTTTGGAGTTTCCAACAACTCCCCCAAATCCACTAATCATCCCAAAATTTCTTAAGTCTTAATTATACCATTTTAATCCACTCCTTACTGGTTATCTCACCACTATTGGAACTTATCCCAACACAGCACAGTCTTATCTGGATCCCATCCAGTCCATCACTCAACCACTATCGAATCTCAAAGACCGAACATATGTTCATCATGACGGAGTCACACCCCAACTTGTGGCTCATCGTCAACACCATTACCGACACTAGCACCAGCGCTAGTACCAGCACCAACACTCTATCAACAACACTAGTATCAGCACACATGCATCCATACTAGCATCAGCACAAAAGTACCAACCCCGCAAACATCCATACTGCACACCGTGTGCAAATACGACAACCCTGGATCTCCGTTCATACGGAACGACGATCCCGTACCTCACGACTATGGGTACCACTATTCTGACAATCCCTATCAGGAAAATGTACGTTCCCCGAACGTCCCCCGATCCCCAAGTATCAGAACCATACCAATTACCCTCGATAGCCAGTCATCTCCATATGACTTCCGACTAACTGTCATTGCTATCGAGATCCGCATCCATACCGTACACTAATACCTGATCCAACACGGGATTCCACAATTTATCTCAGAACCGTATCCGTACATCGAATCCCATAGTTCTGCCTAAACTCACCAGAGCCATCCACATGGTCATCCATGACCTCAGCCACTCCTCGCAGCACAAGTTCTCACCCGCTAACCACAATTAAGGTTTACCTTTTTAATACTAGGGCTCCACAATCACACCCTATGGTTCAACCGAACCAAACAGTTATCCGTAATATAAAATTCACAACCTGACCGACCCCGCGGTCTAGACATCGAATAGACATCAAATCTAATCCTACCATCCCATCAACGTGGGTTCCACCACTAGGTCATCGGCCAACTCCGATGAACCAACATCCCTCACACTAGAAACCACCACAAGGGTTCACATTTTAGACCATTACTCACATGAGGTTCCCCGAACCTGGCTGCACCTAGCAGCACAACAATCCAATATCTCATGACCGAACCGACGGTCCCACTATACCAGTTCACCACAATCAACCCCACTTGGGTCGAATCACATTAACGCACGACGTATCGGGCCAAACACACTCCATCCACTATCCAAACCCAAAAACTATCTATCAGGTTGATAACGAATTGCAGCCCAATGAGACATCACACCCTCGACCTGCGCGCACAAATAGAGCAACCGTGCTCTGATACCAAGTTGACAGGACCCATCCCAATCCCCCCGGGATTACCGTGGAATGTGCCCTGCTCCCGTCCAACAAGGGGTGTCAGACAAGGGATAACCACGAGCCACTGCCCAAACAGGGCATCCAGAGTGCGCAAGGATCGATGGAGGAGGTGTGCAATGTCCCAGTCCCTGCTGCAATCGCATCCGTAATCAACCTGAAGGGCATTAAAACCAAAAGCTGTGAGTGGACAAAAACCAATAAGTTTACCAAATACATTTATAAGACATTTATGCCCTCCAATAAAAACGTATGCATGCCACCAAAAACCAGTAACCAAAACGTTTGCTCAACCGAGCCATTAGGGCCTTAGCCCAAAAACCGTTAACCAAAAACCAAGTGTGGGAACTCAGCCCAAAACCGTGGAATACCACCACCACATATTAAAACCATGTGGGTCACCACCCACGACCATAATTGAACATCAATTTAAAATCCGAAACCATTTAGGGTCCCTGACCCGACATACCATTTCACAACCAATAATCCATTTTTACCACATAACACATATCCAACCAATAAGCCATTTTATTCATTAATCCATATTTTACCATTACCATCACCAGCATCCCAGATGCTTAGCGTCCCAGACGCTAGACGTCCCTAACGTCATATCTCACGGTTTCATAAGCTACGCGTGCTGCCCGGGGTCTCTCCGGGTCCATATATCTGACATCCCTGATGTCTGACGTCCCTGACGTCAATCATAGCAATCCTGCTCCTGAGTCATCATACGGTCCGGCTGCTCCGTATAATGACCCATCGCAGGCAATGCACCGTAACTTCCCCAGTGTCCCAGACATCTGGAGGAGACCATCATATATCCTTGTATCCAGATGGTATATGGAAAACAGTTTTATTAAATCCTTTTATCACATTATTACCATTGGGCCCTGCCCGAAATTTCCATAAAACCACATAATTCCATTTAGGGTCCCTGACCCAAAATCACCATTATAAAATATAGGGTCCCTGACCCGAAATCACATTTATTATCCAACTGGGCCTCATGCCCGATTTTATGAACCACTGGGCCCACGGCCCGATTTGTAAACCAACTGGGCCCGCAGCCCGACCTTATAAACCCGCTGGGCCCACGGCCCGAATTCACAAATCAACTGGGCCCCTGGCCCGATAATATAACTCAAATGGGTCTCAGCCCGATTTCATACCAACTGGGCCCCTGACCCGATTTCATTAACCAACTGGGCCCTCGGCCCGATTCTCAAATGGACTCCAAGTCCGAAATTTCCAAAACAAGTGGGCCTCAAGCCCGAGTTCATATTTCCAATTTCAAAACCATTTCATCATATTATTTATTTAACCACAAGCACACAAAACCACAAATAAACCGTTAATCCCGATATACGTGAAATACGGAAAACACCTCGAAATACGTGCAACATATCCAAAATCAATGCTCACAAATACCATCATAGAAATCATGTATATAAACCATATAACACATTTAAGCATGCATAGGATTTATAAAACCAAAGTCCACTCACAGACCGTTTTAACCGTGTGCCTCGATATGCGTGCCACCGGCCCTCCCGGGCCACACCACTATCACCGGGACTCCCAATCCTGTCCAAATTACATTAGAGGGTTACTAACCTCATCATTAACATCCTATCAAAGTCCCGTAATTTTCCCGAATTTTTACTTATTTTTAAACTTAATTAAAAACCTTCGGACATCCCGAACACTATCGAGACGGTGTCCGATCGACACGAAACCAATTCCAAAATGTCCGTTACATTAAATGGGACAGAAATCATGTTGACCTCACCTCGAGATCCGTGCCCACGCGCCGTCACGCGCCGCCGTGAGTGGCTGCGCGTGAAACTCACGCGCCGTGAACAGTGTCACCATTCTGACCCGGTTGTCTGATAAACGGGTCACCGTGACCCGCGACCCAACCCGACTGGTTCTCAGCCATTACTCGACCATTTTCAATTCCGTTTGTTCCTACAAGATCGTCTCATCAATTCCAGTTGATCCATGCCTTAAAAACTGAGAAACCAATACGTTTGACTACCTGTTCGTGGAGGTGTGCAGACCGGCCACCTGCAACCGTCGTGCCTGCACGATCCCGGCCACCATTCCTTTCGAAAACGATCCCCAGAAGCTCGTCTCACCTTCTAGATCATCATCCTAATCACCAGATCGATCGAAACACGTTAAAACCCATCCTACCATTTTTGTACCCGAAAACAAACTCACGGGTTCGAGGCTTACCTCGCCGCCGTGGCTACCGCCGTGGTCACCAGCATGCCCAGTTCGACTCCAGGAACTCCTTTCACCCCTCAAACACGATCAAAACCAGTCCACACTGATTTTCCAATTTCTGAGTTTTCGGACCTCTCTATTTTGTTTTGCCGCCGTCGTTCCTGCCGTCTCCGTCGCCTCCCGTCGTCTCTCAAGCCTCACCGTAGTCAATTCAAAATCCTCCGCACAGCCTCATGGTTACAGATGTGGTGGGGATGCGTAAGGGGGAGCCGTGTGCGGGTGTGCATGTGCACGGCTCTGTTTTCCGGTCACCACCGCCACCCACGGCGGTCACGCCGCCACGTGCGACACAAACTCCTCTCAGCCTCCCTGTGTTCTCTCACGGTTCCAAAAACAGAAGGGGTTGTGTGTGCATGTGTTTCGGGTGGGAGGAAAACAGAGTGAGAGAGAGATGAGTGTGATCAGAATTAAAGGAAAGGGAGAGATGAGATCAAAGGCCCAGATTTAATCTGAGGTTTGAATGGATGGTGAGGATTTAAGGGGAGAAAATGGATTAAATAATCCAATGGCCAACAAGGATCCAGATTTTAGGGAAGGTGGGGATGAGTGACACGTGGCCTACATCCAAGGGTCCAGATTCGTCAGTTACTGTTCACCTATTTAAATATTATTTTATTCCGAGTCTCGGTTAACCGTGTTTTACGTCCTTGACCATAACTTCGTCGTCGTAACTCCGATTTCGGCATGCCGCCTGTCGTTGGATTCGTATCGACGATACCTACGTAACGGTCCTTGGCCCTCGCCCATCGGACCTCCCGGTCAGAAAGTCAACATTTGGCCCCTAATAAGCCAAATTACCAAAATACCCCTCAACTTCCAAACACCATAACTTTCTCTACGAATGTCGGAATCGAACGTGCCACCTGTCTATGAACTCGTGACGTCCCAAACTACGTCACGGTCATCGGTCAAAGTCCATTTGACCGCCCGAACAAAAAGTCAACATTTTGCCCACGACCAGGGGCAAAACGGTCATTTTGCACATTTTGTCCGATTCCGCCCTACTAACCACCGTTCAACCTCACTAATCAAGATTAGTCACTAAACTAATCCCGGAATTCGGGACGGGTCGTTACAGATGGTGTCACCAAGATCTTAAATGATGCTTTTGTAAAATGGAAGGGTCAAGATCAGAACATTATCAATATGATAGGACAAACCCTGAGTCCTAGAGCCATGTCCTGTGCGGTGGGAAGTCTGTCTGCTGCATCCATGTGGTCAGGACTGAAGTCTAAGTTTGCTGATTCAAATAGGCAAAACATTCTTCAACTCAAAACCAATCTGCAAAGGATTAAGAAAGGGCATGACTCTATTGAAATCTATTTGGAGAAAATCAAAACTGCAAGAGATGCCCTTACAACAGTGGGAGTAATCTTAGATGATGATGATGATGTTGTAGTCACTGTCCTTGAGGGTCTTCCACCAGAGTTCACAGCCATCAAAACTATCATTAGGACCCAGGCAACCTGTTCTATGACTAATCTCAAAACTTTGCTCAAGGCAGCAGAATATGACCTGGAGCAGGCATCTCAATTTACCACTATGCATAATCTGACTGCTATGGTTGCTAACACCTCACTGACCTCTCAGGCTGTCTCTGGTCCCTCCAGTACTTTCAGTATCCCCCCTGGTCCATCAACCCCTCCTGTGGGATTGTCCACCCCCCAATCTACTGGGTCTCCTTATCAACCGTCCCAGCACATGCAGCCTATTTCTTCAGCACCCTTGTCTTCTCAATCACAGTTTACTCACATGTCTTCATACCCCATGAACTTCCCTGGCTATACGGGGGATGGTTTTGGGAATCAGATTCTTCCAACATTCTTTGATGGTGGAATAACTCACAGTCACCCAGCATTCTTTGCTACTGGAAGAGGTGGAGGAGGTCAGTTTGAGGGAAGAGATAACAGTGTAGGAGGAAGAGGAGGTTCTGGTTTTGGCCAATATTCTAGTGCTTGTCAGTTGTGCAATAAGATAGGGCATTGTGCCAAGACATGTAATAAACTGCAAGCCTTTGATGTAACTGGTAGGGGTGCTGGCACAGGAAGAGGTAACAGTGGTGTTGAATGTCAGTACTGTGGCAGGAAATATCACACAGCAGACAGGTGTTATCACCTGATTGGGTTTCCAAATTCCCGTGGTGGTGCTTCTACTCCAAGAGGTCAGTCTGGTTTTTTCACAAACAGACCTAGTTTCAATCCCACAACTTATCACAGTTTCCACAACTTAAACAACACTACTGGAACTCAGTTTGGTACTCAGTTTGGTACTCAGTTTGGGTCTTCTGGTACTGGTTTTGGGCCTTCTGATCTGCCTGGGCAGCCTACAAGTCACACTTCTCCTATACTAAGCAACACTGCAACAGATGGTAACAGTGTCTCTTTTGCTAGTAACAATGCAATGGCGGCTTCTGGCAATATCAGTTCCTCTGGCAACCCAACTGTACCCTATTGGCTTGCAGATTCTGGGGCTTCTAGTCACATGACTAGTGACATTCAGCTACTTCATAATGTCACTTCCTACCCTACTACTGACACTGTGACTATTGGAAATGGTGAGAATTTGCCTATTACCCACCGTGGTAACTCCTCTTTGGGGGTTTTAGCCTTGTCCAATATCTTGCTAATTCCTAAATTCAAAGCAAATCTGCTATCTGTTCATCAGCTCTGTAAACACAACAACTGCAGGGTCATCCTTGATGAGTTTGAGTGCATTGTGCAGGACAAACTGCAGGGCAAGGTTTTGTTCAGAGGGTTGAGTAGAGGAGGGCGCTATCCACTTCCATGTCTTCAACAAAATGCTTCACAGCAGGATAAGCACCAGTTGCAGCATTCTGCTTTCCTTGGGAAACAAGTTCATCATGAACTTTGGCATAAACGATTGGGACATCCGTCTAATGATATTACTAGTTCTATGCTGCAGAAAGCCTGCCTCTTAGACAAAAATAAGTCATGTACACCTTCTCCCTTGTGTCAAGCCTGTATCAAAGGCAAGTTCACCAAGCTTCCTTTTCCAGTGTCTACATCTAGAGCTACTGAACCTTTTGCTTTAGTTCACTCTGATGTTTGGGGTCCTGCACCTCAGGCTTCTATAGAGGGGTTCAGGTATTTTGTACTTTTCATTGATGATTGTACAAGGTATACATGGATGTTTCCCATGATCAATAAAAGTGAAGTGTTTAGTCATTTCAAGATTTTTTTTGCCTATGTGTTCAATCAATTTCTTGTCTCTATTAAGTGCTTAAGATCAGACGGTGGTGGAGAATTCATGAGCTTGGCATTTAAGAATTTCCTAAATGAGAAGGGTGTTCTACATCACATTTCTTGTCCCTACACCCCTCAACAGAATGGGATCTCTGAAAGGAAAAACAGGCATATCAGAGAAACAGCAGTAACCTTGATTAAGCAAGCTTCCCTACCAGATAAATTTTGGTACCATGCCTGTGCTTTGGCCATTTTTCTGATCAACAGGATGCCCACTGACACACTACAGATGCAATCTCCCTATGAGAAACTGTATAAGGTCCTTCCTGGTTTAGATGCTATCAGGGTATTTGGTTGTGCCTGTTATCCACTTCTAACTCAATACAATTCTCACAAATTGATGGCCAAGTCAGATCAATGTGTTTTTGTGGGATTTTCTCTAGGGTACAAGGGTTTTATCTGCTATCATCCACAATCAGGGAGGCTGATTATTTCGAGGCATGTTGTCTTTGATGAGAACAGTTTCCCTTTTGCTCTTTCATCCTCAAAAACACCCTCTCAAAATCTCATTTCTGTGGTTCACCCTCGGCCTTCACACTTTGCTCTTTTTCCTCTTCCTTCAGTGTTCCCAACACCTACACAGGTCCCTTCTGAAAATTCTGACTCAACACCCTCTGAGGCCCCTTCTGATCCTGTTGATGCATCCATTATTGGGATCACTGGAACTACTGGTCCTACAACTATGATGCCTGTTTGCTCCTCCTCTCTTCCTTCCTCTGATGCTTCTGCATCCTTGCCTACTGAGTTCCAGTCTCCTCCTATTATCACCCCATCAGCTGTTTCTGATCATCCTGTTTCTCTTTTTCCTACATCTGAGTCTGGAGTCCCTTCATCTACTGATCATCAGAACATTGATCCTTCACCTGGTGAGCACTTAACTCACTCCCTGACTGGTCTTCCTGGACCAAACTTGGCAGTTGATCTCAGTGCCTTCTCTCCCACAAATCACACTACCATTCATTTTGGGGAATCCACGGGTGATATATCTGTTAATACTATCCCAGGAGAGGGTCTCTCTGTTGTTATTGATGCTCCAGGTAACAAGACTCAATTTAACCCTATTTCTGAGTCTAACATTTTGCATCCTGTAGCAGGTCTATCTACTACAGATTACAACACCCATGCTATGCTTACCAGAGCTAAAAGAGGCATATTCAAACCCAAATGCTTGCTTGCAGTGCGTTCTCATCCATCACTTGATCCTGCTCTCACAGAACCTCATTCCTATAAGGATGCTCTTCAATGCCCAGAATGGAATGCAGCAATGCAATGTGAAATGCAGGCCTTAATCTCTCAGAAGACTTGGACATTGGTACCTCTACCTCCCAACAAGAATGTTGTCAGTTGTAAGTGGATCTTTAAGCTTAAGAGACATGCAGATGGCACAATTGCTAGACACAAAGCCAGGTTGGTGGCTAGGGGGTTCAGTCAAGCTCAAGGAATCGATTATGATGAGACTTTCTCCCCCGTTGTCAGACATACTACTGTTAGATTGGTATTGGGTCTTGCTGCTCATTTTTGGTGGAAATTACACCAGTTGGATGTCAAGAATGCTTTTTTAAATGGATACTTACATGAGGAAGTCTATATGACTCAGCCTGGTGGTTTCACTGATCCAAGTCACCCTACTCATGTCTGTAAGCTTGCCAAGTCTCTCTATGGTTTAAAACAGGCTCCTAGGGCCTGGAATGAACGGTTTACCAGTTTCCTCCCTACTCTGAGGTTTCATACCTCCTATGCTAATCCTAGTCTGTTCATCAAGACAGTGGCTGGCTCCTTGGTTTACTTGCTGCTTTATGTCGATGATATTATCATCACTGGGAACAATCAGTCCCTAATTCAAGAGGTGAAGTCTGCTCTTCAGCAGGAATTTGAAATGACAGACCTAGGTCCCCTTCATTACTTCTTAGGTCTGGAGATCAGGTACCTACCTAATGGAGATCTGTTTTTGTCTCAGTCCAAATATGCACGGGATGTGGTGGAGAGATCTGGCATGGCAGGCTGCAATACTCAGGTTACCCCAAGTCAGGTGGGTGTTAAATTACTTAAGGACACAGGTCAGAGGTTAAATGATGCAGAGGTGTCCTATTTTCGGAGTCTGGTAGGTTGTTTGCAGTACTTGACCTTTACAAGGCCTGACATAGCCTATAGTGTAAACACAGTGTGTCAATTCCTTCAGCAACCAACACAACAACATCTAGTTGCTGCTAAGAGAATTATGCGGTATATCCAGGGCACTATTGACCATGGCATAGTTCTACAACGTGCTGCAAGTTCAGAAACCAATCTACAACTCAGTGTTTTCTCTGACACAGGTATTCACCTTAAAGCTTTTTCTGATGCTGACTGGGCTGGTGATCCTAATGACAGGCGATCAACATCTGGTTTTGTTATCCTGCTCAACAAGTCACCTATCTCTTGGTGCAGTAAGAAACAACATTGTGTCAGCCGATCATCCACAGAGGCTGAGTACAGAGCTATGGCTGATACTACTTCTGAGCTACAGTGGCTGAGACATTTGCTTAAAGATCTGCAGATTGAACTTACTGCCATTCCTTCTCTTCAGTGTGACAACATCTCAGCCTTGGCTCTTGCAACTAACCCTGTGCATCATTCCAAACTCAAGCACATTGAGGCAGATGTTCACTTCACCCGTGAGAAAGTCAAGGATGGTTCCATCACATTGAGATTTGTTGCCTCCAAGTTTCAACCCGCAGATTTATTTACAAAAGCCTTGTGTTCTCCTCAGCACAATTTTTTCTGCAGCAGCTTGATGCTGTGTTCTCCCCCATCAAGCTGAGGGCGGGTGTTAGGACAGTTAAGTAGTTATGTAGGTTGTTATGGAAGTTAACCAGCTGTAAATGAGCTGTGAAGAAAGGCCAGGTGTCATAGGCTCATTCGCTGTGATTGTTTTTCTGTTTTCTTAGTTTTTCATACGTATGTATATATTGTTTTTCCCTTGTAAATTAGAACTAACGCTTCATTTTTTCCTTGGTTCAATACAACAGGGTTCTCTTTTCTTCTTCCCCTAATCTTCTTCTGATTTTCTCTGGTTCTTCCCCTAGGTTTTCATCACTTTCAATATTACTTTTGAGTTATTAATACGTAATATAATGAAATATTAATAACAAGTTGAATATCGTAATTAATACATTGAATTCTACGGATGTCATGTATATGAATCAAACTCAAATAACCTGATAGTTATATATAAAAATCAGACTCTTCTTAACCACGATGTAAGATCTAAGTAAAATTTTTATCATAATTCGTATATTTGATAAAAACATGATATCATGTATGGAAAAACTCGATCCGTTAGGTAGATTAATTTGGATTACCATGAAGTTCCATAAGAGTGGGATCCTGATCCTCCTATATAGATATATATCAAACAAGGATAATTAGGTTAAAAGAATAAAAGTACATTGTTACACAAAAAATTCATTTGCATATGGAAATAGTGACCTCGATCACTTTCACGAAATTTTTTCTTTAATTTCAAGTGGGTTGGGGGAACATTCACTTATCACTTGACTTGGTCGACTTGTAAGTGGACCTGGAAACTTCGCACTATGAAGTGTTTCAGGCATAGTACTCGGATAAGCAGTGGGAGATGGTGTAGCTCACTAACTCTTATGGCACACATAACAGGTAGTATACCAAGAGAAATGGGGAATTTTTATATTCTCTTCTTATTTATTCCATTCTTTCTATGGCACACATAACCGGTAGTATACCAAGAGAAATGGGGAATTTTACAATGCTCAAGGAGGTTATCCTTGACGACAATAATTTTGAAGGTAATTAATTATACACAGTTTGTTAATCTTTCGTCTTTGGTTTTCAATTTTCGTTCACTTTCTGTTATGTTTGAGATATAAGGAAATGAGAGATGATCAAAGAGTGAATGAAGGATATTGTGGAAGAGGCAGAGACAGAGGCAGAACAACATAAAAGGAAAAGTACACAATATAAAAATGAAAAACGAAAACTAAAAGATATTTTTTCATGAGTTTCACATTCTAGATATTCTTTTCATTTTTCCTTCTTTATTTCTATCTTGTCCATATCACGTACTATTCTTCTTCCTCATTTCTCTCTCTATTAAACTTTTTTCCATATCTCAACTGAAAAACCAGAAGTGAAGTAAAAGCAAAGAACAAAATAATATATAGTTATCAAACAGGCTACATTACTCAACTATATTTTTGTTTCCTACTTTACATATTCTACAAATTTTAAGAGGCAGGGTTATGATCATGAGGTTGATATATGCATGGCCTTAATTTTATAATCAGAAATTCCAAAGGAAATCAGCACTTGAGGTCAGCTGGAAACAGTTTGAGTGGTAGGATTCCAGACAACATATGTCAGCATCTTCCTAGTATTCAAATCTTGTGTTTAGGTCGCAACTAGTTAGATGGTCCACTTCCATCCAAACTATGGCAATGCAAAGAGCTTCTAACATTAAATTTGGAGGAAAATAATTTCATTAGAAGCGTACCTAACACTATTGGCAACTTGACGCATTTACAGGATCTATATGTTCTTGATAACAAGTTGACAGGTATGTATTTTCTTAGCTCTCCAGTCAATACAAATATTTTTCTTTCTAAGATATCGAAGTAAAACATCATTGATGCAAAAGGGCATATAAAGAGCAAAAGAAAAATCAACCCTTCTTAAAATTAAAATTGGATAATGTTTGTGCTGACATGAAATAATTATGACAGGTAGTATACCAGTTGAAAATGGTGATCTTCAAAACTCAAAGAGTTTGTCGCTCGGAAAAAATCATCTCAATGGCACTATCCCATTCAAAATCTTCAATCCTCTGATTCTCACATGCTGCTTTGAAATTTCTCAAGATAAGTTTTTCTCTAGCTTCTTGTAATCGTGATCCTTCTGAAATTTATGTTGTTTGTCGATCTTTTACCGTCATCTCTGTCTCGGTATCTTCCTTGTTTTCCTTGTTGCCCCAGAACATAGAGTCAAAATTGTATTCTGTAATTCTCTTGTAAACACACCTAATCCATGGCGTCTGGAATGGATCTACTCAAACATGTCTCGGATTTTATGTCAATGAAGTTGAATGACATGAATTATGTATCATGGAGTGTGAAGATTCAACGATTGCTAAAAGGTTACCATCTATTTGGACACCTTGATGGTTCCAGTCCATGTCCTCTGTCTACTGATGATTCCTTTCAAGATTGGCTGGACACGGATGCTGCTCTTCTTAATATGCTCATTGCTACAGTGTCTGAGGAGGTCTTCACCGAGATCATGACATGTGAATCCTCTCGTGAGGCTTGGATCACACTGCAAGAACAGTTTTCTTCACTTTCTGAAGCCAATCTCATGCAGCTGAAGACGAACCTCCAAACTCAACAGAAAGGGACTGACTCAATTGAGAGTTTCCTAGGCAAAATTCGTTCAGCTAGGCTGCGTCTAGCCAGTGCAGGTGTGCCGGTGGCAGACAAAGTGTTCTGATCATTTTAAATGGTTTACCTTCAGAATATCACCCTTTCAAATCTCACATTCGTGCAAGACCAGTGCTTGTCACTCTCACTGAGCTTAGGGCTCTTCTACTAGCTAAAGAAGCAGATCTCGACAAACTTGCAGCTCAAACTGCTACCAACCAAACGTTGCTCACCGCCATGGTTGTCACCAAAGAAGGTCAAAGCACACACACTACTTCCTCAGCTTCAAATCACACTCATGCAAATCTGTCTGGTTGGAGCAATGGAAATTGGCAAGGAAGAGGCAACAACAATAATAACTGGAACAAAAATCGAGAACGTGGAAGGAACAATGGTCGAGGCCGCTGGAATACCAATTGGCGTAACAACTGGAACACCAATAAAGGGAATCGAGGAGGATATAATCGTGGTTATCATCAGGGAGGTTACAATCAAGGTTTTCATCAGATTTATGGCTATAACAATGGCTCTTAGAATTATGGCTATAACAATGGTTCCAACTACTATCAGCATCAATCTGGTTCCATTGTCTCTCCTCCATCTTTTAGTCCTGGAGTTTTGGGACCTTCATCACAAAATATTCCTTCTCCTCCATCTCTTATCTGCCAACTTTGCAAGCATCCAGGCATGAGGCTCCTGACTGTCCCCAACGCCTTCAGTCACATGTCAATCCACAGCAGCAGCCTCAGGCTTACACTGCCTCGATTCAACAACCAATGTTCTCAGCTTCACCACAAGCATTCTCTGCTTCTACTGGATATGAATTCAACGATCCAAACTTCTAGCTGGCTGACACTGGAGCTAGCAATCACATGGTCTCAGATGGCTCTCAGCTTCAGCAAGTTCAGTCTTGCTCTGGAAAGTCAGGTATTTCAGTAGGCAATGGGGTTATCCTTCCCATAACTAGAACTGGTTCTCTTACCTTGCCTATCACTAATCATGTTTTTCATTTGAAGGATGTATGTCATGTTCCTAACATTGCTCATAACCTGTTATCTGTCCACAAATCCTGCCTCCATAACATTTGTCAAATGCTTTTTGATGCTCACTCTTTTTGTATCCAGGACAACTTGGGGAGGAATATATTCAAGCTTCCTTGTGTTGGTGGTATGTATCCTCTGCCTAAATCTCTCACTGTCTTACCAACTTGTGCGTCCACTTCTCATTTGGCTTGCGTGGGAAACACCGTGACTTTCTCTAAATGTCACCAGAAACTAGGACATTCAGCCTATTCACTTCTCTCTACCATGCTTAAGCAGTCCCACATTTCGTGCACCACAGATCCTTCTCCTCGTGTATGTTAATCTTGTCTCAAAGGGAAGATGTCTAGGTTTCCCTTTCCTGTGTCTGAACGTAGATCCCCTCATCCATTTGACAAGATTCATTCCGATGTGTGGGGTCCTAGCCCTTGTACTTCCATTCTTGGCTACAAATATTATGTAGTGTTTGTTGATGATTGTACCTGATACACTTGGCTATATCCTTTAGTAAATAAATCAGATGTTGCATCTACATTTGTTCAATTCTACACTTACATTCTTAACTTCTTTGCTACATCCATTAATGTCTTTCAAAGTGATGGAGGAGGTGAATTTGTGAACAAAATCATGACTGAATTTTTTGCTTCCAAGGGCATCTTACATCATAAATCATGTCCCTATACTCCTCAGCAAAACAGACTTGTTGAACGTAAACATAGCCATCTTATCGAAACAACAATCACCCTACTTCAACATGCATCCATGTCCTATTCATTCTGGTTTCATGCGTGCTCTATAACCAATTTCCTCATAAATTGCATGCCATCTGTCACCCTGCAAATGAAATGTCCCTATTTTCTGTTGTTTGGTCACCTTCCATCACTTTAGTCGCTTCACATCTTTGGTTGCACATGTTATCCCTTCCTTCGACCTTACATCGCACACAAACTAGAACCACGCACCACTCAGTGCGTCTTTGTGGGATACACCCTGGACTATAAAGGTTACTTATGCTATCATATTCCATCTAAGAAGACTTACGTGTCACGACATGTTGTGTTTGATGCCAATGTGTTCCCTTTTACTTCAGCCTCACTAGCCACGCATACATCCTTCCCTTCTGATCATGGCATGTTGAATTAATTTAGTTGTACCCCATTGTATTCTACATGCACTCATGTTAACAGGTCCTCCTCACATGAGCCCTCTCCCGCTGTGGTGTCATCACCAAGCTCAGACACTAACCAAGCTGTGATGTCCTCACCAAGCTCAAACACGGGCCACGATATTCCTGTTCTAGCTACAAGTTCTCTTGAGTCTGGTCAAGCTTCCTCATCAGACTTGTCCACAGATCCACTCATCTATCGACTTGGTGGTCTAACATTCCTATACCTCATCCCTCATTATCGGCCATTTCAGCTCCCAACTATTACCCTATGGTTACTAGCTCCAAAAGTGGTATCTTCAGACCATCCAGACGTGGATTGCTTGCCCTGCACACAATCTTTACTCAAATCGGTCCACCTGTTGAACCTGTCTCTTTTACACAGGCTGCTCAGGTACCTGAATGGTGGTGTCATGCTATGGATGAAGAGTTTAATGCTCTCAAGCATCAACAAACTTGGAAGCTGGTTCCCCTACCTGCACACCGCAGTGTTATAGGTTGCAAATGGGTGTTTCGACTTAAGCGGAATGCTGATGGAACCGTGGCACGTCATAAGACTCTTCTTGTGGCTAAAGGATATCTTCGAGAACCTGGGATTGATTATGGTGAGACCTTCAGCCCAGCGGTGAAACACACCACAGTGCGGCTTATTCTTGCACTAGTTGCTCAATTCAATTGGTCACTCCGCCAACTTGATGTGCGCAATGCTTTCCTTCATGGTCATAATGAGAAGAAGTGTATATGGACTAACCCCAGACTATGTGGATCCATCATTCCACTCATGTCTGCAAGTTAAAGAAATCTCCACTCATGTCTGCAAGTTAAAGAAATCTCTCTACGGTCTTAAGCAAGCTCCTTGCATTTGGAACGAACGCTTTACGTCTCATATGCTCAAATTGGGCTTCGTTCAATCCCTGTCAAACTCTGCCTTATGTGTTCTTCATCAAGGTTCTGTTTTTCTCTATGTGGATGATATCATCCTCACAGGCAATGCTCTGCTTCCATGACCAAATTGATCCACGCCTTAAGCAAAGAGTTCGACATGAAGGATCTCGGGTCTCTTTCTTACTTCTTTGGTCCGCATGTCCAGTCTCACGCGAATAGTCTCTATATCAATCAGGGAAAGTATGCAAGTGATCTCCTCGCTAAAGTGGGAATGTCCAATTGTGCAGCTGTACCTACTCCTTTAGTTCTAGACACCAAACTGCTCATTCATGATGGTACCTTGCTCCCTGATCCTACCCTTTATCGTAGCATGGTAGGTGCTCTTCAATACCTCACCTTTAGCCGTCCGGACATTGTCTTCGCAGTCAATACTGCTGTCTGTCAGTTTATGCATGCTCCGACCGACGTTCATATGCTCACTGTAAAGCGTATCCTCCGCTACATAAAGGGCACTTTTAATTATGGTACCTTGCTCAAAACCAGATGAATTTAACTACTAATTTATTTATTTGTATATAATCAGAGTATATTACATCAAGATCGTAAGTGTGAAAAGAGGCTAACAGAACAGGCACATCCGACCATCGAAGGAAATCAGGTATGACCAAATTGACAAAAGTATGCACCGAACACAACTGGTTTTATGAACAAATAAATGATGATCAAATGTCAAAGAATGAAAGTATGTGTTGTCTCATAATCAGTGAACTTGCTGAGATAAGCCTTGCGCAAATATACTGAAAAAAGAAGATATCTATGGTCTACGAAACATTTGGACGAAGGCGCATCATTGGCTAAAACCACCCTGGGCCTTCATGCATTTAATCCCTTGTCAAATTTGCATAAAGTTCGCTGAACTCATAAGGGTTTCTGATGTTCTTGCTAGTGAGGTTCCTTTCATTCAGAACATACAACCATATTTCTACCATATTAGTCTGAGGCTTGGAGCTCCAACTTACCAGATTCGAAGCCACATTTGCCCTGCTCGATAAGAGAATGAAATGGAAATGCCAGGTTGCTGAGCAAAGTATGTTGCAGCTTAAGTGTGGGTTGATGCCTTTGCTTTGGCGACAGACTTGGAGTAGAGGTCTTCGTACTGTGACGCGGAGTTATCCCAACTGAAATCCATATTCATAACCTTCTGAACAAGCTGCTGCCAACTATCAGGCTTATTCTTGTAGTGGTCAAGTGCACGTCCCAAAGCATCGTCAAATGACTGTCAACAGTTCCAAGCCAAGATCAATTATATCATGGACAAGAAAGTTCTAGAATAA
Source organism: Prinsepia uniflora (assembly GCA_032719365.1). NCBI lineage: Eukaryota > Viridiplantae > Streptophyta > Magnoliopsida > Rosales > Rosaceae > Prinsepia > Prinsepia uniflora. The sequence continues at coordinate 745,914 of CM064868.1, forward strand.
CATGTTTCCGAAAGTGGAGAAAAACGATGAGAATTCCGGGAGAAGGACGGGGAAAGGATCCAAATCGAAGCCTTGAACAGCAATACCAGATGAAAAGAAAAATGTTTATATGTGTAGGCCCACCTGTTCTGTAGCAGTCAAGAATGAATATCCATTACGAAAATGAAGAGGTATCGTGTTGTCATCTACATCAAAGACGCTGCACAAGAAAAAATTAACAAATTTAATTTTCCTCTTGAAGGAATAACCTTAAATCACTACTAGAATCTGAAAATAGGCCAGAGGCAGTGAGTACACACCTGTCATTTAGACCACCAGTTTTTCGTACGATGGGTATAGAACCATACCTCATCGCTATCATCTGCACAAGAATAGCTGGAAGTTAAGACCAAAAGATGTAGTGTGAGTAATGTGCTCAAGTTTAGCACAGGCAAGTGAGCAGACTTCACCTGTGTTAGACCACAAGGCTCAAAGATTGAGGGAATGATGAACATATCAGAAGCAGCAAAAATGGTATGTGAAAGGGATTCATCGTACTTCAATATCAACCGGCCATGATCATGATTCTTAAAATTCTTCGCTATATTCTCAAATTCCCTCTACAATGGAAAATATCATATCAACCTTTCAGTTATTGACTGGAGAAAGGATAAAGAGCAAAACATACAACCATCATATAGGAGAATCCAGCAAACTTATAAATTCAATATATTCCTACATTTATATTCACTTGATAAAAAAAAAGAATGACAAAGAATCAGTAAAGAATTGAACACATGAAATTAGACTTTTCTTTCACATGGACTAGGGGTAGAGAAACCGAAGAAATGGAAGAGAAAAAAGGGTTTAGATTAGAGACTACAAATATACGTCCCTACATTGGCATAAAATAACGGCATAATATACTGACCTTGATGAACATAGCCAGGATATAATATCAAGAAGAAACGTAGAGAAGTACCTGAATATCATGCACTGGGCTTGAACCAAGAAGTACAAACTGTCCTCCAAGCTCCAATGTTTGGTAAATCGCATGTCTAATAAGTTGTACACCTTTCTGTGGCACCAATCTTGTTATGCAGCCCACCTATCGGAGGATTGATCAGTCTTAAGTAAGAATTCAAGCTGCTTCACCAATCATTTATCAGGCTTAACAAAGTTCGGATAACAGATGCCAATTTGCAACTTCACAAAACCCAAGATATGATCCCACATGCAGAGAAAATTAACAAAAATGTATGATTCACATTGATAACCATCTTCTTCTGATAAGGTAAGTATTTGATATCTCAAGCACTAGGAAAGAAGAACTCAGTACCCTAACACTGACTTATCATGGCTGGCTGCTTTTGACCATAAAGCAGTGAAGACGTACAGCAATATATGCAACACATCAAGTTTTAAAGAATTAGCAGAAAAAAAATGGCAAAAGACACACTGGTTAATCCTAAAATGAACAGTTAAGAAAGAATGCAGAGGCTACTGGCCGTACCAGGGAAGAAAGGATATACCAAACAAAAATGACAAACAAAATCATGGATCCCACAGCAGAAGTTCTATTTATTGACAACACCCCAAACGAATCAGTCAATCCAGTATGAAGATGAATCAATTGAAGGACATTTGTAATATCTAATGAAGACAGGGACATTCTACATTTCAAAGCAGCCATGTTGCAAGAAACACACAAAGGATCAAAAAAACCTTCACATAGAGTACTAATGATAGGATTTTTTTCAAATATGATAAGTTTTGAAATTGTTCTTTGAAAACGTGATATAATGGGCTGAGTGAGAATCATGACATGAAGGGAAATCTGGCAATTTATGAAAGAGAAAAAAATTAGTACTATATGGTGATGGCTTGCATCACAAGCTCAATCATCTCATCTTCAGAACATATAATTACCAATGGTCTCCTGACATCTGCAGAAGAGAGCCCTAGCTTCCTTCTTATAGCTTCCTTATTTTCTGCTTTTCCCTGAAGATCATTAGCACTGAACTGTAATTCGAGATACGAATCAGTAGCTGGATTCCATGCATCAGCATCAATACCATTTAAGATTCCAACGAACTTTTTAGAATGGAAATTAAGTGTTGAATGGAGACCATGTCCTCTCTGAAATCATAGATAAACAACCATTACAACAAAAAAGGAAGCTCAAGGATAACCAAGAACATGGAAGCATAACTTGCAAAATCAAGAAATAGGCTAACTACCTAAGGTTTAAACCTATAGCATCTTAATCAATTTCAAGGCTGCTAACCGTAAAGCTATTATGATCATGTCATTAAAGTGTAAAACAGAGACCATACTGGATACATGACATGAATAGGGAAGAGAAACGTGCTAACGCATGAAGTGTTGTTGTACATATAAGTCACCTAAAGAGAATCCTATGGTGTACTCATGCCCATTTATGGAAATAAAGAGAGATATTGAGTATCCATCAATAAGAACTTTTTAACTGGGAGGCAGATAGGTCAAAAAAAGATGACTTTTGCATCAGAGCTTATAGAAGGAAACAATTTAATTTTTTTTATTTTTTCTTTTACTTATATCTGAAGAGGCCAGCACCTCTCAAGTCTCAACAGTGTCACAGACCCGAGAACAAAATCATAATCTCATGTTGATATTTCTGAGGTGTTTGATTCACTCAAATCGAATGTTAACAGAAGTAATGACAATAGGCTGAAACAAAGGGGTTTGAAATTACATCTGAAATTTGCAAGAACTTATAAGTAGAGGCAAAATCCGTACCTCGGCAGTCCGCACATCTCGCGCATAGGTGGGTGATACTGTTGTCACAACATTAGAGAACACAACTGCACCCTTAAATAGAAAAGTGTGAAGATGAAAATAGAATCAGGAAATGTTTCTTCCACTCCTAAAAGAAGCTGGTAATAGATGAATCAACAAGTGCTATACCTTAACAGCATTGATCCTATCATGTGCAGAGTTGTCCTGCATTCTATCTTGTCTATTTAGCTGCTGGACGTCAAGACCACAAGATGCCAATTCTGAAGCAGGTGCAATCCCTTGGTACTCAAAGTTGTGGCATGTAAAACATATTCTAGCTGAGTTCAAGCCCTTTAGTGTATATAAGTCCCAGTAAAGTGGAGCCTAAGAACAGGAACAAGTCAGTCAGAGAGAGAGAGAGAGAGAGAGAGAGAGAGAGAGAGAATTAAGGTGGTGATCGAGAGAATGGTATGAAAAACGAAAGTATATTTTGTCCATACAACAAAAGCTGTCTGCCAATCATGGCAGTGAATTATGTCTGGTTTCTTGCCAGATTGAAGAAGTAACTCAAGGGCTGCACGGCTGAAAAAAGAAAATCGCTTGAAGTCATCACGTTCTCCATAAAACTGTCCTCTCCAGAAAAGCCTATCAGGATGAAGAGGCTCAATAAAGTAAACGGGAAGACCTGCATAACCAACAGTACAGTGAATATCTACGGCTAAAATATGCCGTACAAACAGAAAACTTCCAAATTCCGAACCTTCAACAGTGCCAACCCAGACTTTATTTTTGAATAGTCGACCATCAAAGTATGACTCTAACACCACATCTAGGCTCTGTGTATTAACATGTTATTAGGAGTTATAAAACTCAAGTAGAAAAACATCCTTGCTCAATTTAATTATATTCAACATACCCTTAGGTCACGAACATGGTCATACTGCATGCAGTCATATTTGGGAAGAATAATTTCCACAAGGTGACCCTTTTTCTGCAGTGCTTTACCAAGACCAGCCACAACATCTCCCAGGCCACCAACCTATACAATTAACAGTTGGCTATTTTGAAAAACTTCTAAAATGACACTAAATTCTATGCATAAACAATATAGCCTCCTCAAAGTAAATGATAGACAGTCCTCCTAGTTCAGAAATAGTACAAACTAACAAACCGCTCAACCTAACCCCTCATGAAAAAGCGAGATCTAGGCAAGAAATTGTGCATATGCATTAAGTGCAATGTAGAACTTCATCAACAAGACACGAGTGAACTTGCAGCTAGCTATAAGAACCTGTAGATACTTGAAGCTAAAATAGTATGTTCTTAGCAAACTGAAATGTCAAAACAAAATAATAGAGAATTTGTACACATCCGGATATCAAACAGTGTCAAACAAATTTGTGAAACTGAATTCCAGTAGCAAAGTAATGATAACTTGACATGTCATGCAGGAAACCCTCACGCAATTCTTCTAATAAAATAACTCAAAGAAATCATACAAATGTATAGAGTCGAGCTGAACTCACCTTAGCAACTGGAGCCATCTCTGCTGCAATATGAACGACATGCAATCCTGGACTAAAAATCAACAAATTCACAGATTAAACAGCAGCATAAACATATAACCTCTGCGACTTAATACTAGAAAGTTCATACCTGGTTTCCGACGATATTAGTCTGAGAAATATAGCAACAGCGTCCTCCAAGTTTTTCTCTTTGGATGCCATGTATGAGTCATGAATACGCCGATCTCTCTTCCACACCATTTCTCTCAATACCTTGGCATCATCAATCGATAACTTATTCTCAAACAACCAACCATCAATTATAAGCAATAGACGACTCCAAAATTCCCAAGGCATATCATCCACAGGTTCATCAAGTGCCCTTCTCTTGCTTTCTTCTTTTAGAGTATTAAGTGTATCTTGAAATTCCACCACAGATTCCTGATATAATTGAACATAAGAGTGGATCTCTTCATCAGATCTTTGAAGATGGTCCTCCATAAGTTTTATCTTCTGCTGCATTAGTTCATTGTATTGTTGCATCTTTTCTGATGACTGCTTATAGACATTAGCAGTTTCGAGAGACTCCTCTAATTTATCAACCTTCTTTCGAATCTCCTGGTTCTGCTGTAACACTATAATAGCTTGATCTGCCTGTTTGGTTGCCCTATCTAGCAGCTGTTGCAAATTTTCCACCTTCTCCCATAACCCTTTGCATTCAACTTTGAGATTGGAAAGCTTGGAAACATCTTCCTGAGAAGCAGACAATTTAGATTCCAACTCTTTCAGGGAAGACTCCAAAGCTGACCGTTGTTCTTCCAGCATTACCACGCGTTCATCGGTATTCTTCACATAGCTAAGCTCCTCCCTAAGGGATTCTACATCATTCTTGAGGGACATATTTTCTAACCTCAAGGAATTAACATTTGCTATAAGAGCATTGATGCTGGCTCTGTATGGTAAAGGGACTTTTTCATTAAAAAGCTCGTTTTCATTCTCGAAAATCTCAATCACCTCGCCCCTTTCAGCACCACCATTCAAAGTTAGTTCATTCCTCATCTGATTTAACTGATCTCCTAAAAGCTCCACTTTCATTTTTTCCTGCGCAGCTACTCTCATCCTTGCATCAGTCTCTGCCAATCTCATTGCCAAAGCATTCATCTCCCCTTGCAATGCCTCCTTCTCACTAACAATCTTGTCAAGGTCTTCGAGTGCAACAACCCGGGCTTGGTTGAGAAGATGAATATCTATAACCAGCAAAGATATGCATATATACACATTTCATCATGCACAAGAAAATTAGAGCCATCAACAGAAATTAAACCAAATGACCAAGGTTTATCATACTTCTCTCTGCATTTCTTATCATGCCAACCAAGTCCTGGGTATTATAGGCCTGTAAGGCAAAAAGTAATCAAATTTATAAAAATAGAAACTTAAAAATCTCTTGATATTTGAAAAGGAAAGACGGAAGACAACCAGATAGGAAATGCCAAGCGAAGGTAGTTACCGAAGTATCAATTTGATTGGAATTCGGAGTTAGTGCGGTCGAAATTGAATCGCTTCCCTTGGCAGTTTGAGCTTCGTCATCGGATAAGCTTTCTGGATTCAAAACAGGTACAAAGCCCACCGAAGCGCTCTCAGATTCAGAGTCCTCGTCGCCACTGAACTGGAAATCCTCAGTCGTCGAAGACTGTTCGATTGCGCCTTTCTTCTTGAGTCTTTGCCTCTTATTCACGCAATTGCAACTGCATAAGTCGAAATTGAATCCAAAGAATCATCAATATCATCATCATCAGTTCATCGAACCTTACCTAAGAAGGTGATCGAAGCTTACCTGAGATTACAGTGTCGAAGCTTGCACGAAGAAGCAGGAGCGAAGTGAAATGAAAAACGCGGGTTTGAATTTGAGCGCCTGGAGCTGGAGCTGGAGCTGCTAACACTAAGCCCCTGATTCAGGAACCAGGTCGTCATCCTCACCGCCATTGATGATCAACTGAAGCGCCAAAGCTTCAACCTTTCTCACTCTTTGTCCTCCCCCGTTGACAGAAAGAGAGCAATTAGCTGTTCTTTCGTTGCCACAACGACTAGTTGGATTATTATCCCTTCTCTTGTCTTCCGTGTAAAACTATGGAATCGGGTCTGTCTAACTGCCTAAGCACAAGTCTAAGGAAAGTATTCCAATCTTCTTTTCCAATTTTTGCGTTTTTTGGATATAGCAGCATTAGGGAGATGGATGTAGAATCTACAGTGAAAATGTGAGCTGCATCGCCTTATCTGAATTCGAATGGCGATGGCTTATGGGCACATAAATGGTATTAATCCAATCTAATAATAGGAATATTAAACCTATTTTAATAATATTTCTTTTTAAGGAGTTATTAATAATTTTTGGTACAGGGGAGGACAAAGCCCAGCAAAAACAAAAGAGAACTATAGGGGCACAACCCTCATGAAGACCCTTGCAAGGGAATCAGAGCTCAAAATAGAGGAAATAGTAGGAGGAGGCTCGTGAAGGGGGTGGCAACCGAAGGCCAATCGATGACCCCAATTAGCCAGGAAGTCAGTAGTAGAATTAATCTCGCGGTAGAGATGAAGAAGAGAGCAGGTCCAGTCTCTATTGATTAAAGCTTTGCAATCAATGATAAGGTTGAGAAGTGGGTGACAAGGTTCACTAGGATTGATGAGGAAAGTAATAGCAGCCATAGAATCACACTCAAACTCAACCAACCGGAAGCCAGCCTCCTAAGAATTATGCAAACCAAGAAGAATACTGAAGAGCCCAACTTCCATAATACCTCCGCGCCTCAAGTTAGCAGCAAAACCTATGACCCACTTCCCTTCATGATTACAAATTAAGCCACCAACCCTAATATTGTTCAAGGAATTGATGCAGCTGCCATCAGAGATGAGGGCTCCAATGCAGGGGAAATTGTGCGTCTAGGAGGTTTGTGTGTGGTTCCTTTGTTAGCTTCGAACCAGTCTCTAGCAAACTGAATAATCTGGTTCTGGGGCCAATGGGGAGGCTCTTGGTGATTATTGAAAATGAAATTCTTCCTCCACTTCCAGCATAACCAAAAGATTGTGGTGAATATCAGGAACCAAGGAGTGCCATACCGGTCACGGTGCTAAGAGTGAAGATTGATAGGTAAGCAGAACTAGAAGTCAAGGGAAAATGAGTGCACCACATCTGGAGGGATGTCAATAGCATTCCAAAGAGCAAAGGCCTTAGGGCATTGCCTGAATAAATGATCCAAGTTTTCTTCGTATCATGACATCTAGTCGGTCGAAAGTCCACGACGAAATCTCTGAAGATTGGTAAGGACCTTACCATGCCTAATAGTCCAAAAGAAGATTTTGATTTTGGGTGGATTTGCCCGCTTCCAAATGAAATCCCAACTCCAAGTTGGAGCAGTATCAAATTTAAAAAAGGATCTATAGGTAGTGCACACTGAGAAAAAACCATTCTTGATTAAGTTCCAAATGGTTTTATCATTGTAGTTGGAATTCAGGTTGAAGTGAATGCTAAAGATTTTTCCTACAATCTCTACATGCAAAAGGTGATGGAGAAGGGGGATGTTCCAACCCGAATCAATGAAAAGATTGTTAACCTTCTAATCACCCACTTTAGCAGTTACAAAGGCACCACCACCAAGCCAATTATCCTTCCAAAACCTAATTTGAGCACTAGAGCCTAGCCTCCATCTAAGACCAAGGTGTAACATTCTGGCTCCAAATAGAATACATCTCCAGCTGTAGGAGCAATTGCTGCGTGGGGAGTTCGTGGCAGTCAAGATATCAAACCTAGATAGGTACTTATTCCTAAGAACTTGAGCCCAAAGTCCATTGTCTTCCTGCAATAGTTTTCAACCAGATTTGACAAGAAGGGCTTGATTCATTAGATGAGAATTTCTAATACCAAGACCACCAAACAACTTTGGCTTACAAACCTTATTCCAATTAACCAGATGAATCTTCACCTTATAATCGGTATGGCCCCATAAGAAGTTCCTATTTAGCTCATCCAATCTTTCACACAGAGAAACTGGGAGACGAGCAGTTTGCATAGCATAAATGGGAATGGCATTAGTAACAGACTAAATATAAACTAACCTGCCTAGAAAGAGTATGACTCTTCCAACCAGTGAGGCGCTTTTGAACCTTGTCCACGATGCTGCCATGAGTGTTATTGATTCTAGAGTGCAACAGAGGCACCCCAAGATAATTGCCCAAATCAGTAGAGATGAGGGAGGCACAAATGACAGCAATTTCAGACACTTTGTGCCAAGGGACATTAGGAGAGTAGAAAATTCTAGATTTTTCAAAACTAACTTGTTGGCCAGAGATCCCACAAAAGAAATCAAGGCACTTTCTCATGATACGAGCTTGCTTGGGAAACGCATCAGAAAAGAAGATGAGGTCATCAGTAAAGAAAAGATGGGAGATAGCAGGACCATCAGAAGAGACCTTAACCAGTTTCCAGCTTCTGTCAAGGACGTAACCCTTGATGATGTGCACAAGTTTTTCCATGCAGAGGAAAAAGAGATAATGGGAGATAAGGTCCCCATGTCTGATCCCACAACCTAGTTTAGATATGTCAAGGACATGATATTGGCCTCGATCTTGGGTGTCTATGGGACGTGCCCTAGCTTCAACAGTGGCATGTCATGGCCTTAGTATAAAGGTCCTCAGACACAATTTTGGGACCCGAATAACCTGATTTGAGGTACTTGATTTGCGCCTAGGGCACACCGGTGCAGGGCCAAGTTTAGGACCCGGTATCGAATTGAAGACATCTCCCTCATTTGAACTCCAATTTGAGCCATTCATTTTTCAGTATTCTTAGAATTATGTTATCTTTCCAAATCCTACACATGTCTCACAAAAGCATCACTTTCTACTATGGATGACATGAAACTAAAGAAAAGAAAAGTAAAAGGCATAAAAGGACATCAAATATGTGTAGATTTTATGGCTTAACATGGTGCAACCATATTAGAATGTGATATCTGGTCTAGTAAAAGTAAGGTACTGGAGTGTTCCCACAATACTCCTATAATTTCGAGGATTGTTATAGAGTGGGCCATCATTTCTCCTTAGTCTGGATCCTAGAGCAAAAGGAGTATCCACAAAACTACTTTGAACCATATAAGTTTTAATAAGAAAGGTTGAGATGTACTTAGTCTGGGAAATAAAGAGACCAAAATCAGAATGTTGGATTTGGATTCCCAGGAAATAATGCAAATCTCCAAGATCTTTCATGTCGAATTCACTAGTAAGTTCATTGATAACCTCCTCGATTGATCAATTAAAACTCCCAATAAGGATGATATCATCCACATATAAAGGAAAGGATGACAATACCAGTGGAGGTTTGCTTGACAAACAAGGATGAATTCGCCCAGGTGCTGTTGAACTCCATACCAGGAAGAAAGCTGGTGAACTTTTTATTCCAAGCTCTTGGGGCCTGTTTTAGACCATATAGATTTCTTAAGAGAACATACATAATCTTTAGGCAAAACAACTTCAAACCCAAGATGTTGCATCATATACACCTCTTCTTTAAGTTTACCATGCATAAATGCATTTTTTTTACATCTAAATGTCTAAGCTTCCACTTGAATTGGACAACCAATGCTAGAACCAATCTGACTGTTGTAGGTTTAACCACAAGACTGAAAGTCTCCCTATAATCCAATGCAGCTTATTGCCTGAATCTTTTAACAACCAACCTTGCCTTATATTGAGCAACAGATCCATCAAAGTTCATCTTAATCATATACACCCATTTACAACCAACCAGGTTTTTGTTAGCAGGTAGAGAAACCAAATCCTAAGTATGTTGAGCTACTAAGGCAGTGATCTCTTCTTCCATTGCCACTTGTCAAACAGAAATATATGTTGCCTTATAAGTGGAAGGTTCAGTATTCAGAAAATCCATGTCTGCAAGAGAGAAGTAAAAAGCTTTCTTCTTTGAGATGCCATTTTTGGATCTTGTCTACGTAAGATGCATATTAACCCCTGAGATTGGGAGAACCACTTCAAGGAATTCAAGCTGAAAGGGTGTGTCAATATCAGTGGTTGGACCAGGGACAAAAGAAGGGTCTTGGGCTGAATCATGTGACATATACTCACAGTCTGATAAGACAGTGTTTGAAGAAATTTTCAAGATGCTGGTTGAATACTTTGATGAATTTGGAGTGAGAGTAGGATTAGTGGCAGGAGGAGCAGAATCCACATGGAATGAAGTAGACTGGGTAATAAAAGGTTGAATAGGTGGTACAGTTGGAATTGGAACAGAAGGTAAGCTTGTGGGACAATAAAATGAGTTTTCAGAAGCTAGACAAGATGATGAACTCAATTTAGGTAGTAAGGATTTATATGGGAAATCTTCCTCAATGAATAAGACATGCCCATAAACAAAAAATTTAGCTAAAATTGGATCACAACATATATAACCCTTGTGTTTATCAGCATAACCACAGGACTCTAGCATATCTCTTGCATTCTTGGAAAATTGTGTGTTTTGATCATGCCTACCTATATGGATCTGCTCAAAAATGTTACTGATTACATGTCAATGAAACTGGATGACACAAACTATGTATCTTGGAGTGTTAAAATCCAAAGGCTTTTGAAAGGTTTTCATATGTTCGGCCATCTCAATGAAACCTCTCTTCGTTCCTTATCAACTAATGAAGCTTATCAAAGCTGGATAGATGAGGATGCTGCTATACTTAACATGCTCACTGCAACTATCTATGAAGTGGCTTTCACCGAGATCATGAATTGTGAGTTTTTCACAAGAAGCATGGCTTACGGCTTACGTTACAAGAAAGGTTTTCTTCACTATCTGAAGCCAACCTCATGCAACTAAAGTCCAACTTGCTGACAATTCAGAAAGGATCTGATTCAATTAAGGTGTTATTAAGCAAGATCAAGACTGCTCGACAACGGCTAGCGAGTGTTGGTGTGATTGTAACTGAAAAAGACGTTATCGTAATCACACTTAATAGTTTGCCTTCTGAGTATCATCCGTTTAAGTCACACATCAGAGCTCGACCTATTCATGTTACCCTCAATGAACTTAGAACCTTATTGTTGGTTGAAGATGAAACATAACCAACAACCCACATAGTCAGACCAGGGATAGGTATATCGTTAGTACCGTTGACTATCTCAGTCGTCAACCGGTTTACAGAGCATAAGAAATATTTACAAACAAGGATTAAAGTCCTACGCGGTCAGAACTCGAGTATGCAGCGGTTTGCTTATTCTTCTGCCTCAGTACGAGCCTCGGTACCTGTGCACGGGCCTGGAGGGTACAAAAACAGTAAAGGTGTGAGTGGACAAAAAGAAAGGTTTAGAAATACATTTATTAAAATTGTCTTACCCTCCAGTTTTCACAAACATGCATGCATATCATATAAAACATAGGTTATATAAATCAAAATAAAAGAAAACAGTTAATATAATTCAAAATCAATCATGATACCATCATTCTCAACATCCAATCTCAATATCCAATAACCCGTCACGATATCAATGCAACGCGTGCAAACTCGGGTGTCTCAAGTCCGAGTACCTCCCCAGGATCAACGACGTCTGGGGTGATATCATCTCCAGGATCAACGACGTCTGGAGGATATCAATATAAACTCACACTCCTGAGATTGAGCCTCCCCTCGGAGCTACTCATCTCCAGGCAGTGGATCGTGACTACTCCAGGATCTACGACGTCTGGAGGAGACCATCAAATCACCGAGGATGATACCACAAATCAAGAATCTCATTTTAAAACTATTTAGATCTCAAAATCAAGTTAATAGTTTAATAGGGTCTCTGCCCGAAATATAGCATTTCCACAGCACAAGTAAATTCCATACTTTCATGTGTAACATATCATTTATAATTCAATTTCGTCAATTAAATCATATAATTTAGTTTCAAAGTCAAAAGTCATCTCAAATCTCAGATCATCGCCCAAAATCACAATTTTATAATTTTCTCGAAATTCGTACCCAAATAATATAATAATAATATAATATTCCCAAAATCCGGAAATTATCATATCACATCATAAATCATGGCAAATCAACTTAAATCATATTATAAGCATTTAAAAGCAGTTAAAACGTATATGCATGCATTTAGGGTAGAAAACAAAAGCCCACTCACACACCGTCCAGATTGCTCGGATTCGAGCTGTTCGTTCTCGTCCGCTGTCCCGAGAATATTTTGGCCTGTCAAACATGTAATATAGGGTTACTAAAATCTCATATACTCTTCGATACGAAGTTCCGAGTTGTCGGAATAAAATAATATTATTTAACGGGAACCTATACGCTTCGGATACATAAAACTATCCTCAATTTATCTCCGATTGACCCGAAACTAACGCCAATAGGTCCGTATCATCGAGAACATTAAAAAGTATGTTAGACCCTTCTTCAGATTCCCGGTCACGCGCCCTCACGCGCCGCCGCAAGCGGCTGCGCATGACAGCCACGCGCCGTGAACAGTAACTGCTACAGTTCTCTCTCGCCCGTTTCTCTGGTATTCGGGTTGTAGACCCGCGATCAGACCCGACTCGTTTCCCCTTAATTCCAACTCAATTCATCTCGTTCTTTCACTCATTAATACATATTCAATCTAACTAATAGTTCTGTGCCTTCAATTGAACCAATTAAACCCTCAAACAGCTCGACTCACGACGAACACTTATCGGATCTTTATTCGGGTTTGACCTCAAATCGACCTGTTTTCTTCAATTATTCACATCAGAAGCATCATAAGACCATAATGAACATGAAATCAAGATCAATTCCATGAAATTTTACCTCTAAGTAACTCGACTCAAGCTCGATTTTCCAAATAATTTCAGGGCTTGGTTGTCACGATTTCTCCACCAATTCTCGTTCCAGTTGATTGGGATCGAGTCGTTGAGTTCCCAGGAAGCTTAATCTCCCGTCCAATTGGAACGAAACCGTCTACAATCTCAAATTCGAAAATGGAGAATTTAATGAATTTTCGGGTAAGCTCAGTATTGATTTCCAGTCCAATTTCCTCTCAATTGTCACTTAAACGTTCACTAAATTCCTCCCCCTTTGTATTCTAATACTCACTCTTGTTCTCTGTGTTGTTGGATCGATCAACTGGGTAGGAAATGGGGTGTTGTTCTCTGTTTTGTGTAATTAGTTAATTAATGGAAGTTCAATTAAGTGAAGTTAGACACTAAGCACTCATGTGCCACTAATGAGTGTCTTAAGAGGGCAGGTGGCATTAGTTGGGTTGAATCAGCATATTAATTAGATGAATCAGCAAGGCAACTCATATTGTAATGATTCTTCCACCGTTCAAGTACACTTCACACAAAGTTACTATTTTACCCTTCTTAAGCACAATTACCATTTTACCCCTACACTTCACAACCCCATAACTTCTTCATCCGAACTCCGTTTTCGACGTGCCACCTGTCTACGGATTCAGCGTTCCGAGACCTATACAATGGCACAAGCAAAATATACAAACAATCTACCAAACAAAAAGTCAACTTTTAGCCATATCCTTCTAGGGGTAAAAGCGTCATTTTTGCATTATTTTAATATTTTACAATTTTTGGATTTTTCGGGGCGTTACAGAAGAGGCCGAGCTTACCAAGGCAGCCGCTGAAGTTACGTCACATACCTCCTTGCTTACGACCATGGTGGCTACTAAGGACACTCAAGGCTCACAAGGTGCATCTTTTGGTGTTGTTACTACACCTCAATCTGGTTGGCAAGAAACAAATTGGCAAGGCCGAGGCAATCAGACTTGGCACAATAATCATGGTCGAGGAAGGAACAACTAGAACAATGGTCGTGGTCGCTAGAACAACAATTGACATAACAATTGGAATAATAACTGGAACAACAATTGGCAGAATAACAAGGGGAATCTATGAGGCTACAATCGAGGCTACGAGAATTTGTACTCTCAACAACAACAATGCCCTAATTATTTCCCCTAATATATGCCACAAGGCTCAGGTGGTCAAGGATCTATGCCCCTCTTAGGTTCTGGAGTCCTTGGATCCTCTCCTCAGTACATGTCTGCCTTTTCACTCCCCGTGTGTCAACATTGCAAAGCTTTTAGCCATGAAGCTCCTGATTGTTCACAAAGGAGTACCTCCTCGAGCATGGAACGCTCGTTTCACAAGTCACATGATCAAGTTGGGTTTTTTCCAGTCCTCTTCAAATTCTGCGTTGTTTGTATTCACTCATGACTCCATCATTCTCATGATGCTCTTGTATATGGATGATATCATCCCGACAGGCAATAACTCTGCAGTTATGACACGATTGGTACAAGCATTGTACAGTGATGTTATCAGACCAATGGTTTGTTCATCAACCAAAGTAAGTATGCCAAGGATCTTCCTTTCAAAGTTAGTATGACAAATTGTAGTCATATGTCCACTCATTTGGTTCCTGATACAAATCTTTTAATAAGTGATGGTAACTTACTTCCTGAACCATCACTCTATCGAAGCATGGTAGGTGCACTTCAATACTTGACATTCAGCCGTCCCGATATTGTCTTTGTTGTGAACACAATCTGCCAATTCATGCACCCACCAACTGATGTCCATATGATTGCAGTAAAAATGGATCCTCCGATATGTCAAAGGCACCTCTGATTTTGGTCTGAATTATGCCATTGGTCCTCTTTGCCTTTAGGCTTTCTCAAATGCTGACTGGGGCGGTGAGCCTAACACATGACGATCTACTTCTGGACACGTTGTATTTCTTGATCGAAATCCTATCTCTTGGGGTGCCAAATGACAAACAACTGTTTCTAGCTCCTCAGCAGAAGCGAAGTATCGTTCTCTTGCAAACACTACTTGTGAGCTGCTTTGGATCACATATTTGTTACGCAATCTTCATCTCAGTTTGCCTCGTGCTCCTCTAATCGGGTGTGACAGTATGTCTACCATACAAATGGCTCACAATCCAGTGTTTCACAAACATACTAAATATGTTGAAATCGATGTACATTTCATTCGTGAAAGGGTTCAGAGTAAGACACTTCATCTGGCCCATGTATCCTCGTGTGATCAACTCGCAAACATCATGACTCATGGCCTGCACCATGGCCGACCCATACCCAAGGCAAGCAAGGCTTGTGCCTTGGGCCATATTTTGAAAAAAGACCTCATTTTATCTAACCCTTATTAATATATATATATATATATATATATAAAGAAAACTAACAACTATCCAAAATATAACTTTTATATTAGGCTATGCACATGCGGATGTTGGAGGCCTCAAAATTTTTTTAAAAACTTTTATATTGGGTTGTGTGCATGAAAGTGTTAAGAGGCCTCAAAAAAATTTCCTCTTTCTTTTATTTCCTTCCATTTTGATTCATATATTTAGCCTAGATTCTACTCTCCTTGTCAATTTATATATTCTAAATTTTTAATAGTTTGTTATAAATCTCCTTCTCAAATTTCAATCTCTAATTTCTATAATTTATTCTATATAAAAAAAAGAATCAATTTAAACTTGAGATCTTTCCTTTTGTTAGAATTATTTTTATAGCTATATATGTTGAGAAAAATATAATGACACCTTTGATTTTTCTAGGTTAATTTTATTCTATTTTTTTCTTCTCAAAGTTGTTATTTTATTTCTATAAAAATCAATTGACATTCTTCCAAAACTATCAAGCAAGTAAATGAAATACAAACATTAATAGGCAATTTTGCATTCTAAAGGTAAAATTTATGAATGACATTCAAACTAAATTAATTAAAAATAGGCTATATATTATTTATTTATATTTAAATATTAAACTAAAAAGCCTAATTTATATTTTTGCCTTGGGGCCTCCATTTGGCTTGGGACGGCCCTGCCTGCACACACCGAAGTTCGAATTTTACCGAGACAATCTTATGCTTCGATACTCCGGCATAAGGTTGAGGGAGGTTGTTAGATGATTAGCTAGTTAACAGCTAGTTATTGAATTATAACATATTTAGTTAGCTAGATATAACCGATTAGTGATGAGCTGTAAGTTAGTTAGGGTGCTATACAACTGTCATAAGTTGTGAGGTGTGTGTAGCATAATATATAAGTGTGTAACTAGATTAAGCAAGTACAATTGAATGAGATTAAGCAATTCCTCTCCAATTCTCTCTCTACGTTCTTAATCCTTCTTCATTCTTGAACTCTCATCCATGGAACCATCATTCTCAAGAAAAAGAAGTTAGGAATCTGTTTATATATTTTTCTGCAGAAAAAATTGAATTGATATTATAAAAGTTTCATACATAAAAGCAAATGCGCCTTATCAGAATTGATCTTTCCATTATCCTCCACTATAGAAATCATGTTCCTTTATTCCTCTATAGTTCAGGAATTCCCTTCAATATAAATTTTCTGTAATTTCCTTTCCATTAATGACGTCTCCGGGAACTCGATATTGAACTGAATGTAGAGCCTGCCCTTCACGCATGACCTCCGGTGGCTAGGCATACCCTCATTATTGATTGACTTACATGAAGCAGGTTTGAGTAAAAACATACCGGACAGAGAGTGCTCGGCGAAAAGAATCCAAGACTGCAGTCCTACGAAGAATCCTTTAAAAACTTAATCTTGATTTTATTGAGTGTAACTACAGCATCTTGCATGCTGATCCTATCTTCTGGCACCTCAGCTGAACAACTTAGAGCCAATCTCATAATGGATGACATGCAATCCATCTTGCTCAAATAGCCATCATCTTCTTCTATCCCCAGTAAATTGGCATCTACAACTTCAACTATTGCAGCAGCATCTGGAAATAATGAATTTGCAACCCACTGCTTTAAATTCATATCCCCAGCAAACATATCATCTGTTGGTCTCCTTCTTGTGAATATTTCCATCAGTAGAATACCAAAACTATACACATCCGTTCTGGTTGAAACAATTCCATCCATTCCAAATTCTGCAATATTAACACATAAGTATATGAGTGTAATTAGTTGTATATGAAGAAACGAAAATTAGAGCTAACGATAACGTACATAAATTTGAAAAATAAACTAGCTGCAACAACACATCACCTGGAGCCATATACCCAACCGTGGCCAGCGTCATGGTTTGCATCATGGAATCTCCACCACCCAAGAGTTTCGCAATTCCAAAATCCGCAATATGTGCAACCATTTGATCATCAAGTAGTATGTTGCTTGGCTTTAGATCACAATGGACAACATGATTTATATAATCATGACTATGGTGAAGGTATTCCAATGCTAATGCAACATCTACCATTGTATTCAACCTTTGTTGGATATTCAAAAAACAATTATGAGAGTACAACCACTTCTCCAGGCTTCCATTAGGCATATACTGCATCACCAGAGCTTTGAAATCAGGTTGACTGCAGCAGCTGATCATTTTGATAAGATTTCGATGGCGAATATTGCTCAAAACTTCACATTCACTATCAAAACTCTTAAAAGCCCCTTCAAGATGTAAACTGAACACCTTGACAGCAACATCTATCCCATTTGAAATAGTACCTTTGTATACAGAGCCAAAACCTCCACTTCCAAGCAAGTTGCTTTCATGAAATCCATTTGTTGCCCGTTCAAGTTCCAACTTTGAAACTCTTCTCCAAAGAAGTTGAGGTAACAACGTAGTCCCTGTTGTAACTTCTACTTTCCTTTTCTTGCGCAATATAAAAAGAAATGTGAAAGCCAATAGGAGTAGTATTGCTAATATGATCCCCGAGAGGATAATATATTTCAGATTATGCTTTGTATTAGTTTTGCACGGTGGAATATGGAGCCGAGATTCACCACATAAAGGACCATTTGAGACAAATTATTGGGAAGAGAAGTTTTTGAAAGGTCCGCCTGTTGGAATTTCTCCGTGGAGTTTGTTGTCAGACAAATTCATATACTTGAGATGCAAGAGTTGTTCCAGAGACTCTGGAATTACTCCAGACAGATTATTTTTGGATAAATCCAAGAATTCCAGGCTTAGCAAGTGACCAAATGAGCTGGGAATAAGGCCCTCAAAATTATTGTTTGCTAAGGAGAGATTGACCAAATCTTTAAGACCTTCAATGCTGCTTGGTATACTACCCGATAAATGGTTATTTGATAAATCAACATTCGTCATGACTTTCAATTTTCCAATACCTTGCGAGAGAGATCCGCGTAGAAAATTGGATGACAAGTCTAGCTGCAAGATATATTCAAGCGCCCAAAAGGTTGGTGGAATTGTGGAATTTAATAAATTAGACCCCAATGATAGAATTCTAAGAGATGTGGCAAGATTACCCAAGCAAGAAGGTATAGAACCAGAGAGTTGATTTTCACCCAAATACAACTCAGCTAGGTTTTTTAGTTGACAAAGTTCAGATGGGATGTGACCTTGTAACTTGTTAGTACTCAAGACCAAAACTTGGAGATTCCTTAGCCTTCCGAGTGAAGGTGGAATCGATCCGGTGAATTGATTGTCTGCTAGGGCTAATCCTATCAAGTTGCTCAAGTTTTCATTAGAAATTGGAATGCTACCTCTCAACTTGCAAATGTTTATATAAAGATATTGAAGTGATGTAGAGAGATTCCAGAAGAAATCAGGAAGAGTGGCGTTTAAAGGATTGAATGCCAAGTCTAATGTCACCAAATTTGTAAGATTAGGTAAACAAGAAAGGAAGTCTACTTGTGGAGTTGAAGTATCAATTGTCAACTTGTTTGTGTGCAAGTTAACCTTCTCAAGATTTGTCAAGGCACATAGCGTGCTGGGAAGAAACCCAGTAAACGAGTTTCTTGGCATGCTTAGTTGCGTGAGCCTAGAGCCATTCGACATGAAGTTTGGGAGTACTCCACTAAGTCTATTGACTCCTAAAGAAAGTTGTTGTAGGTTTGGAACTCCGGGTCCTATGTTTGCTGGAAGGTTGCCAGAGAGCTGATTCACAGCAAGCGAAATTTTTGTAATCATGGACATATTGAAGATTGTGGAAGGGATGGAGCCAATTAGATTGTTAACCCCGAGTGCCAATATCACTAAATTTTGGAGATCACCAATTTCATCTGGTATGTCACCTGTCACAATTAATATTCATTTCAGCACAATATTACCCAATTTTAATTTTGAGAGGTGGTTGTTAATCCTTTGCTCTCTATATGCCCTTTGCATAAATGAAGTTTAACTTTGAAATAAAAAAATTTGAAAAACAATCTGTATTGACTAGAAAGCTCAGCAAATATATACCTGTTAAATTGTTTTCTGCGAGACTGAGAATCTGTATTGACTGTGTCAAGTTGCCAATATTGGTAGGTATGTTTCCAGTGAAATTGTTTTTCTCCAATTCTAATTTAAGAAGTTGTTTGCATTGCCAGAGTTTGGATGGAAGTGGACCGTCGAAGTGGTTATGACCCAAATTCAAGACATGAATACTAGGAAGATGCTGGCATATATTGTCTGGGAGCCTACCATTCAAGCTGTTTCCATACAGATTCAAAGTAGTCAAAGAAGAAATATTGAAGACGGCCACAGGAACAGATCCTTTCAGGGCATTGTATTGCACAAACAACATCTCCAGCTGATCTAAAGTTCCGATCTCCTTTGGTATTTCTAATTAAAAAAAGACCATGAATATATCAAACTGTTGATCATAAGCATGCCCTCTTAGAATTAATGGTATGCATAGTAGGAAACCAAAACCTAGCTATATAGAGCCCGTTTGATAACCATTAATTTCGCACTTTGTTTTTACTTTTACGCTTGGTGTCTCCACATTTATTTCTCTCTTTACAGAGAAAGTGTAAAGAGAGAAATAAATGTGGAAGAAGAATAGTGATATGATGAGATAGAAATCAATAAGAAGAAAAAATGAAAACATACTCCAGATAAAAATGAAACTCACAAAAAATAGTTTTTGATTTTTGTTTTAAGTTTTAATAGTGTACTTTTCCTTTTATGTCTGTTCTAACTCTACCACTTTCACAATATATCCTAAATAATAGATTGGAATCTGGTGTGCATACCTGATAGACGATTTTGGCCGAGACGAATTACTTTCATTTTAGATGATGAGTTGAAGAAAGCTGTGGGTATAGAACCTGAAAACTGATTGCCATAAAAAAGGATTGATTGAAGTTCGGACAAGGACCCTAGCCATGATGGAATGGTTCCCAAAAAATTGTTGAGTTCTACGCTAATCAACTTCAATCGGCGCAGCTGGAGAGAGCTTCCTGAGGCAAGGTACCATGGAAACTATTATTGTTTAAGTCCAGGTGAACAAGAAATGAGAGATTGCCTAGGTGGGGAGGAATGGTGCCAGTGAGATCCTTGTAAGACAGGTTCAAGGCCATGACTCTACGGTGACGTACACCGCAAGTAACGCCAACCCAATTGCAAATATTGGAACAGGAATTGGAAGGGGTAGACCAATTGGTGGACAAGATGTTCAGAGGGTCACTGGTGATGAAGGATTTGAGAGCAAAAATAGCAGATTGGTCTGTGATGATGTTGGTTTCTGCTGCTGCTGCTGCTAGCGGTCCTACAGTTAAGTTATGCATATTGTTATGCATAATACGGCATGATTGAAACAAGAAGAAGATTATCAGCAAGAGGAGAGGATTTCCCTCCATTTTTTGCATATATGATATGATATGACTGGAGGGATGGAATTTATTTCTTCAGCTAACACACTCTGGAACCAAGAACAAAAATTTATTTATTTATGATTGAGTAAGAGGCGTCATATATAGCCATAGAAAGGAGGAATAGTAAGTAAGGTCGTCGTCAACGCCGGCCACTACCATTGTTGAATGAACATAAATCATTTATCCCTAGAAAGGTAATAGAATCTATTGACGAGGGGCAGGAGTCAGATATTGCTACAGAAAGAAATTTAAGAAGCAAAGTCTCCGTCAAGCCCACTACCATATCAATGAATATATATAAACCATTTATCCTCATCAATATAATGTTCCGAAGATCATTGACCACATTGTTTCCAACCTCTCACACAAGCTAGCCATGAATTTCTCCGGCCGGTCGCAGCACCAGTTATTCGATGAACGTGGTCTTTGAAGGTATCTACTCATTTTCGTCGCCAAATTATTACACTTTCTCTAATTTTTACTTTATATCGGTTCTTTCTCAGTGTAAATACGTATAAGAGTTAGTGAGCTACACCATCTTCCACTGCTTATCCGAGTACTATGCCTGAAACACTTCATGGTGCGAAGTTTCCAGGTCCACTTACAAGTCGACCAAGTCAAGTGATAAGTGAATGTTCCCCCAACCCACTTGAAATTAAAGAAAGAATTTCGTGAAAGTGATCGAGGTCACTATTTCCATATGCAAATGAATTTTTTGTGTAACAATGTAGTTTTATTTTTTTAACCTAATTATCCTTGTTTGATATATATCCATATAGGAGGATCAGGATCCCACTCTTATGAACTTCATGGTAATCCAAATTAATCTACCTAACGGATCGAGTTTTTCCATACATGATATCATGTTTTTATCAAATATACGAATTATGATGAAATTTTTACTTAGATCTTACATCGTGGTTAAGAAGAGTCTGATTTTTATATATAACAATCAGGTCATTTGAGTTTGATTCATATACATGACATCTATAGAGTTCAATGTATTAATTACGAGATTCAACTTGTTTTTAATATTTCATTATATTACTTATTAATAACTAAAAAATGATATTGGAAATGACACCGTAGTATTCCTATATGTTTTTTGTAGTTAAATATAAGCGTTACTCTTGAAATATTAATCCGATCCCACCAAGCTTCACTTGTCATGAATAGTTACTATAAGACCATATATGGACACTACAACTGTGAGTCTTTGAATTGAATGGAATTGGCCTCTCCATCATGACTCATCCAGTTAAAAGGCACAGGTCGAGATTCTTGATGCCACACTTACATCTTTATGCTTGCAGCTCCCAGAACATTATCCCTCCCTCATAACTTATCGATCTTCATAATGTTGGTATTCTCAGGGTGTAAGGCTGCAGAATTGGAATTCGACTTCAGCAGAATAGGGATCAAAGGTGAGCCTCTATAACTGGAAATTTAGCTGAAAATATGTTAATTATCAATACAAGACAGAGCATAACTTGCCAAAGATTGGGTCACATGACAGCGAAATACAGGCCATTAGTACCTACCACTCAAGTCAACAACTTCTTGTGATTCAATGATATTTGTGAACTCATGGCAACTTGTTATAATTAGCCTTGTTTTTATTTGATAATTTTTTATTATTTCCTCAATTAGTACACAGTTAAAGCAAGTTCTTCGTACACAGAAGTGTGTTATGTAGGGAGGAATTTGATTTTTTTTTTTTAATTTGTTGACGAAGAATAGCTTGGATTTATGATCACGATCTGTGAATAATATATAGACTAAAGGAATTTATTGACTTATATATGTTGGCGGGAGTAAGTAGAATTTGTTTCTATTTGTATTGTAATTATCGAGTAGAATTATGAAATTTTATATGAAATTTTATACATATTTTCTATTTATACCTACTTTGTATGTAGTACATATATATATATATATGTGGAACCCAAAAATATCCAAAAATTGTGGAGCAGCCACGTGGCCCCTAATTCCCAAAATGACCAAATTGCCCCTGGCAATAACACTCATCATTTGAAAACATTCACACATTAAATAATCTATTTACCAGCTAAATACATTATTTAATCGGGTTAAAGTCTCCGTAATATTAATATTCTCCCCGAGAGTTAATTGTCATTATTCTTAATAACAGACAATTAAATATTAATATTAAATCATAATAATTATCATTATTATCATAATGAGCTATTATTATAATTATTAAATAATATATTTAATTATTAATATATAATTTATTAATTACAAATTCAACCGACCAATCAGAACGCTCCGAGGCTCCCAAGGTTTTCCTATAAATAGCAGAGCTCATTTCACTTTCCAGGGAATTCTGTTCAACGCTACTTAAGCTCTTGAGATTTCTCTTTCGAAGCTGACTTAAGCATTGGAGCGTTCTTGGTCGAACACCCCCCGGGTCTCGATCATTGAACGAACGATAGCTTACTGTTTGCTTGTTTGCAGGGATCCTTGAGTCTTTTGAGTTTAAAGGACGAATTCTACTTCAACAATATATATATATATATATTTTTTTTTTCTTGAGAGAAGAATAAACATATCAGTTTAAATCCTAATTATTTTGAGTGTATAAAGGACGGAAGTAAGATCCTCGTCACTCATCAACCAACTAGCCACACGGTCCATAGTGTCAACTCTTATCCCACTTGGTGCTCAACCTGCAAATATGGAATTCAAATTCGGTTGCTAGGGAGTAAGCATAAAAACACATTTGCAGTGCATTTGGCTTCAAAAAATAAACAGGTCATTTGATATAAGGAAAACATTTAGTGAGCAGAAAAATCAGTTTTCCAAACGTTGAAAAATTAAGTCAGAATTTGGTAAATGTTCGAAGAAAAATTTGGGGAATTTGAAAATCTCAAATGATGAGTTGAAAGTTTGCCTCAATGGACATAATTTTTCAAATGATGACTTAAAATAGATGAAAATATAATTTCCATGATTTTTAAAATGGATATCCAAACACTAGAATTTACAAATTAGAAAATTTTAAATACGAAATTGCAAATTATGAAATTTGTAAATTCTGATTAAATTAGAAATTTTTTATCCAAACACACTCCTAATTTTGTTGGACTCGAATGAAAATCAGTCGCATATTTCTAAATGGGAACCACATCAGTCTTTCGGCGAGAAAAAAAAATCCAACCATACGGCACATACATGATTAATTATGTTATAAAAATTTCATGCATAAAAGCAAAGTCGCATTATCAGAATTGATCTTTCCATTATGCTCGTAATCATGAGAATTATGCATAAACACCAATCACCAATCATGATTAATAACGAGTGGATTTTCTTTTGTCCTTTATATTTGGGATCTCATTTTATATTTGGATTAATAAAATTGTCCATCTATTGATAATAAAAAAATAAAATAAAAACTAGTGGAAATTGAACTAACTATAGAATCCTCCTCTGCCTAAGAGTCTTGCAATTCCAAAATCAGCAACATGTGCAACCATATCATGATCTAGGAGTATATTGCTTGGCTTCACGTCACAATGCACAACATGATTTGAATAATCGTGTCCGATTTGAATAATTCTTGACCATGATGAAGGTATTCCAATGCTTTTGCAACATCTATCATGATATCCAACCTTTGTAGGAAATTTAAAGGAGCATTTTGAGAGTACAACCCACTTGTCAAGGCTTCCATTTGGCATGTATTGCAGTACCACGGCTTTAAAATCAAGTTGACTACAGCAACTGATGATCTTAATAAGATTTCGGTGAGGAATATTGCTTATTACTTCACATTCACTATCAAAACTCTTGAACGCCACTTCAAGCTGCAAATTGAAAACCTTCACAGCAACATCCATCCCTTTTGAAATGGTACCTTTATACACAGAGCCAAAACCTCCAGTGCCAAGTAAGTTGCTTTCATTTAATCGATTGGTCGCCCTGAAAAGTTCGGGTTGTGAAATCTTCTCCAAAGAAGTTTGGGTGGAACTATAGTGTCTTTCGCAATGTCCACCTTCCTTTTCCTGTATCGTGTAAACATTGATGTGATCGTGAAGCCCACCGAGAGTATTGCTGCTGTGATCCCTGGAATAATATACTTCAAGTTGGATGCGCTAGCTTTCCTTGAATTTGGTTTAAGCTCTGTATTATTTTTGCATGGTGGAACATGGAGTCGGGCAGCGCCGCAAAGAAGACCATTTGAAAGAAATGATTCAGAAGAGAGAGTTTTTGAATGCTCCACCTGATGGAATTTGTCCTTGGAGTTTGTCGAAAGACAAATTCAAAATGCTTGAGGTGTAAAAGTGCTTGTAACGAATTTGGAATCGCTTCAACTAGATTGTTTTTGGATAAATCCAAGAGTTCGAGGCTGAGCATTTCGCGACATGAACTAGGAATAGGGCCTTGCAAATTATTATTTGCCAAAGCAAGACTAGCCAAATCTTTAAGGCCCCCAATGCTGCTTGGTACACGACCTAACAAATGGTTATTTGATAAGTCTGTCACAACTTTCAACTTAACCAATATCTCCCGAGAGAGGTCCATTTAGAGGAACCTGATCAGCCATATACCAGAAATTGAATTAGTTTGGCAACCCAATTAAGCAGATGGCTTTCCTCTCTCATAATTAAAATTTAAGAGCGACATATATAAATGTGAAAGATAAACAAGAAATACATGTAATAATGTCATCATCTAATACTGTATTGCAAATTCGACACGTATATATATAGAGTGAGAGAGATAGGTCTTAAAAATCCATTAAGCACGTTACGTTTGGTGTGTCATATTGGATTCGATTGTATAACAACGTATTCATTAAATTCAAAGTTTTTTCGAAGGTAGAAATGATTTTTATTGTAAGGCAAAGAAACTTGTATTTAATATTGAACGAAACTCCTCTTTTCAAATTCTACTATTTTTAAGAAACTTGTATTTAATAAATTTCATTATATTCTTTTCTAGAGATCAAACTTCATTTTAACCGACAGATTGTTATTTAATATTGAACCAAAATAATCAAATTTTATTGTAGAAAATAAGGTTAAGTAATTAGTATTGAATCTTCTCCTTCCTAATTTAGTTTTTCTAATTTATTTAGTATTATAGTATATAAATCATTAAATATTAAGAAACAAAAGAGAAATGTTAAAAACAAAGTTGTTTCTGTTTTATTTAGTTATATACGAAAACAATTTTGTAAAAGTAACTTTCAAAAGAAAACTACGTATTTTTTTTAAAATTGTTGTAAAAAATCTATGGTTTAAAATTAGTTTTTTATTTTCACTAAATATATTATTACTATTTTACTTTCAAATAAAGCAACTTCTCAAGGAAAAAAAAAGGCTCGTATATGTGAAAACGTCGAGTTTTATTAAAAACCAATACGACGTCGTCAAAAGTAACAAAAAGAAAAAAGGATCGTCTTCATTCTCGAGCAAACAGGGCCGCCTCAACCGAAAAAGCGTCTCGCTAACAACGCTTTCCTCCGCCTTGCCGGGGATGCGCACGTCAAAGGTGCAGCTCGAGAATCTTGTCTACGCTTGAGGCAATCCAGAGACACCTCGCGTGTGGCGTCCCTCAGAAATTCGATTGAAAACACTGCTGAGATTACAGATTTTTCGGCATATCGGCTGATTTCGACGAATCCGTCGATATATCGCAAATCGGCTATAGAAGGGGGAGAAGTAGTTTCATCCCCTGTTTTATATCGAGTGGTTGAATTCACCCACGAAAAGTTCGATTATTTCACACATCGGACTACTCATAATTGGAGCTCCGGTCGTATTTTGGGCAAGCAGAAAATCACGTCAGTTGCAAAAACGCCGGCCTACGTACAGTGCCGCGTCTTCTCTCTCTCCCTGACAAATTCTCCTCGGCCAAACTCTCATCTTCTCTTGAAACAAAGTCCTTCAATTTATTTCCCAAATTAAGGCCTTCAATTTCCCAATCATGGCCGGCACCGTCGCAATTTCCCTGATAATCGCGACCGCAACCTTGATCGTAACACGTTTGCTCTACGTCTTCCACAGAACCGGCAAACCCCTCAAATCCAGAAGCTCAAAAGGGTCACCTCCACGACCTCTCAGCGCCCTCATCGTTTTGGGGTCGGGTGGTCACACTGCAGAGATGATCAACGTCTTATCCGTGCTTCAGAAAGACCGATTTGCCCCAAGATTCTACATTGCTGCTGCCACTGATAACATGAGCCTCGAGAAAGCTCGCCTGCTAGAAGAGACTGGGGAGGACGGCGTGAAAGAGACCTCAAGCTCGCAGTTCATGCAGATCTACCGGAGTAGGGAAGTGGGTCAGTCTTATATCACCTCTGTTTGGACTACTTTGATTGCTTTGGCTCATGCGCTTTGGCTAATGCTCAGAATCAGACCCCAAGTGGTAATCTTTTTCTTCTCATTTCATTCTATTCATGTCAATTGATAATTGAAATTTGGAAATCAAATCATCCATGATGAAGCCTTTTGAAACTGCAGATTCTATGTAATGGGCCTGGGACTTGTGTTCCACTTTGTGTAATTGCATTCTTATTCAAGGTTTGGATGCATTCTTGTAAACCCTTTTTATTTTTTTCCGAATGTTTTTTCCTGGGTCATTACCATTTTGTTTCTGTGATGAATTTGGAGTTGTTTTAATTCATATCGTATTTAAAATGTGCAGGTTGTGGGAATTAGATGGTCATCTGTGTTTTATGTTGAGAGCATAGCAAGAGTGCAAAGGCTCTCCCTAAGTGGCTTGCTTCTTTACAAGTTAGGCATTGCTGATCAGTTCTTTGTTCAATGGCCCCAGCTACAGAGAAAGTATCCCCGGGCTCATTACGCTGGTTGCCTCATGTAGTTTGATTTTCGATTCTGCTGCGGCTATTGGTGCTCTCACTTCAACAGTTGACGTCCAGTTTTGCAATGCAACCTGCAATTATCAGGTTTTTAACTTCTGCAGTTTATTTGTTTATTCGATTATACTTTGCAGCATGCTATAGTGCTTACTGTTTGAGGAAACTTGTATTCTATTTTTACTTGAAATGCATTAAATCAGAACTACTCGAACTGATGTAAAGTTCAATGCGCGATTAATTTTAGAGTCAATTTTATTTAATTTCTTAAAGTTGATGAACACAAGTTCGAAATAAACTTCTCATGGAAAGAAAAATGGCCTGTAACATTACTGATTAATGATGGAACCAATGTTTGTAGGTGCAATGAGTATTTGTAAGACTCATAAGATGTTTCTTTCTTTTCTTAACATCCAACTTATAAATGGCTTAGAAATTGCACTATTTCAGTCAAGGAAGCATTGAAATTTCTCTTACGTGTTTAGTTTCAGCCTTGGACTCTAAATCATCGAGATAGTGCTGATAGAGATATGAAGCAAAACCTCAGAGGGACAGCACAGTGGCGATCACCTTTATTCCATCCATGCTATCATTGAAGAAGATTACAGCTAGAAATGGAATGAAGGGCAAGCCTGGAGCACTTATGACATTGGAGAATAAAGAAGACATTTCAAAAATCAGACCTATAGCACCGAGTTTGAAAGTTTGCCATGCGATAACTGTGCAAATCAAGGTCAGGAAATAGGATGACCTCCTCGGCTCAAACTCCTCCATCTCTCTCTTTAAGCCTTTCCCTTCTTTGCCGATCAAAATTCCGGCTAAGGTAGCACAGGTTGCTATTAGAGATTCATAGATGATCATTTCTAAGACAGTTGAAATTTGATTTAAGAACCTTTTTGAAGGAGAGCTGTGTGAGGGAAAACATCAAGCCGTACTCAGCTGATGCACCAACCGTGCAAATGACTCCAATTGTGTACTTCTCTTTGGAGATGCCCGTAAGGTTGATAGCCTTCGGGTGAAGCACAAGCAGGGTTGAGGAAATGGTGAGAAGGACTGAAGAGTTCTCTATATATGGTGTGAACTTCAGTGAATAGAGACAGAAGGAGAAGAATGCATTGAAGGCCGACTGGGATGCACAAATGAGTGAAAAGGTAGAAACCCAAAGGTACAACATACAGCAAGCTCTCTGCTTCTAGTAACGCACCGAAGGAGATATTAAAGATGTACAAAAGTAGATGGCTGGTCCAGATTGCTGTCTGTGTAGGCGATCTTTTTGGATGATAAGATGCAGTTGTAAGGAATTAGGATTAGAAACCCTATGAATTGCACTAGTGTCGCCATCCATATGCATTGTCCACCTTTATTATAGTACAGTCGTCCCAAGAGTATAGCTGCAGACTGGCCGGAGAGGACAAAGTGTGTATGGATGGCCATACGCACCAACCATTTAGAATCTCTGGGTTGAAAAATTGTCGCCTGTTGGGTGATTTTCTTACTCAACTGTGTTATCTTCTTCAGATTCTTCAACTGGTGTGAAATACAGTTTCGATTACTAGGTATTTCGTTTTATTTTGTGCAGAGAATCATATAAACACACAAGATCAGAAAATATTTAGGTACATTATATAAATCCGACTTTCCTATGATGAGGGGATGCAGATCTTGAGTCTTTCCCATGTCAGGGGTGATGGATCTCAAAGTGACGAAGGACAGAGAAAAAGGAAGAATATGAATGTCCTAATTTTTTTTTTCAGGTGATGAGTCATGTTGACGGGTGGTTAGACTCGACAACTGCAGGTCCCTCAAAGGATGGGATAAATTCCAAGGTTCTATATGTGAGGTGGTCGGATCCTCCTATAGTGATGGGGATAGTCTGGGTCGTCCTTCACATGAGTAGGTCCTTCGTCATCTTGTCTGGAAGTACCTAGGGAAGTAGAGACGAAGAGAAAGCGAAGGAAGACATAAAGGAAAGAAAAGCTTAGGCGTTCGGTATGGCTCTGGCCACTTATTCTCCTATGCTAAAGTCAGTATGTTATCTTTATATTTTTAAAGGAAGAAGGAGAGAAGAGAAGGAAAATAATATCTGTATGGAGAGGGAGTCATTTAGGCAGTGTCTTTGCTTACTTGGAGGTCCCCTCTAGTGTGGAGGGAAGTTTTATAAGGAGTGGGGGAGGTAGTGAAGTAGCGCTACCTTGCTCGAGTGGGTTTTTTTGGTTTTTCGTGCCCTTTTAGTTATTGATCGGGACTCCAGGCGATGATCAACACCTGTTCTTCTAGGTTGTTGTCTAGGATGTTAGGAGTTGTATTTCTTCTGCCACAAGTTATCTTAGGTGGCATGTGAGTTCCAAGGTGATTGGACGGTGCCATAGGCGGAACGCTACCTCCATTGGTGAGGTGTGGTACCTCTAGGCGAAGCGCTACCTCTGTTGGCCAGGTATGGTACCTTTAGGCAAAGCGCTACCTCTGTTGGCCAGGTATGGTACCTTTAGGCGCAGTGCTACCTCAATTGATGAGGTGCGGTATCTTTAGGCGATGCGCCACCTTTGTTGGCGACGTGTCTGGTGGTTTAGGCCTTCCTTGGGGTCTGGGCCCTGAAGTGGGTTATTTGGATTTGGGCCAGTGAGATTTCTCCTTCGTGGGCCTTAGAGTTTGTCCTTTAGTGATTATCGATTAAATTCTGTTTGTCATATTCAGCTCGCCTAATATCCGCTATCAACAAGTCTAGAATTTTAATTTTAAATGATTCAGCTCGTCTAATATCGGCTATCAACAAGTCTAGAATTTTAATTTTAAATGAGACTTTAAAGTTTGTCCTTTTGTGGTTTCCAACCAATTTCTGTTTGTCAGATGCATTGGTTCTCAATCGATACATTTTAAGCATATTTTTGGGCTTGCATCACAATTATCAGTCAATGTCTAACCTAGATTGGCATGTTTTAAAACATGTTTGATGAAACAACATTCAATTAGAAAATAATCGATCTTCCATTAAAACTAAACTGAGAATTGATATACATAAGCATGTCCATTCAACCATCAATGGAAAAGCATCAGTCTTTATTATCAGAAACCTCCCCATTGGCATTTATGTCCTGAGTCTTCAACCTCCGACGATCCTCAAGGTAGTGATCATAAGCATAAGAAACGAAGCCCCAAATGGCCAAAACCATGGCCATTGCCTTAACTCCATCCATTTTGTCGTGGAAGAAAATCACAGCTATAACAGGAACAACTGGCAAACCCAGAACACTAATGGCATTGGAAAAGAGCGAGGAGGCCTCCATGATCAAACCTACTGAGCCAAGACTGAAGAGCTGCCATGATATAGTTGTCCATGCCAAGTTCATGAAATAGGAAACCGTCCCCGATTCATACTCCTCCATCTCTTTCCCCAAATTCTTCCACTCGCCGCTCGCGAAAAGCCCCACCATTGTAGCCAATGCTGCAACCAGATTCTGGAACACTATCATGTCCATGACCGCCCGGAATGTGCCCCTCCTCACAACCCTTCTGAAGGCAAGTTGCGTTAGGGAAAGCATCAGTCCGTACCCAGCTGAGGCTGCCAGGGTGCATATGAACCCGATTGCATACTTTGCTGAGGATCCAGTTGGGTTCTCTTCAGGGTCGCCACTTCTGAAGACGAGGAGGGTGGAGGAGATGGTGAGGAGGACTAGGGCATTGACAACGTAGGAGCTGAACTTCTGGGAGTTGAGGAAGAAGGACAAAAGGGCATTGAAGGCCAATTGGGAGGAACCGATGAGGGAAAATGTAGATGAGGGGAGGTAATCTAGTCCTACAGAGAACAAGAAGCATACTAGTGCTACCAGTAGCCCAAGAGAGACATAAACTGACGCAAGGAGTAAGGTAGACGGCGGCGGCGGCGGTGGGACGGTGGTGCTTGTGGCCGTTGGCTTGGTTGTGCTTGATCGGATGAAATAGAAAGGGAGCAGGATCGGAAAGCCGCCAAGCTGTATAACAGTTTCCAGCCATTTGCTTTTCCCTCCTTTGTCAAAATACAATCTTCCCAAGAGGGTCGCCACCGACTGGCCGGCGATGACTAGGAATGCGTAACCGGCCAATATAAGCCACTTGTTGCAGTTTCGGCGCCGGAGCGGCGGTGATCCGCCGCCAATATGTACTTCATTTGATCCCTCATGGGCCTCATCTATAAAAACAGAGGCATTATTTCAAAAACTGAAATCTGAAATCGTCCCCAGTTACTGATTTTGTCGAATAGAAACATTACAACAATTATAAAATAAATGGGTTCCTTTCTACAATCATAGTAACAAATTATGTAAAAAATGGAATGAAAAAATTGTGAGCGGAAGAACAGGGGATACCCATGATGTTGACACGCAGTTGTGGAGCTTCTCCCATTTGAATCAAGGTTGGTGAAGAAGCTCTGAAATTAACAATGGAGGGAGAAGGGGAGACAGCGGCCTTGTTTGGAGGCATCTAATGATCATGGGACATGCATGCATTTGTGTGAGCTTTCATTAATGGAGGAGGATAAGCAAGGAATTGAAGGAAAACGTAAAGAAATGGCAGTTGGTTTTCAATCACTTTAATTACTTCACCACAGTATTCCAAAATGGCGGTGGCGGAGGCGACGGCAGTGTAACTGCGTATTAAAAAGTTACGAGTAGTGGTTGTTGCTTTACTCACTCGCACTTATAAAGAGTTGGGGTTATGCTGATGAAGCATTGTTGTTTCACTTCTCGGGGCGACACGTCAGGCGCGTAAGTTGGACTCAGTCTCTCGCGGCCTTACAGTTACCGTGTTACGCCCCCTGAGAGTTTGTGTAATTCCAGGAAGGGGCCCTTGAGGTTTGTCGTAATTTCAGAAAGGTCCCTTGAGGTTTGATTAATTGCACCTCTTCCGGGGTTCTAGCAGAATCTGTCTATATTGAGTTACTGACAAAGATTGCGACTGAACTCGCCTTCAATTCCTTCAATTCCGACCACTCATGCATCTTTGTCTTAACGATGACATGATCAAGCAGTTAAGATATTATGGACGATTTTTCTTTTCTTTGAATTTTTCAAAAGTTTCATTGGTTTTCTCTCTACATTTAAACTGCATTCCATCTTGGAGATATTTTCTTTTACCACTTTTTCAATTCAGCTAACTGATTAATATAAAAATAACAAGATCATCGAAATTATCTAATTTTTAAATAAATTATTATTTGAAGATTATTTTTAACAAAATATTCAACATATTGGAGGTGTTTTGGCAACATTATATATCAAATAAAATAATATTAGTAATAATAAAGATCTTCACGATGACATGTTTATTTACTTTATAACAACTAATTATCCTTAATTTAATTAATTTTTATACATAAATAAACTTGAAATTATAATTTGAGAGTAGAACCGATGCGCGTATGTATAATTATAATTTTATTTATAAGTAAGAATTAATATATAATTATAGTTAATTACATATTTTGTGATTCACATTCAATTTGAAAATACAATTTTAGACTTCCCAATGCACATATATATCATTATCATATATTTTGATACAAAATTTCATAGGTTGTATTATAATTAATTTTTCTTTTTCAATTTTCAAAATTTACAAATTTATATTTTGTTTAAAATTAATGCTTCAATCATAATTTATTTTTGGCATGCAGCAATTTCAAACTGAAATTCTATTGAAGACAACTGTATATGGCTGCAGTTACACTAATGCCCCAAGCAATCGACTATTAGTAGCATAATGTGATTTTTTATATATATAATTTAAGTAATTTGACATATATCATAATAAACTAAATTACATAAAAAAAATTAAATATTTTAAAAATACCCTAGATAAATTTTTAATTACACCACTGCCCCAAGCAATCAACTATTATTCTTTTTTCTAAGCCATGCGCCCGTGATCGCACAGATCCGTCGTCAACTTCACCACCACAACAGACACGGTGATCTGACTTGTCAGGGCTCACCCCTAATCCCCCGGAATTAAGGGCTAAACCCCGCTCCCGTCTAACGTACGCATGACACGAGGGCTAAACAACCGCCTAACCTCCGTGTGACACGTAAGTCGGACAAGGGAGTTCCAAACCAACCACCTCAACAACCTCAAACTTCTCAGAGTGCGCAGAGTCTACTGTGGATCGTATGTGTGATGTCTCCATCTCTCTCTCGACCAACAGCCCGCACTGCAGCAACCTGGAGGGTATCGAAAACACGAAAAGACTGTGAGTGGACAAAAATAAAGTTTAAATTCAAAACAGTTATCAGAAAACACAAACAGTTATACCCTCCGTGTTAAAAACCAATGCATGCATATCAATTTATATCATAAAACCATGTACGAAAACCAAAGCACATTTTTCCTTTTTCCAAAACCCGGGCCTCAGCCCCAATATCACCGGAAACCAGTATAACCAATGAAAACCATTTCATCCGGGCTACTACCCAAAACATCATCATCAAGTCTCAGTGAAAACCCAAACCACATTTAAAACCACATTCTCATCCATCGAACCTGCTGGATCTATCCGAGTCTTTAAACTCCCGAGTCTTTAAACTCAATCCAGGCCTTAATCATATCCGAGTCTTTAAACTCCCGAGTCTTTAAACTCAAGGCCTACGGGGGAAAAATCAATATATCCGAGTCTTTAAACTCAATCCGGGTCTTTAAACCCAATCCGGCCGGTCCCCCGTCACATATATCCGGGTCTTTAAACCCAATATCCAGATCCAGCAAATCCAATCCCAAAACCATTTAAAATCATTTTCCATTTCCATATCCAAACCCGAATCCGAAACCACTGGTCTGATGCCCTTCCGGCATCCATAACCGTCATTCCGAATCCAGACCCAGAACTCATTTCCTTCTCATTTCCCGGTCCGAGTCCGCAACCATCATTCCGTAAGCTAGCATCCGGAATAACCATTCCGAACCCAAACCCGAAATCTACTTCAAGTCCCGAATCGAATCCCGAATCGTCACCCGGGATTTCGATTCCGAAACCCGAAATCACGTTCTTAAAACCACTTTTCTAAACTGGGCCTCTAAGCCCGAAGTCACTTTTCAAAATCCTTTTACTTTCATTGAAATCAAATCGTATTTCAAATCCTGAAATCAATCATTAAAACCAGGTTCAAATCACATGATCCGTCAAATCTCGTAAAACGTAAAATACCGTAATTTCCTCGAAAAACGTGCACAAACCGTAAACCATCACAATCATAAATCAAATCATAGAATCAAGTATAGGAAAACATATATGCATGCATTAAGAGTTAAAAAGCAAAGTCCACTCACAGACCATTTCAGCGTCGCCTCGATACACGCGCACTTTTACCGTCCCCGGCCATTCACTATCCTCGGTTTCCCCCGAACCTGTCCAAGTCCCAATATAAGGTCACTAACTGATTTACGATACTCATACTAAAGCCTCATAATTTTCCCGTATTTTTAACTATTTTTAACCCAGCCCTAAAAACTTCGGACAGCCCGAAACATATCGAGACGATGTCCGATCGACTCGAAACCAACGCCAAAATGTTCGTTACATCAAATACTTTAAAAGTCATGTTGACTAATTTCCCAAATTACCCCTCACGCGCCCCCACGCGCGTCCAGAAGGTTCTGCGCGTGAAATCCACGCGCGTGAACAGTGTCACCAGCAACCTCAGGTGAACCCGGTTCACCTGGTTTGAACCGGTCCGGTCCAGCCGTGAACCGGCGTTCACGGTTTTCATCCCATTTTCATCCATTTTTAATCCCGTTGAATCCCTTAGTTTCGTCCTAACCTTCTTAATCCATTCCCCACCAGAAAACCCAACATCGAAGTCCTTAGCTCGTCGACTTCGAATTTGAAAACATTTACCCGAAACCCCTGTTTCGGTTCCCAGCTAATCCAACCTTCCCCCCATCGCAACAACTTATTCGACTCCTAGGGACCTCCTGAGTCTCATAACACCCACCAAAAGCCTCGACTCGTACCCAAAACCCACAACTATTGAATTAAACCAAACTGGGAAAAACAGAGGACCGTGGGCAATTACCTGTTTCTGGTCTCCGCCGTGCACGCCGCCGTGCTCCTCTCGGTTCACAAAGCTCCGCTCAGGTCTCTGAACACTTCCACCCGTCCAGTTGTGGAGATTGGTCGATCGGGGTGCACAACCGTGCACAAAACCCCTGCCCTGTTCTCTGGTTTTTTCCTCACTTCTCACACACCTCACATACTCATCGTCACGCCCAAATCCTCACAGATACAATCACTCCCTCTCCTAGCTCTCCTTTGAACTTCACAGAGCCTCACAACACTCACCCGGTTCGATCAATTCCTCCCTCAGCTCACCTCTGTTTTTTTTTCCCCCTTCGGCTAAACTCAACACACACACACACACGACACAATTTTAAACACACTCATGCACGGCCTAGAACCCACTAGAGCCCTGCCACATGTCACAATCTTCTCCCTTCTCACACAAAATCTCCTTTCTGCCTTGGACAAGTGTCCCAATCTGATTGCACCATGCCCCCCAGCCAAAAGACCAAAATACCCTTCTTAACTTCAAAATTACCATTTTACCCTTACCGTTTTAGACCCGTAACTTGCCCGTCCTAACTCCGATAAACACGTGCCGCCTGTCGTTGAATTCAGGACGACGAGATCTACCCAACGGTCCAAGGTCAACACGTCAAAACTCGGTCGTAGGAAAAGTCAACTCTTTCCCCCCTAATTTAGTCAAATTACGGTTATGCCCTCAACCTTCCGAACATCATAACTTTTCCTCTGGTTGTCCGAATCGAACCTGCCACCTGTCTACGGACTCGTGACGTCCTAAACTACGTCACAGTCAAGGGCTAACACTCAACCAATCAGTAATTCAAAAAGTCAACTTTTCATCTACTATTCACAAGGGCAAAATCGTCCAGTTACACAAAATTTTACAAAATTACCTTTTTACCCTTCCCGAAGGTACGGGTTGTTACAATCTACCCCCCTAAAAAGAATTTCGTCCCCGAAATTCCACAGCTAGTTCCCGACACCTAGGGTCTCCTACCTGGTAATCAACACTAGGTCAACAACAACTTCTCCTGAGTTTTCCTGTCTATCATCTCCACCTTGGGTATTTCACACCATCCCCAACTACTGTTACCATGGTCAACCCTCTCTTAGTGACAACTGTCTGGTGTACGCAAGGGAAACTCTATGAACAGAAAACAAAGGTATTTTACAATACCTCATATGGAGTACCCGATAAAATTCACAGAGCACATCCGTGCGTACAACCACCGCACCTCCCTCGACTGCTACGTCGGCCACTAACGGAATAAATCTACAAAGTCCTAAAGGCAAACTCTAGCTTGTGGGTTCTCTCCTTCAATAACCTCATATCGTTCAGTTATAGTCACTCCTTTCCAATTCCTTCCACGGAACTCACGAGGGTTCCTGACCATCCCTGCGACCTTAATCCCACCGATGGTCAACCTGTCCATACCGTTACGAAGCCTAGGTTCACCGAGCGTTAGCTGTTCTACTCTAATCACTCAACGACATCCTACCCAAACAACCACCACCTAGGCTGCACCTAGCAGCACCATCTCCAATCTGGCCGTAAATCGGCCCAAACCACAAGGACTACGATCTAGTAAGTCCATAGCGTTAGCACGATATTGTCCGCTTTGGGCCTCCTTGCCCCATATCTTACTAACTCCACGAGCTACTCTCAGGCCCCTCGGGCCGACCAGCCTACTCATCCATAGCTCACCGGCTATGTTCCAGGTTACTTCTACGCTACTATCCCTATGGTATCCAAGTTGCTGACGGGCTGTTCCACATCGAGGCATCACATCCACAGTAGTTCCACACCACCCCAGTCGACATACCAACGACTCTGGGAACTAGCCCTTACGCAGACCTCTCAAAACCTCGCTCTGATACCAATTGTCAGGGCTCACCCCTAATCCCCCGGAATTAAGGGCTAAACCCCGCTCCCGTCTAACGTACGCATGACACGAGGGCTAAACAACCGCCTAACCTCCGTGTGACACGTAAGTCGGACAAGGGAGTTCCAAACCAACCACCTCAACAACCTCAAACTTCTCAGAGTGCGCAGAGTCTACTGTGGATCGTATGTGTGATGTCTCCATCTCTCTCTCGACCAACAGCCCGCACTGCAGCAACCTGGAGGGTATCGAAAACACGAAAAGACTGTGAGTGGACAAAAATAAAGTTTAAATTCAAAACAGTTATCAGAAAACACAAACAGTTATACCCTCCGTGTTAAAAACCAATGCATGCATATCAATTTATATCATAAAACCATGTACGAAAACCAAAGCACATTTTTCCTTTTTCCAAAACCCGGGCCTCAGCCCCAATATCACCGGAAACCAGTATAACCAATGAAAACCATTTCATCCGGGCTACTACCCAAAACATCATCATCAAGTCTCAGTGAAAACCCAAACCACATTTAAAACCACATTCTCATCCATCGAACCTGCTGGATCTATCCGAGTCTTTAAACTCCCGAGTCTTTAAACTCAATCCAGGCCTTAATCATATCCGAGTCTTTAAACTCCCGAGTCTTTAAACTCAAGGCCTACAGGGGAAAAATCAATATATCCGAGTCTTTAAACTCCCGAGTCTTTAAACTCAATCCGGGTCTTTAAACCCAATCCGGCCGGTCCCCCGTCACATATATCCGGGTCTTTAAACCCAATATCCAGATCCAGCAAATCCAATCCCAAAACCATTTAAAATCATTTTCCATTTCCATATCCAAACCCGAATCCGAAACCACTGGTCTGATGCCCTTCCGGCATCCATAACCGTCATTCCGAATCCAGACCCAGAACTCATTTCCTTCTCATTTCCCGGTCCGAGTCCGCAACCATCATTCCGTAAGCTAGCATCCGGAATAACCATTCCGAACCCAAACCCGAAATCTACTTCAAGTCCCGAATCGAATCCCGAATCGTCACCCGGGATTTCGATTCCGAAACCCGAAATCACGTTCTTAAAACCACTTTTCTAAACTGGGCCTCTAAGCCCGAAGTCACTTTTCAAAATCCTTTTACTTTCATTGAAATCAAATCGTATTTCAAATCCTGAAATCAATCATTAAAACCAGGTTCAAATCACATGATCCGTCAAATCTCGTAAAACGTAAAATACCGTAATTTCCTCGAAAAACGTGCACAAACCGTAAACCATCACAATCATAAATCAAATCATAGAATCAAGTATAGGAAAACATATATGCATGCATTAAGAGTTAAAAAGCAAAGTCCACTCACAGACCATTTCAGCGTCGCCTCGATACACGCGCACTTTTACCGTCCCCGGCCATTCACTATCCTCGGTTTCCCCCGAACCTGTCCAAGTCCCAATATAAGGTCACTAACTGATTTACGATACTCATACTAAAGCCTCATAATTTTCCCGTATTTTTAACTATTTTTAACCCAGCCCTAAAAACTTCGGACAGCCCGAAACATATCGAGACGATGTCCGATCGACTCGAAACCAACGCCAAAATGTTCGTTACATCAAATACTTTAAAAGTCATGTTGACTAATTTCCCAAATTACCCCTCACGCGCCCCCACGCGCGTCCAGAAGGTTCTGCGCGTGAAATCCACGCGCGTGAACAGTGTCACCAGCAACCTCAGGTGAACCCGGTTCACCTGGTTTGAACCGGTCCGGTCCAGCCGTGAACCGGCGTTCACGGTTTTCATCCCATTTTCATCCATTTTTAATCCCGTTGAATCCCTTAGTTTCGTCCTAACCTTCTTAATCCATTCCCCACCAGAAAACCCAACATCGAAGTCCTTAGCTCGTCGACTTCGAATTTGAAAACATTTACCCGAAACCCCTGTTTCGGTTCCCAGCTAATCCAACCTTCCCCCCATCGCAACAACAACTTATTCGACTCCTAGGGACCTCCTGAGTCTCATAACACCCACCAAAAGCCTCGACTCGTACCCAAAACCCACAACTATTGAATTAAACCAAACTGGGAAAAACAGAGGACCGTGGGCAATTACCTGTTTCTGGTCTCCGCCGTGCACGCCGCCGTGCTCCTCTCGGTTCACAAAGCTCCGCTCAGGTCTCTGAACACTTCCACCCGTCCAGTTGTGGAGATTGGTCGATCGGGGTGCACAACCGTGCACAAAACCCCTGCCCTGTTCTCTGGTTTTTTCCTCACTTCTCACACACCTCACATACTCATCGTCACGCCCAAATCCTCACAGATACAATCACTCCCTCTCCTAGCTCTCCTTTGAACTTCACAGAGCCTCACAACACTCACCCGGTTCGATCAATTCCTCCCTCAGCTCACCTCTGTTTTTTTTTTCCCCCTTCGGCTAAACTCAACACACACACACACGACACAATTTTAAACACACTCATGCACGGCCTAGAACCCACTAGAGCCCTGCCACATGTCACAATCTTCTCCCTTCTCACACAAAATCTCCTTTCTGCCTTGGACAAGTGTCCCAATCTGATTGCACCATGCCCCCCAGCCAAAAGACCAAAATACCCTTCTTAACTTCAAAATTACCATTTTACCCTTACCGTTTTAGACCCGTAACTTGCCCGTCCTAACTCCGATAAACACGTGCCGCCTGTCGTTGAATTCAGGACGACGAGATCTACCCAACGGTCCAAGGTCAACACGTCAAAACTCGGTCGTAGGAAAAGTCAACTCTTTCCCCCCTAATTTAGT
The DNA here is from genome assembly GCA_032719365.1 of Prinsepia uniflora. NCBI lineage: Eukaryota > Viridiplantae > Streptophyta > Magnoliopsida > Rosales > Rosaceae > Prinsepia > Prinsepia uniflora. The sequence goes on from CM064868.1 coordinate 786,383, forward strand.
CAAATTACGGTTATGCCCTCAACCTTCCGAACATCATAACTTTTCCTCTGGTTGTCCGAATCGAACCTGCCACCTGTCTACGGACTCGTGACGTCCTAAACTACGTCACAGTCAAGGGCTAACACTCAACCAATCAGTAATTCAAAAAGTCAACTTTTCATCTACTATTCACAAGGGCAAAATCGTCCAGTTACACAAAATTTTACAAAATTACCTTTTTACCCTTCCCGAAGGTACGGGTTGTTACATGACTCCACCATAAAGTGACTACAAATTTCAAGGAATCGAGTCAAGATGAATTGCATACTATTTCAGTCAGAGCCTAATTATAATCTAAGAAGAGAATAATAATTAAATTGCTAGAGTTTTATTCCTCTTTTTTTTTATTTTTTATTTTTTATTTTTTATTTTTTATGTTTGATTTTCTACTTATTTTTTTATTTTCTTAAAGTTTTAATCTTCTAAAATTCAATTTTCGGCACGTCCTCTATTTATCTCCTCTTCTATTTTAAGTATTTTATGCTTTCAAGATCCATTCATCCCTTCCTCTCTCGCCCATATTTCTACACCCTCAACCTCCATTGCTCTCTCCTTTTTATCCATTCCTTAGGTTCTAAAATCCCTAATCCCCCATTTTTCCAGCTTCAAGGGTCCATTGATTACCTAATTCCCTTGTTTGTTGGATTTCCGCAATGGTCATGGTTGCCCTATTGAATTGCTTGAGTATGATATATGTTGGTGACTTACTTCTCCAACGTCATAAAAGTCAAACAGATAAAAGTCAAACGGTTTGAGAATCCAAACCATCTGTTAGTAACGGTTTGGATTTGGATTTTCAAATGAAAATCTATTAAATCCATACCGAGCCGTTAAGGAATATATTAATTTTTATTAATGTTTAAATCTATTATTAATACAAAATAAAAATAATAAAAATAAAAAGATACCTAGATATATCCATATATATAAAAGTATAATAAAAGATTATTAAGTTTGTGTGTTTGATAAATTTTAGTATAGTGATAATGTTTGCAATTTAATACTTAGCAAGCTTAATATATAAAATTTTAAATATTAAGTATTGATTTATTTTTTGTATCTTTATTTTTTGTATTCCTTAATAAGGTGCCTAACCCCGTTTTAAATAAGGTAACGAGTCATTACCTAGTAGGGTATTATCAAAGATTGAAATATCGATATTGACGGATATATCGCTAACCAAATTTACGGATATCTCGTTCTAAATATCGATATCATTTACCATCAACAAAAATGATGGAAATTTAGTCTAAAAGTTAGAAATTTTTAATGAAATTTTGGGGAAAAACTTAAGTACCCAATAATGGTTATATATGACTAATAAAATTATAAAATAACTTTAATATAATAAACATATGATGAATAATATAATGTAATATGATTCTGACGATAATTGATAATATAAAATATTAAAGATAAACATAAATTGAAGTGAGTTACTATAATTGAATGTTAATATAGTTAAAAATATAACAATAAACATACAAAAAAATCAATGTAAGAAAAATGATAAAATAAGTTTAAATATATTTAAAATCAGAAGGAAAAAAAGATGAAAAAATAGGGCTAAACTTTGTTAAAAAAATTGGAAGTAATGGATATATTTAAAATTGGACAAAAAATGTAAGAAAAAAAAACCAAACTTTTTTGAAAAATTGGGAAAAAAAAAAAGCAGTTGTTGTAGCCGAGGGGGGTTGAACCCAAGACCTCCCAAATGATAAACAAAACTCAAGGCCACCCAAATGAGAAACAAAACTCAAGACCCCCCAAATGAGATACAAAACACAAAGCCAACTCCGCTAATCAGCATTTATTTAGTTTAACTAACGTTAAATATATAAATATAAAAACTAACAGTTATCTCCTACCTCCAGTCGGGTTTATAACTCGGGTTTTCCGACTCGACTCAATCTCCATCATTTTACGTCCGATTTTCACGAATTAATAGTGCAGCTTCATCGTTTTGATTCCAGGAAAGGATACGTGAGCTCAAAATAAGAAAAAATGTTAAAATTTTGGTCAATATTTTTTCCTCTTTCTTATGTGCTGGTGGTCCAAATTATCAAAATTTTGATAAAATTTCATCGAAATATACCGATATTTTCATCTATAACTATGATAGATGGCTGTGAACGCTAAATACCAACACTTAGAACTTGTTGCGGCCCCAGGCCATAGGGCCCACCTGATTGAAGACGATGGGCAACACAGCTCTCCACGATCACAGACTCACCGTATACAGTCTTTGTCCTTTTTCCTTTGAGTTGTGTTGAATTAAGCCGCTGAGGGAATGTAAAGCCGATTTGATGCAGATTGGAGAGATTCCACTGTTCCACACCAGAACCTAATCCAATCGCGTTTGTCCTTTTCCGCCTGCGATACTACAATTCTGCCCTTCACTGCAAAAACACATGTGAGTCCCCCCCGACCTCTCAATTTCCCCAAAATTTCCACACCATTCACTCAATCATTACCAATTACTTATCTGTTTACTAATTAATTAAATGGCGTTTAACGTCTTGTTTTTGTTTGTTTCAGGGCTGGTGGGTCCCACCGTCTTATTAAATTATTAAAAGATTCTAAAAAAATTTCTCTTTCGCAATTTGTTTAGATTTTTTTTAATTCTCTATAAATGAGTTATTTTTATGAAATAAATATATAATTTTCTTAAAATAGATGATATTATAACTATTTAAAAAAATAAATAACATATATTTTGATTATAATTTTTTTTTTTCGACCATTACATTGATTTTGGGTTTAGGGCTAAATCGAAAACAAACCGATGGCTAGATTTCCTCTTAAAGTAAAATAGGAAAAAGAAAATTACTAAGTTATTATTGATTCTATATTGGACTAGACCTAATGAGCCTTATATCTTAAGATCAAGACTCACTTATAAGCTCAATGAACATATGGGCCCAATCCACATCTACTTATAAATTATTATTCACTACATACCTTATACATACTGATCTACATTGACTTAGGCGTCGAGCTATACTAATTTGAGCATCAAGATACTTTTAGATCGGTATCACACTGGTGCTTGCCTCTGATCGACGACAATCTACCATTTTTTGACAGATCAGAATTCCATCTCCAAATTGACATATTTTGTACATAAAAAATCATAGTACTAAATGACACGTTAAATTATAATAAAATACTAATGTTATTTGGAACGAATACAAAATTTAATTCAAGTACGTACATTTAAATACGCAAAATATACTATTTCAACATTTTAAAATAAAATATAAAATTTACTTCTCAATTTCTCGAAGCATTAAATTACGAAATAAAAATTCAAAATTGTAAAACTTTCCTATCGAAGATGTAGCTACCATTTATTAAACACCTCTTTAATTCGATTCCTTGAAATTAATGAACATGTAATGTTTGGTTGGCTAATGATGAGAATCAGACCCCAACTCCCAGCCACTATTTTCTTTTTCTATTTTCTTTTTCTTTAGTAACTGTTAATTTATATTGATATGTGTGACGCGTTAAAATACAAATCAGCCTGCGCCTATTCTCTGCCGCTAACGGATACAATCCGAAACTCGCAAACTATTTTGTCACTGCGTTTCATAAGATCAATGAAACAAATAATTTATCAATTTGTCTTTTTTAATAATGAATTTATTAAAAATATCTAATTTATGCTTAATTACTTATCCTTATATATTTATTTATATATTGATAAATAGTATCATTAAAAAAACTGAATTTCATATTTACAAGTTCATAGCATTTCGTGGGAATACAACCGGCATATTTTTGCTTATATTAGCCATTTTCTAGTTTTATTTATAACTCTATTGTAAATGTAATTAGATATCCATTTATGCAAGACTAATTTTACGACATTCAATGCGTCGTTTTGGAACGCTTCTACGCTGCAATTCCCCTATGTTTTAGATAAAGTTGGCAATTGGTCGTGTCATGTAGGATTCGTGTCGTGTTATAAACTTTGTTTTACCCAAATATGCCGAATTCGAATCCGACTCGTTTAATAATCGTGTGAAGGATGTCTAACTCGAACTCGACCTGTTAATGACTTAGATAACATGCGTAACTCGTGTAACCTATTTAATAAACAGACCGTACTCGAAACTCAATTAACCTATGACCCGTTTAACATGTTTAACTTATTTAAACTATAAGATTTAATAGGTATTTATGTAGGTAAATGAATGGATATATGAGTTAGTAATGACTCGGAAAAATTTCGTACATATTTTGAGTCGTATTAAAAATTGTCACCCTTAATTTTAGAGTTGAAGCCTTGACGCCTCTTTGTTTCCAACGTCCCGAAAGTCCTTCGTTGGTATATAACTTCTTAATTATTTTTAGATTTTTAGAAAGAAATAGGTATAAATCCTAAGATAACGTAAGAATTGGCCAATTTCCTAAGATACACCCACATATTTATTTATTTTTTTATTCGATCTTGAGACCACTGATCTGCAACGTCAAGATTTTTATCAACATAATTAGACTCATTGGGTTATTTAATTCAATTTTATGTCCAAACAAACTATACGTGAGTCAATAAATAAGATTCGTTATTAGTATTTTATACATTTGTTTTCTTAAATTCAATGAAAATTTAGACGAACTATAATAATAAAGAGGAGATCGGCAACTAATAACAGAGTAAAATTTGGAGAGCTCTATAGAATAAATTTATTGAATAGGCAAACAATATTTAACTATTCAGAAAGGTACTTGCTAAAATATTTTTTTAAAAAAAATCATGAAGAAAATTGATGAAAGAACTGTAATTGAAAAGTGTGCTTCTATTCAATTGGCCTTTGGTGAGCTTAAATCTTCTTTATTCTTACTGTATAATGCTGCTGCTGCTCCTCCGTGTGCTCTCTCGCAGGCTTTCAACTTCTGTGCTTCTTAGTTACCAATTGAGAATCACAACTATTCAACTGTGAACACAAAGTTGAAAAATAATTTGATCCATTGGAAGTCACTTGGGTTTGGAAAGAACATTCAATTGGGAAAACAATGTTCTTCTTTGAAAAAAAGAATCACAAATGATCAAGAAATCAACATGTAATGAACTAAGAATATGATTGTTGCTCTGCAATTGCATAAAAAGGGACTCAGAATCCAATTTGAAAGCGCTAGTCCTTTTGTTTAGAAACTCCATCATCACTACTTCCATTTTCATCCTCATCAATCTCCTCCGGATTTCGATCATCAACGTAATGCTGATAGCCATAAGAAATGAATCCCCAGATGGCCAAAACCATTGTGATCCCCTTAATGCCATCCATTTTGTCATGAAAGAAAATCACAGCGAGGACCGGAACAATTGGCAACCCCATGGCACTAATGGCATTGGAAAAAAGAGAGGAGGCCTCAAATATCAGGCCCACAGAGCCAATGGCGTAGAGCTGCCAAATGACAGCTGAAAATGACAGATTCATAACATAAGCCACCTTCCCCAACTCAAACCCCTCCATCTCCGCCTTCAAGCCCTTCCACTCCCCGCTACCGAAAAGCCCTACCAATGTAGCGGACATTGCAACTACGGATTGACACACGATCATGTCCATCACCGCGCGAAATGTCTCCTTTTTGATGACCCTAGTGAAGGCCAGCTGTGTGAGGGACAGCATCAGTCCAGAGACCGCCGATGCCCCAACAGTGCAGATGAATCCGATTGCATATTTTGTTGGGGATTCTTTGGAAACATCGTCTGCAGAGTCGCTGCCGTGGACAACGAGGAGGGAGGAGGAGATGGTGAGGAGGAACAGGGCATTGACAACGTAAGGGGTGAATTTCTGTGAGTTTAGGAAGTAGGAAAATAGTGCATTGAAGGCCAAATTGGAGGCACAAATGAGGGAGTAGGTCGAGACAGGGAGATAAGATAGTCCCACTGAGTACAGGAAGCATTCTAGTGCTACAAGTAGGCCAAGGGAGACATAAACTAGTCCCAGGGCTAAAGAGGAGGCTGCTTTCGATGGGATTGGACTCATTTTTGCAGGTGAGGTTGTATTGCTTCCACCGTTTCTGCTTGCTGGGATTAAATAGTACGGAAGGAGGATTGGAAAGCCAGCAAGTTGGACTATTGTTGCAAGCCATCTGCTCTTCCCTCCTTTGGAGAAGTATAATCTTCCCAAGAGTGTATTAACTGACTGGCCGCCGATCACAAGGAAGGCGTAGATCATGATTCTCAGCCATCTGTTGATGCTTCTGCGCTGTGCCAGCTGTGACTCCTGGCTGCGATCATCTGCATTTGCTGCATTTCCTTCCTGATCTGTAAGAACATTTATGAAAATAAGAACCAGCAAGCAACTTGGGATTTATCTGAGAGTAAGCTGCAGCTAAAAAAAGAAAGTTGGGTTCTCTAATTCTGAACTGTTCCTCCAAACCCACTTGTGATTTTCATGATTTTCATGATCCATTGCTCAATCAGAGGATTCATATCCAAATCAGCTGCTATATACACTCACTCATGATCAATCAAGTTACAGCAGTGAAATTAATTAAAGACCGGTAAACGTTGTGAGTAATAATATTAAATGAAGAAGACATACCACCCATAATGCAGATGACCTGCAGTTCTTGAGCTTCTCCCATGGCACCAGAAGTGAAGAAGCAGAGGAGGAACAGAGAGAAGGCTAGCTGGTTCGAGTTCACAAGAAGATGGCTTTGGGCTTGGGCTTGTTAGAACTCACATGAAAATGTTGTGATCTTCGACCATAAAAAGATGAAGTTTTGGCATCTACTAGTAACTGGCTCACTGTCACTGTGCTGTCATCCTGCAATTTTGCAGAAACAGGTAAAAGATAGGTAGGCATGCAGTTTTTGCAGAAGACATATACTATGTGTGTGTATATATATATATATACATATATCTAATCACTTGTCAATTTCTTTCATATCAAATCGCAACGTCTTTTGTAGGCTGACAATAACCATTGAAGAAGAAGATGGCCACGCCTCACGTGGGGCTCACACGAGGTCCAGATAATATTTACGTTTTATTTTTTACGTTCTATTTTTCGGATGCAATATATACATCAGTCATCATTGAAATTGTACATTAAAGCACTCGATAAGATTAATAATAATTAAGATTATATATATTACAGATAGGATAATATTTGTATTATTATTATTTTAATTATCGAATAATCCTTACATATAACATAATCAAAATTATTTAATTCTTAAGTTACTATTTCAAGATTATTTATATAAAAAAATTAATCAAATTGGATATCATTCATCTATAAAACTAAATGAATTCATTTATATGAGGATCATCATCGTTATTTTTATACATATGACTAAATAACTTATAACGTTATTGATATTTTGTAGATATAATTTTGAAATAATATATAGAAATTGAGTAATTCTAATTATAATATATGTATAAGTATTATTATAAAACAAAATGATGAAAAAAAAAGTGAGATTCAAATATGAGGAATACTATTTGAGCACATTAAATTGAATATATTTAATGATAAATTTGATGTGACAATTAATAAATTATGAAATGAACGTATCAAGTGATTTAATTTATTAAAATAATATTATTTAATAATTGACACATCAAATATCATAAATATAATTAATTTAATATCTCTAAATAGCATTATTTTTCAAATTATACATCATCTTGCAAAATGAACCTTTCCTATTAATTGGCAATTACATTAATAAAGTATATTTTTGACAAAAAAATAATGGGAACGAGACGAAGGAGCAGATGGGCCAAGTAGCCGAAGTACTCTCCTACAGAAATATTTATGAGCATTTATACACGTGGGACAAAAGCAGAGAGCGAGTGCCATGATGACGATCACGTTCTGGATATGTAGGGGAAAATCTATGCTCTTTACTTCTCCGTAGGGTCGGACAAACCACCGGCAAGTACCCTTTGGGCCGTCGATTATGATTCCAGGGATTGCAGATGTATAAAGTAGCTTCACTCTCTTTCCATTCCATCACGTGATTTGTTTCTTGAGTCGTCTCCATTATTTATAAAAAAAAAGGAGGTGCCTTTCATATCAGCAAGCAGTAGAAAAAGTAGCAGCTAGCTGTGTCTTCGATTTCACACTAATTTAACAAAAAGAAGTGTGTGCTTCACACCATGCATTCTATTAATTATGAACATGGAAACAAACTAGCAACGAACACATTGATTGGTACATTATTATTAGACGGTGGCTCGGAAGTCGGATCCACCGTACTGTGACAGCCGCAACTAGCCATTAGCCATACAAAACCCACTTTTGTAATATTAATATTGAGTGAATCTGCATCAGTCTTGACAAATCATGCACCGCCTAGATACACGTGGACACGCGTACTCATCAGTAGCCTAGCTATATATGGTAACTTTGGCCTAATATGGCAGGTTCTAATATGAACATTCTAAAGACACCGACTAGGCAACAACCGATCTGACTGACGTGGCGTGTTTGTGTTCTTTGAAAAAACCACTACGTGGTTTTAGAAATTAAGTTGATGTGGATGTATCGTCTATATATCTTGTGGTGTAATGGAACTTCTGGCAATTTGGTGTTTGTTCTTGGTTAATGAGTACAGTGTTGTTCACGAGATGAGTAAGCTGGTTATAGAAATTAATTAAGCAGGCTGTATAACAAGTCCTTATTCAGTGAGTAAATGAATCGATTCTCTAACATGTCCATGATGATGCAGCTTAGTTGCGGTCCTACTTGAGCTTCTTCTTCCATGTCAAAGCTGAAGAAGAGAGAGGCCTTAATTGAATTCACAATTTATATTTACATGAAAATAGACTAATATTCATAGACTAATTACTAGTGACCAATCAAAATCGATTGAGAGCGATACCAAATTCAAATTTTAATCATTTTTTAAGGTAAAAGTGGGAGATAAAAGATTAGGCGAGCATAACTACACAGCAGGACTCAATCATTGGACTCCTCATCCCTCTAAATTCAAATTTCTAAATTGAAGGGGTGGGGGGTGGGTGGTGGGGATGTTGGCGGGTCTTGTACACCCAATAATGTCTGCGTTTAAACCCGAAGTAACAGATCTGGAAACGAAGACTTTTACCAACCGAGGTAATTGACCCCTTTGACCAAAAAAATGCTGATACGACAGAGATGACACCTACAAATTAATGGAACCAAAGGCAAACCCAAAACACTTACAAACATTGGAGAAGAAGGAAGAAGCCTCCCAAGTCAACCCTAATGATTCAACAAGAAAAAGCTGATACGACTAATATGCTTATCAAGACTCTTACCAAATAAGCTAGACCTCTTAAGGGCGGAGGAAAAGGAAAAAAAAAAACCCACCTTTAACTAGTCCTTAGAAACAAGGACATTGTCCTCCAATTTGGACTTTCGATCATCAACGGAATGATGATAAACAAATGAAAAAAAAGCCCCAAATAGACAAAGCCAAGGCAATGGCCTTAATTCCATCCATCTTGTCATGGAAGAAGATGACAGCAACAATCACAACCACAGGCAAACCCAAAACACTTACAGCATTAGAGAAGAGGGAGGAGGCCTCCCAAGTCAAACCTAATGATCCAACAGAAAAAAGCTGCCATGTTATAGCTGTCCATACCAAGTTCATCAAATACGAAACCCTATCCGATTCAAACCCCTCCATCTCTTCCTCCAGATCCTTCCACTCGCCGCACGCGAAAAGCCCCACCGATGCAGCCACCGTTGCGAAAAGAGATTGAAACACTATCATATCCATAACCACTCTAAAACGTCTCCCTTCTCACAACCCTTTTGAAGAAAAGCTCCGTTAGGGACAGGACTAGCCCATACACGGCTGATGCCGCGGCAGTGCATACGAACCCGATCGCGTACTTTGTTTTCGATTCTTTCGTTGGATCGTCCGGTGAGGATGGGTTTTGTTGAAAGACGAGGAGGATGGAAGCGATGGTGAGGAGGACTAGGGCATTGACAATGTAGGGAGTGAATTTTTGTGAATTGAATAAAAAGGGAAAAAATGCATTGAATGCTAGTTGGGATGCACTAATGAGGGAGTATGTAGAGACCGGAAGGTGAGACAGTCCTACGGTGTACAAGAAGCCGTCTAGGGCTACTAGGAGGCCAAGAGAGACATAAGATAATGCAATAGTTGAGGTGGAGCAGGGTTGTTTCGGTTGCAATGGGACCGTACTTATTTTGGGAGTTGGATTATTTTTGTTTCTGCTTGGGATTAAATAGTAGGGAAGAAAGAGAGGAAAGCCAGCGAGTTGTACTTGAGTTGCCAGCCATTTGCTTTTGCCGCCATTGTCGAAGTAAATTCTGGCCAAGCTTGTGGCAACTGACTGGCCGGCGATGACGAGGGAGATGTAAACAGCCACCCTAAGCCACCAGTTGAACCTTCTGAGCAAAGAAATAAGAAGGGATCCGCCGGCGGCGGCGGGAACGTCTGGATTCGCTCCATTTGCTTCCTCATCTACAAGAGTATGTCAATCGATGATCAATAACAAATGTAAACAGTAAAAGTAAAAGTAATGAAAAGGATCATAAATTTTGTTGTTTGTCTTTAATTTCTTACCAAATATTTCTTTTTGAAAAAAAAAACGGATATTAATTTATAAATAATATTATTAAAATATATTAAATTGACCGTATTTAATTTGTGATATATAATTAATATATTGTTACACAAAATTAATATATACTTATAAAATTTCTTATTCCATAGACTATTGGAGTATTAAATTAAAATGATCAACTTTTCTATTTCCAAATCAAGAGTCGTGAACTTTAAATAGTTAAATCATAACACAAGAATCTCTGTCTCACCGTAAGCCGCACTATACTATACTTTCCCAAATTAACCTCCATCACTCACAAGTCGCAAAAATTACAGTCACAAAAATTACAAATATAAATATAACATATATATATATATATACAGAAAAAAATAATGGGACTCTTCGAATGATGGATCGGACATACCCAAAATGCAGCTGAGTTGCAGTACTACATGAGCTTTATCTTCTTCCATGTCAAAGCTAGACAGAGAGAGAGAGAGAGAGTAGCTATATATATATATATCATCTATATATCGATTGAAGGGGTTTGATAGAGATATATATAACATGCAGTAGCTAACTCATGAATGATCGAGAGTGAGATCGATTGAGAGTGAGAGAGTGCAGAGATATTGGGGTGATTAATTAATAACTCAGAAGTTCGTATCTACTATCTGGTCTTTGTTTGATAATTACAGTTCGTATCTACTATCTAGTCTTTGTTTGTAAAAATGCAGTTGAGCAATAAGGTTCATTACATCTGCTTAATAACTTTAATTTCAAAGAGTTTAAGCTACCTGCTACCCTGTCAACTAATTGAGATATATATTGTGCCTTTGAAAGAAGCCCTGAAAACTAGGTCGTCTTTCAAAAGCTGCCGAGGACCAAAGCCCAAAGCTGTGTTTGCATGTGCCGCGCATATGCTCGGCCTGACGGCTGACACGCAGCATGAAGCCATGAATGCCTGGCCCCAACTCATAACCATAATTTCTTCGATCTGCCAAAACCTCTGGGCAAACTGCATGCACTCAATATTACATTATCACCACGTGTACTTGTGACTTGTGAGTCGTGGCACATTGCACACTCCATTCATGATTCGCCATTAACCAAAGCTCCAAAATCCACATCCCAAACCAACAAAATGTTGTCCCTGAGGATCCTTATTAATGCACAGAGGCCGGTCCAACCAAAAGGCAAACGGATCCTTATTAATGCACAGAGACCGGTCCAAGCTAAAGGCAAACGGATCCTTATTAATCCACAGAGGCCGGTCCAAGCTAAAGGCAAACGGATCCTTATTAATGCACAGGGGCCGGTCCAAGCTATAGGCAAACGGATCCTTATTAATGCACAGAGGCCGGTCCAAGCTAAAGGCAAACGAATCCTTATTAATGCACAGGGGCCGGTCCAAGCTAAAGGCAAACAAGATCTAGAAGAATTTAGGCTTTATAATGAAAAAAGGGCCTCAAATTTAATTTATATGTAATTTTATTTAAATAATAATCAAATTTAAATATTTAAGGTGTCATCCTCCGCCTCTTTTAATCGAATATTGTTCGCTTTGGAATCCGCCACACATCGACCCGTCCACTTTGGAACCCGCCATACGTCGACCCTCCCTCTTACCAGTCCGCACGCATATGGACCACTGCCCGCGCGGATTTGCTCATGGCCACCCCCACACACTTGAGCCCTTGCCACAAATTTGCTCCTAGAGGTCCCACCCCTAAAAGGCCTCCAACTAGATAGGGACGAACTCACATATATGAGGTGCATCCCCCATTTCCCAATGAACGATGTGGGATTCTCACCATTCTTGGTGGGCCCCAAGCATCGGTCTTACAATCCACCCCCTTAAGGCCCAGTTTCCTCGATGGCACAATCATTTTCAGTCTGGGTTGGGTTCTGATACCAAATTGTCACGCCTCGCTTCCTCAATTACAATATTATCCGCTTTGGGTCCAGTCCACACATGTACACGTCCTCATGGCTTTCCCTTTGGAGTCCCACTCCCAAAGCGCATTATATTGAATAGAGGCGTGTCCACACGTATAAAACACATCTCTCTATTTCCCCTCAAACGATGTGAGATTGCTGAGCATGAGTCTTACATAACGGTATTGAAATCCGCAGAGTTGTTAATTTGTTTAATTTTTTTAAATGAATATTAAAGTACGTGTGACTAACTAGGGATACTGGCTATTGCATTCATGCCCTGTGCACCTTACCGTAAGTGGTATTGGAAAGCTTCAGTTCTCTATCTAGTTGGATTCTTTTTCTTTCTTCTTTCATTTATCACAACTTAAAATACAGCTTTGGAGGCGTTTGGTTGATTGATCTCATGTCAACTTATCCAATGCCTTCTAATTATTCCATGTTTACTTTTTAAAATTTGATCGCAATCTCAAACTTATTATTAAAAAAACATGAATTTGAATGTTTATTAACAAAATAAAATATATAATTACAATCGTCTTAATTACTAATATTGTATCTTTATTCTCCACTCCAAATCCATATTCAAGTGCATTTTTATTTGAAAAAAAAAAAAAAAAAACAAGGTACGTACATATAGTTTTTAGAAACAACAACCTTGTCCTCAGCCTTGGGACTTTCGATCATCAAGGTATGTTGATAAACATATGACACAAAGCCCCAAAGAGCCAAAACCATGGCAATGGCCTTAACTCCATCCATCTTTTCATGGAAGAAGACAACAGCTACAACCGGAACCACAGGAAAACCCAAAACACTTACGGAATTAGAGAAGAGGGAAGAGGTCTCCAAAATCAACCCTAATGATCCAATGGAAAAAATCTGACATGTTATAGCTGCCCACGCCGAGTTCATAAAGTACGAAACCCTACCTGGTTCAAACCTCTCCTTCTCTTCCTCCCGTCCCTCAACTCGCCGCTCGCGAAAAGCCCCGCCCAATGTAGCCAATGTCGCAACAAGAGACTGAAACACTATTATGTCCATGACTGTTAGAACAAATTTAGAGTACATAACTCTAATATTCAAGTGTCTGAGATATGAAGCAAACAAACACAATACTTGTATTTCACAAAGAAAGTATTATTACAACATCACACATACACACACTCCTTTTTTTTCTTTCTTTTTTAGCTCCTTGCCAACTTGGCTTAAGTGGTCATCAATTTTGACTCAACTTCTTCATCTTGCATTATCACTTAGTAGCCATTAATTTTGACTACTTCATTCTCCTACAAATCAAGTTGTTGAGATGATGTTGTGTACTTTAACACTCCCCCTCAACATCAGCTCAATCATTCAACTACACTAAGTTGATGAAGAAACTTTTTGAATTTACCGGTACTCAAGCTTTTCGTAAACAAAATCTCCAATTTGATCATTTGTATCAATATGTCTCATTTAAATTTCTTCTTGCAATACCTTCTCCTTGATAAAATGATAGTGTATTTCAACATGCTTAATTCTTGCATGAAAAATCGAATTTTTTGCCAAGTGCACTGCTGATTGATTGTCACAGTGTAGCAGTACTCCATAATTTATCTCCTAGTGTAAGTCACTCATCAACTGTCTCACCCACGTAATGGGAGACCAATAACAAGTGAAATGACCTCCCTATTTATAGAGGGAGTGCCAAAAATATTCAAATAAAAATATAAAAGTGAAATGATGAACATGATGAACAATGATGATTTTGGGGCTGGTTAGAGCAGGAAAATGGCTGAAATTGCAGGAAAAACTGCAAAAGGGGAGCAGTTGAGCATCAGGGCATCGGTCTTCTGATTTTCGGTGAGGGGCTGCATAAATTGCAGCCTGATTTTCAGCATGGAGATGCGCATAGGAGCAAGTGGAGTCAGTGGAGAGCTCAGGTAGGCGTACGGTGTGTTCGAGAGGCGCGCTCCGAACAGTTGAAGACGAGCTCGGCTAGCGCTCACTGAAGCCACTGACTGGGCTAGCATCTTGGGCTGGGAGACTAGGCTGGACCCTCGATGGTGGGCTGCACGTAGCTGAGCCTATTTTCTGAGCTTTTGGGCCAATTTTCTGGGCTGCAAATGAATTTTTTAATTTAAAAATTAATTAATATAATTTCACCGAATTCTATAATTTCTTCATTATAATTTCAATCGGAACGATTCTTTCGTCAAAACGCTCCAAATTTCAAGTTTTATTTAATTCTACAAAAAATCACAAAATATATTATTTTCTCCAATTGTTAATTATTTTAATATTAAAAATCAAGTATAAAAGGTATAAAATAATATTTAATTAACGACCTATCAGCGTCGGGGAGCTGCGGTTGTTCAGGATGAATTACATCTATGCTGCCCGGGGAGTTTGCTGCATTTGAGCCCTGAACTGATGAACAAAACAGAACATATACAAAATAGGACTCATTTACTGGAACTTCATGGATTCAATCTGTAAAATCTTAAACATTTACTCCAATAAATAGATCTGATCATAAGAAAATGATTCAATAGTCACAGCCAGATAATAACAGTAACTCAATTGATCCACCAATATAAATTACCTACGAAATCTATAATCACTTGCAAAGTTGAGACGTAAAAAAGCAATTTAAAGGCAGTAGGTGTCTTACCTGTGATGTCGAGTTGGAGTTTTTAAGCTTCTCCCATGGCAGAGGTGATGAAGAAACTCTCAAATGTAACTAGAGAGAGAGAGAGAAGGTCAACAAAACAATGAAAGTAAAATATAGTAATATGAAAATAAGACGGCCTCAATTTGTTTTCTTGCTTCATATGCGAATCAAGCCCTTTGCAATCGGCTGACAACATACATAAAGAGAGTAGATGAATCGGATAACCAAAGCCTAATTGTCGATCTGGCCCCATGACCTCAGTTTGCACATGAAGAAAATTAAACACATCTATTTACCAAGGCCTCATTCATACACTTATTTGCTCATGAATATTGAACTTGATTTATAACAAACAACAAATCTATGTCACAGAGATCTACATTTTTCTTTTCTTCAACGATTTAACAAAACTGGGGGAAAAAGAAAAACAAAGATACAAAGCAATCACACCTATATTTCAAAAGAATTCCTTTTTTTCCTCTATTGCTTACTGATTCCTTCCCAACTTTCCAAGCCTTTATCCTCAAAAAATTTTAGCACGAGAGGGCTTATGTTTCCAATCGACATCCTCAAACACCCTTATTAAATTCTTTCTGTATTTGCACATCCAACAGGAAACATCTGTATAACCCTCTTTTGGGTCTTCATGGTTAAACCTGCAACAGTGGGAACGATAAAAATATGCAACTATGAACACAAGTAGTTTTGGAACTTCTGAAGAAATTTAAGTCACGTAAGCTGTGCTCATTGGGTAAGAGTTGGG
This sequence comes from Prinsepia uniflora, assembly GCA_032719365.1. NCBI lineage: Eukaryota > Viridiplantae > Streptophyta > Magnoliopsida > Rosales > Rosaceae > Prinsepia > Prinsepia uniflora. The sequence goes on from CM064868.1 coordinate 802,316, forward strand.
GGAAAAAAAGTAAGATTAAATGAAAGGCTCTTACCAGTCAATGAGGGATCTGGACAAGAATGAATGAGATGAAATACAAACAAGAAAAAATGGCTGCCCCGGCGAGAAAATTATACAGCAGCCTTTGATTGTCTTTGGTGGGTACAAACACTGTCTTAAGCGTGTTGGTTAACTCGAAAATCCGATGAGATACCTACAGAAACAAGTAAACAGAATAGGAGGCAGAAGGGGATAATTTGTAAGCATTGTTGGCTTGCAAAATCTTGAAGGGTCAAATAAAGACTCTTACCAAAACATAAATGGCTGTTGTCAGCATGAAGTTGAGCATGGGATATTCCGGAATGAGAGAGAGAAGCCACTTAGGCTGTCCATTAGGTGCGTTTGATCTGCACATAAATATAGGAAATTTTTTTTATTGAAAATCAGTCGTCGTGGTCGGACAACCTTGCAAAATAAAAAGCCTTTCATAAATGTTAACATAACAGGAAACGGATTCGTACAGAATCAGTCTTTGTGCTTATAAAATGCAATGAATCTGTGTCATACATGAAGAATAATAAATACAAGAACGTAGATATTCACGTACCTCAACCAGATGTGGAACTGTGAAATATAGGTCTCCAAAGTAATCTTGCCAAGCCATCTAGCAATACAAAAGTGAAATTCTACATATAAAATGAGTTGGAACAATCTTTCATAAATTTGAAAAAAAAAATTAGGACTGAACAACTATTAACCCTTCAAAGGGGACCACAGTTTTGAGTGGTTTCAATATTCAGATAAGAATACGTACGCAAAGAGAGCCAAAGAGACACTCCGCAACTGCTGTGTAAAGTTCCGCAGGCAGATATAAACACTGAAATCACAATAAGCAGATGTGACTGTAAGTTGGCCATATTGTATCTGCCATCTGCAAGAACTCTGAGCAAAGCATTCCCTTTAATATAACAAATAAACAGTCTTATAACACGCACGTTATTGGAATCCATGATGTGTAGGGATGCAACTTGTTGTATGAAACCTTGTCGAGCTTGTAAATATATTCATACCAAAGATAACCCACCTAACACACGTGATGACCACAACATCGCATTAAAAGACTAGAACATTAGCCATTCACAATAATATAACTAAAAACAACATCATGAAACTTACAAAAACAGAAATGGAAAATATTCCTGTTTTAATTGAGACTCTCCTCTTGGTATCGGATTCCTCCAACTTGTCCATCCACTTCTCCACCTAAGAGATGTTAGGTTTAAAAGTTCAGTAGCTGGAACAAAAAGAAAGAAAAATCAGCCAGATGCCTAGATATTCGAGAATTACATTAGGATGACAATAAGCATAGATCATTCCAATGATCCATATGTAGCGATCAAGACCAGATCTGAAATGCCATTCATGTAAACGAGGGAGATCTGGTTTTGCAGGATCAGTATACCCTGCAGTAGAAAAAAAAAACAGAGACAGTAAGTGTGGAGCCATGTGACAATAGGAAGATATATTCATGCACACTAAGATTCAAGAATCCCAGATCGGACTTTCTTTTATAAATAATCTCAAATCAACTAGAAACTGATAGCAACTTTTCTTCCTTGCAAGTGAAGACCCTAAACTCTTATTTTGAAAGCATTTAAGCCATTCATCTATTTACAGTAGTTGTCAAAGGTTCGAATGATGAACCTACCAAAAATAAAATAAAATGACCTAAAAGCTAAAACAGACTCCTTAATGAATGTTATCAAATTTCTCCCAGGCCTGCCCTAGATTCAAAAGAAATGCACTAAAAGGCTGAATTATAAACTAGTTCCTGAGTTTTCCAGAAGTAAAAAACATAAAATAAATCAAAACAGGAAAGTTCAAAGGGATACTTACCCAATAAGAAAGATAATGGATAAAAGAATATTTCAAAAACTCCAGGTATTTCCCAAATCAAGATAACCGCAAGAAAGCACCCGAGAATCTTCAGAGCCATCACTGATCTGTTCTCATTGTATTTGCTAAAGATGCCAAGGGCTCCATACACCATAAGAGTATACAGAGTGTGCATTGGACAGATGTAATACAGCATATAGTCGTTGTTAAGAACAATACAGCAAAATGCCACAAAAAAGTTCAGCCTCCACATCATCTGCATTGTGAAATAAAGAAAGTAGCATTTCAGATCATTATCATATACTCCCCAAAGAATCTTGTGAGATTCAACTGCCCAGAACATACCTGAGCAAAGCGAGGGATGCTAAAATCCTTTCTAATGTAGTAATAGGAAAAGTTCCCAAATCCAGTCATCCAAACATATGCAGCAATAAAGACACGTATTGCATTGTAGATCTCACTTGCAGCGAAGTAATGGTACATTAGAAATAGGACCTGCCAAGAACAAAATAAAAAACAATTTTACTCATGGTACAGAAATAAGTTAGTTGTAACAAACAATAATATAGTAAGAGAACTGAGCTCTATGCAAATAAACTTTGTAGTTCAAGTGAATATGAAACTAAAGTGTACTAGTTTAGGTTTTACCCAACACAAATCTGATTAACACCAAATGAAAAAATAAAAAAAACTAACTAAATATATAGATTAGCAATAGCATATAGTATCAAAATTTAAGTCCAAAAAACATAAAGAATATCAAAGGCTGGCATACGCTTGCTCCAGCCAGATTAGCATGGATGGTACCACAATACAAACACCCCAAGGGTAGAAAGAAAATAACAAGGACAAGTCACCAAGAATATAAGTTCAGAATTCCCCTCTTAAACAAGAAAAAAAGAAAAATGGCCAGCGGATATTCTTTCCCAAGCTAAATAACTGTTCCCTAGAAGTCAAGAAGTTGGAAATAGTACTTGCCTGCATCCACCCTTTCCATTCCTCCGTCTGATGCCGATTTAGGTAAAGTATAGATTTTCCCGAAAATGCTGATCTGTCCGTATGTTTCTTCAAAGATGTCATTGCGGATACTATGACAAGGAGAAGGTACAGAAAGAGGAAAAGATCCCGATTGTAGTTCTGTTAAAGAAAACCCCACAAAATTAGTCCATATTTACAACAGTAATACCAGCTTATTGTACTAATCAGTGCATACGAGCATGTAATGGTGTGAATAACGAATAACGTGTGGCGATAGCAACAATGCTATCCTTACCTTATCTATAATTAGACATTCATCAAATTGAATAAATAATTCCTTCGAAACATAGAGCCATACTAGATATTAATGTATCAGGCTGTGGAATGATGAGCAAGATGTGTAGGTGAACAAACTACGGCACTTAGGGGCAGAAATACCAGTTAGTAGAAAAGAACAACATGGAAGGAAAGCTAGTAGATTAGGACCTCCGAAGGGATCATACACACTCATTTCTGTCCACATTCTTCTTAAGCAACTATATAATAGTACATTCAGGAAGCAGAACAAATGTACCTTTGTAGAATCTCCCAATATATTTGTGCGATCACATATGTAGAAATAGAACAGAATTGCCCCAAGCTCAGACCTACATTGATGTTAAGTACTGTATAAGTAAAATGTAATAAGAGATTTGGGCCATTTGGCCCTGAGAAGATATGTAGAGTATCAATTACTTACATCACTCTAAGCGTTGCTCTGTTTTCAAGTAAAAAAGAGTCATCCATAGTCAGAAACCTGAAATTCAAGGGAAGTGAAATGTGAGAAAGACCTTTTATAGTAATCAACGTAAAAACTGTTGAAGATAGTATATTGTGGATAGTAACCTAATTAAGTTTATTTTAATGGATGAAATATTAAACTTCGCAGATGCTGATCTCGCAAGGCCTCCTTCCAGCAAAACAGCCCGATCATCTTCCTTGATTGTCTCCTTTTCCACCTCAACCAGATTAGTATCTGAATGACTATAATTCAAAAAATAAAAATAAAATAAAAATAATCGTTCAGCATTAGAAAATATGGCTTCAAGTATAATATCTTTGCAATTTCATTTCTAACCAAAAAAGTACTCTGAAGTCTGAAGCAAAGAAGCTTACGCCTTAGGATGAGATGAAGATTTTTTATATTCCAAGTACTCTGAATATATCCATGTGACAAAAACTGGGATGATTCCAAGAAAAAAAGACACCTGAAGTATGATATGGGAAGCTTCGGTAAATTTGTTTGATACAATTCATGAAAAAGGAAAAACAAGCAAATAGAAAAGAAGATCGAAAAGGCGGGAGGAGATGCAGCATTGAAATAAATTGGACTTAAAATAGCACATAGAATATGTTTAGCAGATAAAATGGGGGTAACGACAGATTAACCAAACGTAATTATCTTTAAAGTTAGGTATACTAACTTCAAAGGCATTTCTTCTCAAGAATGATTAACCAGTCTCAAGTTTTGGAGCCCATAATAAAGAAATCCACACAAACGAATTTCACATTCCATATCAATAAAAAGTATGAGAATTAGTTTGGTTTAAATTCCAATTAAATAAATGCAATATGACAACAGCATTCAGCTTTTGCTTCTCCTTTTGTCAAAATCTTCATCCAACCATTTTTGTCTCAAGACAAGGGCAAATACATTGACCAATAACTTTTCATTCCTTGGGAAACTATCTATTTTCCTATACTTGTATTGCCTATCGTGCAAGACAGAGATGAGGTCAGAGGTAAGGGGAATGGTATAGGGAATTGGCGTTTTTCATGCCATCCAAAATAGGGATGGCTCCCTTCTACTTAGTGCTTACAATTAAAGGGATGAAACAAGATCTTTCATCCCGTTTATATAAAATATATTTGGAGGGTTCGACAAAGTCAGCTTGGGATTTCTCCATTTATATGCCACTATTTCTAATAATTAATTTGATGCATCTACTGTAAGTTGGGTAGAAAATGACAGCATGCCAAATATCTAGAACTGAATCAAACACATCAAGGAATGTAGAGGTACGGCATTTCCCATGAACCAACAAAACAGGGTTTTGGTTCTCATATTACTAGAAGAAAAGAATATCCTTCATCCAAATAGGGTAGAAAATAAACTATAAAGGATAGGCTAAACAGAACCATTGGAATCTAATATGGCATTCTGTTTGTTACCAAGATACAAAAATTGCTACTTTGAACAACTCGTTATGTATATGAACTCCTCGACTCATACTAAAATTAGGATTCATTCATAGACAGGAATCTTTTTTCTATGACCGACTACAATATCTAAATGCAGTAATCCCCACCAACCACTGCAACCAACAATGTCAGACAAGCAATCTACTTCAGATCAAGAACTTACAAAACAAAGATATTTCTTGTTGTTGAAAGAAACCAGCAGATCATACATTCACAGAAGATCAATTAAGCAAATGGAAAGTCTTGACATTCAACCAATTAGCAGAAGACTAAATTACTTAGGAAAAAAATTATTGGCATTGAAATCAATGTACCTGCCCAGGCGTAACTGGCCCAGCGTCCACCATTTTGGATCCCTCAAATCGTCTCCAAACTAAAAAAACCCAGACGAAAATGAACAAAATCAAGTAAAATTGGAAAATACGAAGCGTAGATCGGATGCAGAGAAAATTACTTTAGTGGACGAGTTCAGAGAGTGAGTAGTGTATGGAACATTGGGGGATAAATGCGAAACCCTAGCTGAAGATCGAAGATAAAGACGAAGAAGAAGAGTAAAACACGGTCGTTGAGAGGGTGTTGCTTGAAGAATAGGGAAAATGTCGGAAGGTACGTCCCTCTCGGTTGAGTTTGTTTTTCCTTTAGCGGTTGTTGATTGTGGCGGTGGTTGTGGTTTGCTTATGGTTGCGCTTTTCTTTTCATTTACAACTTAAAAAAAATAATAAAAAAAAAAACATATTTAAAGTTGGTAATTTTCAGGTGCTGCCGCTGCTAATTTGGATTAGTACAACTAATCACAATTTTCATTACCAACGTTGACCGCATCGTTGACTATATCTTGCACAAAATGGAACTCAATTTGCACATAAATAACAAGAGAATTTAATGCGTTTTTAATATGACTTTAGCTAATGGTGAATTGATAACAACACCTTTTCGACTTCGCCTTTTAAGTCCCCGAAATCGATCAGCATAATACACACATATAAGACTCGTTATAATTATGCACATATCGAATCCGTTAAACTATTAACTGATCATTTTTAATCCGTTATTTATCAAACAGTTTAAGTTTGACCGGATAAAAACTAAATTGTTTGAGAACTCAAACCGCTCCTTAATAACGGTTTGAGAATTCAAAATGCTCCTTAGTAACAGTTTGAATTTGAATTTTCATTTGAAATTTTGTTAAATCCAAACTGAACCGTTATGAAACATATTAATTTTTAAATCTATTATTAATACAAAATTAAGCATAAGAAAAAATAAAATATGTAAAATAAACAAAAAACTAATAGAAATAATAATAAAAAGAGTCTATGTGCTTTATATATCCCATTAGCATTAGCATAAGTTATTTGAATGATAAAACTGTGTTCTACAGATTGTTACATATAGAGATTATCGTACCGATTGTCTGTATATCCCTCTAGCATTAGCATCAACTAACAACAATAATGAAAAAAAAAATAGGACAACTTTTCTTGCATTTATACCCTTGATAATCCCCTCAAAAAGATAATACATGGATTTTTATACGTAAATACATCGAGTTCAATGTGTTATACATCCAATCACATATTGGATATCGATACTGTTCTTTATGATAATCAAATCCAAAATATTTCACATAATATGTATAGATAAATATTACTAAATTATAATATTAAATGACATTAAATTATAAATATAATCGTACCAAAATAAATATATAAAATATAATTAATCGTAAAGATTTTAGTTTCGGCGGGGGCGAGCTGTGTTCGGGCTCACCTTTCTATACCAAACATTTTAAACCTGTTTTCAAGTAAGGGTTAAAAAGTGTAAACCACACACTTGATCCAAGCTGATATCAAATTATTTATTGGTGTACAGATTGTAATGTCAATTTACTTATTGGCTACTAATCCAAAATAATTATGACATTAGCTTAATTACGTCTACTTAGTTAAGTTTTGGCGAGCATTTCATAACAGAATTATATAAAAATGCAATTAAAATTTCAGTACGAACCGAATATGTTAGCTATATTCGGTGCTGGACTGATGATGATCAAGTGAAATAAAAATATTGGCCTGCATCTGTTACACGTAACAAATCGTTGTTTCTTGACAGACCTGAAAATGTGTGGGCCCTTTATTTTGGGCCTTAAGGCCCGTTTTCCCAACATACGTAAAAAATTGAATGCCTTCAATCGGAAACAGAAACTTATCTTCTGTCCCGTGCGTGCAATTTGCCTTCCATATTACCTGGTGCAACCTAGACCACAGGAGGCTACCAGCCCCCTTCCTAAGGATCTGATCTATCTCCCCCCAATAATTTCAATAAATCTTTTTCAATAAATCTTTTTCAATAAATCGTTTATAGGGAGGTTGTTGAGTGCTGAGTGCCAGCGGAATACATGTGAAAGTCGGTGATTGTGTTAGCCCCCGAAAGTCTAGATTCAAAAGTGGCTCGATTGCTAGGGCTTGAGGGACCTGCAAGGTGGAAAACATTGGACCACGTAGGATGTGACTACTCCCACAGATGAGATGAAAGACTCCAATATTAATTGGGTCCTACGAACCTCAGATATTTTATAATATTCCTGGATTAGGTTGTCTCCCCCTCTCTAAATACATTTTTTCAGATTTTTTTTTTTAAAAAAAAAAAAAGGAGATGCCATCTGATCATAATGACCATCTTCTCGGATTCTCGAGAGAGCAGGAATTCAAATGATAGGGGGGAAATAAATAAATAAATTGGCATGCAAAGTTACAAACTATATATAATGAACTACTACGTGTATAAATATATATTTTTATTAATATAACATAAATTATTGAGAAGAAAATTCGATTTCATTACAGATAAAAAAAAAAAATCACATACGTACAATGTTACAAAATATAACGTTCATATTAAACCCGTTAATTAATAGCCACTTTCTGCATGCAAGGCTGCAAGAAATACAAGCCGGCAGGCAATGTTCCTCATTGCCAGCAGAACGTAATTCTCTTCGAGCTACCGATTCAAATTTCCTTCAAAATCAAAGACGTACCCAGAAAGAAAAAAATAAAATAAAAAGGTCGAAATGGAAAGAAAAAAATCTCACTGCTTCTGGACACAGACCAACACCTTCAAATGGACTATATATTGTCAAAGGACGGTCCATATCTTGAAGAGTGTCTCTGACATCGATGAGTGCCCTACCGGTACTAAAGTTAAGCCTGCTATTAACTAATTGATAAATAATCATATTGACAAGGCAATTAATTAAGAGACGAGATCGAAATCCGACGTTATTCGATCATATATGTAATATTCATGGCTCTTGCTTGAAAAACATGGAGGGAACCAAGTCCTGCAGAAGTCCGTACTGATCAGCATTATTAGGTAGTTGATGATGGTGATGGTGATTAGGATTACCGTTAACAATTCGAGACGGTCCTTGATGACTGTTGCTGATCACGTACGACGACTGGGGCATCTGAAACAAGAGCTCTTGAGGGAAGCCACAGCTTGGACCGGCGGCTGCCAGAGTTGAGAACGTACACGTGGCCGACGGAGCTAGGTTTAGCATAGAAGGCGGGAAGAAGGCGGAGGCCGCATTTCCTCGGAGGGTTGCCGGCAGCGGGTGGTTGTGCTGGCCTTCGTATGTCGTGACTACGGTGGCTGGGTCCTGGAACGACCTCTCCACGCGCTTCTTCACGCCGCATTTTTGTGTCGTGCATCGGTAGTAGCTTCTGCAATAGGCAACAAGAGAGAGAGAGCCGTGCTCGATTCAAACTCTTTTTTTTTGTCGTTACATTGCATAAAGATAAACTGAGAAGAGTGTAAAAACTAAAAAATAAATTAAAAAAATTAAAAGGTTTGTAAGTTTATAATCAAATTTGTGGGTAATTAGTTGATAACTAAGGATTAATCTACATGATAGGTATTGCAGTACATCTCTAGACATAATCAAGATATGACCTAAGGAAATCGAACCCAGAATTAATTGAGAACATACTGAATCTTATAACGCCTTAATTTCTGAACCAACCAGTTGTGATTAAATTTTTCGTTAATTATTAAACTCACTGTTTCCTTTCAAATTAAGATTACAATAATATAAGTCTTGGGAGTTGGGATCTTACTTATGACAAATTAGTCAACCTTTGGGTTTAGTAATTAGTTCCCATGTCTTTTGCAGGACTTTTGGGCACAATTTGGTGGAGTAAAATGAGAAGAAAAAAAAATTATTAAATTAAATCAATGAAAGCAAGAGGACATGAAACAAATTGATTAGCTTTGAAATATTTTTCATAGTTTCTTAATCTAGGATATTTTGTTTGGTGTGTTCTTTTAAGTGTGAACAAAGGAATGAGTATTTTGATATAAACTTAATTAATTAGTTGATTAATTAATTAATTAAGTGACTAATTACCTTGGATATGGACTATTTTTCACAGCCTTTTGCCCATATTTTCTCCATCTATACCCATCTTCTAGATGATCAACCTCACTCTTGGTCATGAAAGCAAATCGTGGCTCTCTTTGCTTTTTCTCTCCTTTCTTCTTCGCTTTGCTGGCCCTACGATCATATCACATCGTCATACCAAAAAATGTTTAGATCAAGAACACACACCATACACTACCGTATGTACGAAAGACAATAAAAAAAAACTTACATGGCTTTATTCTTAGAGCTGCTATCTCCTCCATCTTCCGACGACCCTTTCGGCTGCCTATCTTTCTTGCTCTTGCTCGAGTCCTCGTCGCAACCAGCCTCCGTCGACGAGGAAGACACCGAAGAGTTCGGCGTCAAAGATTCACCACCGCCACCGCCACCACCACCACCGTCTCCACCTCCAAGATGGTGATCATCAGCACCCTTTAGGTTTACGCCTTCGTTCGACACAAACTGCACATCGTGATCAGAATCGGTTGTAGAAGCCAACCCGAAAGCCGTCGCGAGCGAATTATACTCCGTAGGCCCTTTCAAACAATCTATGAAGCATGTGGGGTTGTTCACGATGTACGAAGGAACGTTGTTATTAACACCAAACCCTTGCATCAGCATCCCTCCATTAAAGTGTTCGTGATGATCTTCATACTGAAACAGGTCTTGGAAGTAGAAGTCTTTAGCTTCATGATCAGACATGGAAGAAGAAACAAGGGTTTGAGAAAGAAGTGAATTATTTTGGAGGAGTAGTGTTTGTTTGAAGGGCTTGAAATTTGTCTCTCTAAAAATGGGTTGGTTTGGGGAAATATGCTATGATTTGAGCATTATATATATAATAAGAATGGAGAGAAAGAAAGAGATCGATGAGAGCCTTTAAGTTTGAATGGACTTTGCTAGCCAACTAGTCTCTCACTTTATAAAGGAGGTTGACAATGCACCTTCCAATGCAAGGACCAAAAAGTGCCTCCTCAAATGGAAACATTTCTAGTTCTTGCTACTCCCCATTAATCTATGCTAATCAAATGTTCAAACTATGGTATTCTTTAACTATATTTTACTATAATGTAGTATTTATTTTGATTTAAGAATGAGTTGAATTTTATTCTTAATGTGTATATTCTTTTATATCAATTTATATATCGAATTATATTTTTACATATATTATAATCAAAACCGCTCATTTTTTAAATCATCATGTCAAGATCATTTCCGTAAAAAAAATCAAAAAGATTGGAGCTTATTTAGTCATTCATTTGTATCAAATAAATAAATAATTTTGGTAAAAATTAATATACGTATGTGAATCGTTCATTTAGATACACAAAACGACCTCTAGTCTTATTATTCATATATTTATAGTAATTTAGTAAAAAAATTTGTTTTAATTTATTTAAAAATAGATATTATTTTCTTTAAAACATTATACCATGTATTAATACTTAAACAATTATTAGAATTGATTGTTCATATTACAGGACACTTAATAAGATCAATATATCTATTTGATATATCTAATCACTCTTTTTATTTGACAAAAAAAAATTCACTTTTAAAAAATGTAATCCAACATATTTTTTTTAAAATACTTTTACGGTTGAAAAATATAATTCTACGTCTTTAATTATTTTATAAAATGTGCCGTATGAATTAAAACTAGAATGAGTTAATAATTTTACTTCTTTTTTTTTACAAAAGTTAAAGAGTCTATTTATGAACTACAAAATTATTTCTATGCAATTTTTTTTTTTTATTAAGTTCTATGCAATTTTATGGAGGGAAATAAAAGATTAAAAGGTACGTAAAGCAACGATTTTACTACATGTGGGTGTGGTCAATTGTTGAAAGTTCATTATTTAGAGCATAAGGCGTACACGTGGCAATCGTGGCAGTGTGGTACCGGCATTTGACTGTAGTAGTCCGACTCAGAGGGGGCCACGTGGTAGACCACTCTTGAGGGGTAAAAACATGTGCTTGTCGTGCTGATGGGAAACCTACGTCACCCTCTATCCACTGCCTTTCTGCGACTTCTGTCGTCTCTCATCGTCCTCAATAATATCTCTCAAATCTTTGCTTACCACCTCCAAAAAAAAAAAAAAAAAGGTCCCATAATTCGTTAAAATGGGTGTTTTGGGGAAAATTAAAATGGGTTCATGTTCATGGACTTTGATGAGGGAAAGACTTGGATGGGGAGGGTCGGATCAGGTAGATGTTTGGGTCTCCTCATATAATGAAGGTCTCTTTTTGTATTTTGTACAATTTTATCTCTTCTTTGTCTCATTTTATGTGAGAAATTACTTTATAAGGTAGTATTATCGGAACAGACTTATTAGACCGTATACTTAAAACTCAAACAGGCGACACGTATCATGCCCACATAACTTACACAACTCTAACAATGGATCAATGACGGAATGACACGTGAAACGAATCAGCACATAAATCGAGGAGTATTTGTTCCACATCAAAACTATCAGAAATGAATACCTCACTCGCACATACATAAGAGGTGCATATTTTCCAATAAAGGTAATTAATACTCACTATTTATCATTACTCTGCCAAATTTACTATTTGCTACTTCCTCTTCCAAACGAAGTTACTAACTTGACAGTCGAAAAATCTTAAGTCGGCACTACACCGATGCATGTATTAACGGAAAACTCACGACTCTTCCTAGTTTACAGGTTACAAGGAAGGACACGTACCGCACAGTGATTGGATGACGAATAATCGACAGTTGGAACATTTCGTGCTTCAACACCGAAGATCTTATCATTTGATGAAGTAGGTATAAAGCACACTAATTAGTCGGAGAATACCCTTCTAGTCATCAAGCTCGCTAGCTAGTACATTAAGTAGCAACATATATACACACCCGTAAATTATTATTTTTAAATACATAAATAAATAGAGGATCAAAAAATTCAAATATGGATAATCACAAGGTATAGTGCAGTAAACAAACTGCCAAATTTCCTAATATCTAATTGGCAGTAATTCGAAACTCGTTGTAAACACTTTGTAGCCAATAGAAAACACCAACTCGAGTGAGAGTATTCTCACCCTTCACGTGTGGAGACATTTCGTGTAATTACTGTTAGGAAATTAATCCTCCACCACGCAATTGCTAACAATAAAGATGAAAAAAGAAAATAAAGAAACCAAGAACACTAAAAATTTAACGAGGTTCGGCCAATTAACTAGTCTACGTCCTCGGAGAGTTTTCTCCTTCACTATGAGAGAATACAAAATACAAGATTACACTACTCAAGTTTATACCCAACTCGAGCCCTTGTATCCAATAGGATACCCCTTGTCTACCCTCTCTCAACCCGAGAAAATCACTCTACCCCAAAGAGCTATACACACTCTTTCACCTTCTCTTAACCGAGAAGATCACTCTACTCCAAGAGCTATACACACTCTTGAAGTGCTCAAGAAGATCACTCTAGCCCAAGAGCTATACACACTCTTGAAGCACTCACTCACTTGTGAGGTGTTCTTCTTGATGTTGAAATGTAGCCAAGCTCTCCACCTTATATAGTGTTTAAGGCACAAGTTGTATTTGTGCTTTTCCAATGTGGGACATTTTCCTCACATTTCAACATCCTTCATTGAAGTCCATTCATGCACCTTCTTCAATTAATGTTCTTCTTCATGAAGCTTCCACATCAATCTTTTCCTACAAGGTTGAATGAACAACACCATGTATTTATTCTCAATACATAATCAAATTCAATGCATTAATAATCCACTAAGGAGGCATTAACTCAACAATTACCTTCATACTTGTTTAAAAGGTGTCATATGTAATTAACACCAACTTAGTTAGGCATGTGTAAGGAAGAGATTGGATTAGGAAAGTATATTAGCTAAACTGCAGCAACACTGGAATACCATGGATCCATCCATCCCATGCATTAATGGCGGAGAAGTGTTGGTAGCTGCCCTTTGATCCCCACATAAACACCCACCACGATAGAGATCGATCGCATCTAATTCTCTCCCTTGAACTACCACTTTAAGCAATCTAATTAATATTTATAATTAATTAAATACAATTTCATCCCATTATTTATTTAATTAAATATATACATAATGCCGATGTTTATATATAGTCAACAAAAATAAACTTTCTAGCTAGCAAACATATACATGATGATAAACCAATTGAAATTATGCGAGAAAGAAAAGACCAATTCAATTTCACCGATGAGGTTTTTGATTTGGTCAAACTTGGAAAATTCAAGGGCCGAAAAGATAATTTGCATGAGAGTGACATTATCAACAGCATTTTGTGCATGAGAGTGACATTATCAACAACATTTAAAGAGTTAATTTAATTTATGCTCGAAGTTCGGTTTGTCTCTAGTCACAAAATATTTCTAGCGAATTTCGAATTTCTACCAGTTGGACAGTAGAAAATTCGCCATCTAAAAATGATAGTCTTTAGATATATTCTATTTTTAAGTTATTAGGATAATTAATTTTTTACTTGATAATCCTATTAATGATTGTTTTATGATATAATGTATATGTAGTAATATTATTAGCCAGCCATCTTATTTTTTATTGGAAATGTCCTTAAGCATTTGGAGAATCTCCTCTTCAAGGATTTTTTTTTATTTTTTTTATGGAAGTTGCATTTTATATATTATTTTATATACTCTATTTTCTTTTTAAATATTTTTTTTAAAAAATAAAATAAAAACGAAAAATATAGAATGTGAAAATCATTTTCGATGTTGTGTCAACGTGGAGTCCGAGTATACAGGGAATAACGTGCTCGTTAATCCTAGTAAAAGAACAATGAAGAAGAAAAAAAAAAAACATGACGTGTAAAATGACTACTACTGATATCACGTTTTCAATGATAAATCATTGCAATAATTTGGAAGATTAATGTTGAATTGAAAATACAATACTAAATTATATAAATATATAATTTAAGAATAAAAATGTGATTATATTTGGAAAACGATATATACATAATAATTATTGATACTTAGGGCGGGTTTGGGATTTTTGTGTTTTTTTAAAAAAAAAACTGCTTCAGTTGTTTTTTTTATTTATTTTCATAATAAGTGGCTATACATTAAAATAACTTTTGTAAAAGTAGTTTTCAAAAATAACATGCAACTTTTTTTATTATTATTATTATAGGAGAGGGAAAATTTTTGGAAATTTTTCATACAATATGTCATCGGGGTTCGAATTTGAGACCAATTGTCTACAAGTTAACGATATAACCTACTGAACTATATCCACTTGACTTAAAAATTGTTAGCAAAAGTCTATCGCTTTAAAAAAAACCATTTATTTTTATTTTTACCAAATACTTTTATACCAATTCACGTTCAAATAAAACGGTTTTTAAGAAAAATAATACCAAAAGGGATCTTAGTGCTATATATAGACTAATGGTATTTATTTCCACATATTATAAGTAGGGATCTTAGTATGTCTTTATTCCGTTAAATAATTGGATGGACATTTGAATGTGTTTTATAATTAATATAAGTAGGAAACTATAAGGTTAAATTCGATTAAATTGAAACTATAAGGACTAAAATGAAAAACTGAGTAAACTACAGCGACCAAAAGTGACTTTTAACCGAATAATTATATATAAGTAAAACATTGGTACATAAATTACATAGGGAAAGAGTAAAAGATGGGTAAACATATACAAATCAAATCAGTCTATCAGAGTGTAAATGAATGGGTGTGATCATGGAGTTGGAGGCGGTTGCTTAAGGAGGGTGACTTTAAAAAAAAAACAGAGTAAGAAAAGCATGAGATTATTGACCTCTTATGAATCACTTGCGTCTTGCGTCCACCATAAGTGACATAAAATAAGGACTTCGGTATAAATTATTAATCTTAAATATTCTTTAATCTTAGTCTTAGTGAATTTAATTTTGAATAAATAATAATTATTTGGTATTGGAAATGGAAGTCCCTATCGATTTAGAGGAGGGCAGGTTTTTTGTTAGGTGTGCATACTGAAAAAAGAATCTTCACGATGTTGACACGTATTTCATATTTGGGTTCCCACCCAACCCTTCAATTCTAGGGCACCATAACCAACTCACTTACCTTTGTTATTTTAGTTGTCTTCGCCTAATAACCACTAACACTAAACCACCCTATCTTTAATGCTTTGTATTAACCTACCCATCTTTATATAATTACTAGCCTCTCTGCACCACTTATGCGTGTGTAATATTTTTTTTTAATTTTTAAAAATTAGGAGAGCTGAAATAAATTCAAAAGTGTAAAAAATAAATAAATAAAAAAGATTGTGGAGGGAGGAGTAAGGGTGTCAATTTTTTACACGACTCGATATACGATTCGAAATTCGCACGAGATTTATTCGGGTAAATCCGTACGATTAAAATTTCGGATCAAGTTGTTATGACATGTTTAATAAACGAGTGAGTTTTGAGTAAACTTGTTAATCCGTATAATGTCTTACTAACCCGTTTAATAAATGAGTGAATTTCGAGTTAAGCTGTTAATCCGTATATTGACTTATATATTGACTCATTTAATAAACGTATCATTATTAACCCATATATCTACCCATTTACCTACCTAAATACTTATTAAATCTTATAATTTAAATAAGTTAAACATATTAAATGGGTCAAATATGTTGTAGGTTAATTGAGTTTCGAGTACGACCTGTTTATTAAATGAGTTATACGGGTTACCTAGGTCATTAACGGGTCGGGTTCGAGTAGAACATCCTTTACACGATTATTAAACGGGTCGGATTCAGATTGGATATATATGGGTAATACAGAGTTCATAACACGACACGAACCCATTGCCAACCCTAGGGAGGAGTAACTACCCACTCCATCCTATCTCCATATATTCCCCTCCACATTTCTTTTTTATTTCACTTTTATGTCTTATTTATTTATTTTTATTTAACATTTATTTCTTAGTTATATTTTATGATTGAGATATTATTTTTTTGACCCTAAATTATATTTGTCTAATCTATAATTATAGGGGTATTTTGGTCACAAAAAAAACTTGAAGAAGTCTTTTGATCATCCTGACTTTATAATAATGTAGATATATACATGTTAGTTAATGTTACTCAGATAAATAGAGTTATTAATTGTTGATCGATGATATATATGTTTATATTGACAATTATTCATAAATTTCGTAATATATATGTTTAGATTGACAATTATTGAAATTTGTGTATTTGTATGATTCTGTATAATTTTTTTTAAAAAGATAATTCATATATATATATATATATGATGATATTCAAAGTATAATATACACATTGAGTATTAACCTTACTTTTTACGAGAATCCAAAACATCACGGTGTCTATATCAAAAGAAAAGTCTTAAGTCTCTGAGATTTTGCATGTATAGTAGTAGCAAAATTAAGGAGGAAGGAGTACCTATTTGCCTAACTTTTTCTTCTCAATAATTGAAGTCATATAGTTTAGAGGGTCCAAGAATATATTAGCTCCTAACTTGTAACCATGAAAGTTGATAGATTTGTTAGTGTTGATGCTTAACAACTACACATAAACAAAGTTATCCCCCAAATGAGAAACTTCACTATTCTCCAAATGATACGTAGGAGAAAACAAAATATTAAAAAAAACTCATAATTATTAATTTACGGTATTATATTTTTCGAGAAATCTTGAGTATTTAATTTTTTTAAAAGACGATATCAATATTTAAAATATTTAATATATTGACTTTTTTTAATACGTCAATTTAGAAGTATTATAAATTAATAGTTACTCGTTTAAGCATGCTTAAGTAATTATAAATTGTTAGTGAATTCTAATTTTATTTAATTATTTCCAATTGACTTGACAGCCAAAGTCAACATCCATAAATGACTATTCACCCATCCACTCCACTCAAAATATTACAATACTATCCCTAATAGAATATGTAAATTACTAAAAATAATTGAGATTACTTCATCACTCAATCCTCTTCAAATGTGAAAGGAGTCATTCTGGATAGATTCTTCAAGAGCTCAAAAACTTTATTTTTTAATCACTTTATTTATAATTAATTTATACTAATTGAGTTTTTCTAATAAGCCCCCCACCATTTTACTAACCAGCTTCTTAAAGAACACAAGACGAAAGAAAAGACCCCCTTTTTATTATTAAAAAAAAAACCTTCTTATTAAAGATAATATTTGCATTATTCTATCTTCGTGTTATTTTCTCATACCATATTTTAATTTATTTGATTGTCTTATATATATATATATATATTATAATCGAAATCGTTAATTTTCTAAATTATTATGTCAAAATTACCTCTATAAAAAAACATTAAAATTGGAGATCATTTAATCATTTATATATATATATATATATATATCAACCAAATGGATGATTCGTATCTTAATTTTTATTAAAATCGTTGATTTATTTTACACATGATTAAACAACATTCCGTGTTGTTATTTTTTTACGGAGATGATCGAACGGTTTCAATTATAACATATGTATAAAGATAGTTCGATCAATCGAAATATGGTACGGGGATGTACAACCGGGTGGGATGTAAGCATTATAATTTATTTATTCGTCGATCTAGTCATTAGCAGTCATAATTAAGTTGTAAATAAGTTAATTATTAAGTTGACTCAGCCCACCATAAACTAAACCCTACATATTCAACACAGGACATAGTCTTCGCTAGATGCTTACAATGCTTCCCCAGTCAGTCGAGATCACTGAAGAGTCTTACTATGATGATTGCTCAAGTGACGCTTTCCGAAAGTATTTTGACGGAAAAAGGGAATGAAAATCAGTCACAGGTGACATGTAGCATTAAAAATTTAATTAAAGTGATGAATTAATTCGATTTATTTGTGTACATGTATTGTTCTTGATCCCTTCAAAGTTCAAAGAAAGGGACTAGTTTCATAAAAGATTGTGTTCAAAATTTTAAAAGCAACTTTATGAAGAGGACAAGAATAAGGCCAAATTGTGCAGCTTTCAATTCAATCACCCTAAAAGTCGCAGTGGATTATGAATGGGATTCCTTTGCTGATCAAAGCTCATTTGAAACCCACATGGTCTAAAGCTAAGCTTATATAGTGATAATCAAAGTTCTCAAAATGGTTATGGATGAATTGGAAATAGAAAAGTCACTGCTAGTTTATAGTGATAATCAAAGTTCTCAAATTGGTTTTTTCTTTTGGTGTGTAAGATTGGATTGTCAAAAGGCATCAATGTGATGTGACTCGTTTGATGTATGAGATTAAAAGATTACGTATAAGATGTATGAGATTAAAAGATTACGTATAATTAGATGAGACAAATTTATTTTATGTTTAGGCTCTTCTAATCTACTTAAAATAGAAAAATCATTGCTTTAAATTTTATGAGCAATTTAATTTAATTAATTTTAAAGGACGCAAGGACTCAGTGAATTATAAAAAGTTGCTTTGATCCATTAGTCATTCAAAATTCACTTTTATATACGTGGAAGATTAAAGTGCACAACTTTTGGGTTGATTATGATTCCATAGGTGCCTTTTATGTTTTCCAAGAGTAAAGCATGGATCATACTTGTGCAAGAGAATGGAAGCAAACTTTGAGCGGAAGAAACAACGCAGTTAGTCAAAACACCGTATGAGCCCATTTTCAAACCCAACTTCTTTCACATTCGGCTGCTCTTTTGTTTTCAGAACACAAAAAAAAAAGGGCTCCCAAAAAGCTCTCTTTGTTTTCAGACCTGAAAAAAGCTCAAAATACCATGAACAGAAACCTACTATTTGCAGTGCAGATGAAGAATTTAAGAAAAGAAGAACAATTGTGATCATCAGCAGCTGAACTTCATCACCGAAACAATGCAAGAACGAAAGAGAGCTAGAGAAACATAATCAAGGTGCTTCACCTTCATTTTCGGACAATTTACAATCATTTACATTCTGAAGACACAAAGAGGAACCTAAGCAAAAAGTTTTGTTGATTCTGAGCTCTATCTTTTATATTCATTTCCCAAACAGAATACGTACCAGTCTTCTCTATGGACAATTAGTACGAGTAAAATCAGAAGTGCCCTCTATCAGCTCAGCTTTCCCATTACCAGTACCCCCGGAACATGCAATGACCTTGTCATTGACTGCTTCCATATGCTTCAATAGGAAGATTATCATGCATCTATGCTTAAAATATGGAAGGTTGATCGATGCTGAGGATGTATGGATCGAGAACCAACTGATCAGGCCCAAAGTTCATTCTTGATCTGTACTTGGGGGATATGAACAATGCTCTCTACAAGATCATGCTTATCATACTTCATGTTTAAAGAGATAAGGTATTTTCTTGCCTTGCCGCATTGTTAAGAAAAGAACGAAAAGGAACTTTGGGTATCAATGTCGGCTCATAAGATCAGCAAGGCTTATCTTTCCACAGTTCCCAGTGTCTAGCCTATCGAATTGGTTGCAGACCTGCATAACATCTTTCTCTGATACCTTTCCCATCTCCTTGAGTTTGTATACAACATATTCTGACTTACTGCATCACAGAATAAGCAAAGAAATAAGTCAACCATTCCAGAGAATTGAAAGAAGTGGAGACAAGTCAATATATAATTTTAAAGAACAAAGTCGGCCCAGCAAAAGTTTCTTATTGTGAGAATTCAAGGCTAACATAATTGATCTACTTGTCAATAAGAAAAACCAAAACTCAAACCACATTATTGCCTAGCACCGACTCTGAGGACAATTCATACAAGTCGCTCAACTTCCAGATTTCTAGAAGGAACTAGATAATCAATGCACACTGAATCATCAAGGTCACATATTCAACTTTCAATTATCCAAAACAGTAAAATCTAGGTACTTGAATCAACTGCCAGCACATAATCTCCATGACACCAAGAGTTTTGGTGTGGAATACTTCGAATTGATATCTAAATCAAACTATCACTTTCTGGTTATAAAAATTAAAAATTAAAAATCAAGGCTGAGACAGCTTTTGTTTCAACTCCCAAATATTATGTAGTTACATCATAGATATCAAACGCAATACAATAAATTTGAAAGAGAGTAGGATATCAACAAATATCATTTGCAATCGAAAGCGAAGATTGACTCTTTATATCTCTCGGAGGTAAGTTGATGTTTTGGTGGTTGGTAGCAAGAGTGGAACAGTTAACAGCAGATATGAAAGACATGAAAGGACAGATGCAAATGACGGCCATATTGCTTCAGAATAACACAAAGTTGAAAGAATATCCCATGAGGATACGGTTCCCCTTACTATAAAGTATAAACCATGATATGATCCATATACCTGCTCCGAAATTTTCAAGGAACTTTCATATTTCCAATATGAATGGAATACTGTGCTCAACATAATTAAATGCTAAGTTTAAGGCCCGCAGATCAGGACTGAGCTAACATAGTAGGAAGAATGGAAGGGAGAGGACTCTGTGCATTGACTAATTTCTTATTGTCTTCAAATATTTGTATCCTGAAGTTCTGTTTAGTACCGATGCATTCAAGCAAACCTTCAATATGAAGGGAATTTATCAATAATTATTAATGGGAACCTATTAATCTATTATAATATCTGAAGCTTACTATCAATTGTGGTCCAAAGTCCATACATTTATGCACTAGGACAGTCGAATGAACGTCTTAGGTTTCAGACAACTTAGTAAGCAGGTACTCCGAACTCTATTCTAATGTCTCATCTAAACGAGCTATAAAAGGTGAGTTCAAACAGGCATTATAAATTTCTAGTTAGTCAAAACTAATGGCTATAGATTACTAAACTCGATAACATGCCAAAGGTATTAGAGTACCTAGGACGAGAAGACATGCAAATTCACTAATAGTTCTGCCCTATATGTCCAAATATATGTACTTTTGATTAACCATCTTCATAGATCAAAAGCCAACAATCTCAAACAACCAGAACGGATTACAATGTCAAGATTAAATAATACTGCATACCTTACAAAGCCATTATTGTCAATGTCAGCAGCAAGAAACTCAGAAACAGTCATATCCTGGCCAAGAACCCACTTTGCCATCTTCCTATGCCGTTTATCCACCCTAGCCTCAGCCAAATACAGAAATGCTCGAGCAACTGCAAGTGTCGATACAAGCAACCAAATTGAAGCAAAGATGCGACCGGGCAATGACTGGAAAGCCCGGTCACCGTACCCAACAGTGGTAACTGACATAACTGAAAGATAAAATGAATCCAACCATCCAAGCTTTTCGACAAAATGCATAACACCCACACCAATGCCAATACAAAGGACTACAACTCCCAATGCCAACCCTACCTTCAACCTAATTCTCATCCTCCCCTTTTTGAAATCGAATATGTAGGACTCCTTCTGCTGACCCACACCATTAAGACTCCTGAGCATATAGTTCTCTTGCAAATCAAGCACATAACTCACCATCCCACTGAGCAAAATATCAATAAATCCAAATCCCACCAACACAAACATTATTGAAAACAGCTTGGTTGATGTGGTAGTGGGTGTAATATCTCCATACCCAATCGTGCACATTGTCACAATACAAAAATACAATGCATCAACTACAGGGTGTGTCTCGGTTGCGGAGAAATGTTCACGGTTATACCAATATATAAGCACGCCCAATGATAAATATAGGACAAGAAGAATAAAGGCCTGTCTTACAACTGACTGTGAACCAAATTGGGGTCTGGGAACAGAACGCCGGTTAGCCACCTCATTGATGACAGCCATCGCCGGAGCGGTTTTGGAGCGGTGGAGATTGGTCTTGGTCCATGAGTAATTGGGATCAATGAGCCAAGATTGGAGGGCTGGGGATTGTGCGTCCGGTGGGGCTGTGACAATGGATTCTAACAAAGACGAATTAGAAGAGGGTCTGACATTGGATTCAAACAAAGAAGAAGAAGAAGGGGGCCTTGAAGTCCTTGGTGAAATGATAGGCAGATTCAAGGCCTCAACTAAAGAAGAAGATTCCTGAGGCGAAGACGGGGAAGGGCCAAAGATGATGCGTTCTTTGAACTCTGAAGGCGTTAGAGGTGCAGTGAATTCATCCTCTTCCGGTAGTGGGAAGAGAGTGGGCAAAGGCGATATCTTTCTTCTTGGGCTGCCTACAAAAGGAAGCAGCGGCTCCTTCTCCATCTGCGTCGGCCTGAAAACTGCTTCTGGCGTCGCCGGATAACCAGAAACAGGAAACTTTTAATGGGATTGTAGAGAGGTCGGAGAATTGAGTAGAAAAGCAAGGAACTTTGGGTTAAGACTCAATTGGGCAACTGTTTAACGCATGGAAAGATACAAAGTTTGAAGATTTTGGAAGAGGGAAATGTGTGAGAGATAAATGGGGTAGGGGGAGTTTGATTCGGTCGCTTGGTTGGGACCTGGGAAGCGTAAGCGGAAAAGCGCAGAGGAGATACCTCGGAGGAAAATCAACGTCGCAGATTACAGCAAGTGACAGAATTTGACACGTGTGCGGATGAATATGATTCAACCACGCGCCCCTCCGGAGATATGTATCGGTTTGTTCTGTATTCTTTAAGCTCCATTTCCCAATTTAGAATGTTGATGTTGCGATTCCAAATCTCTGAATTTTAAGTAATCTACCAACAAAATAACGTTGCATGGTCTTTGTTTTGATTGCATCATGAATTCAAGATATTGAAGAAGAGAAATAAGTTTTTTTTTTTTGGTAATAAAATCGATATGCCTATAATTTCATAAGTTTTAGCTAATGTAAACCTGTGTTAAAATTTGACTAACTTTTGTTCAGATCCTAAAGCGAATTTCTGATTCTGTAAAGTAATTGTTTTTTCTAATCTTTTTTCAAAATGGCATTTGTTTTAATTATCCAAAAAAAAAAACAAACTGGTATTTGGTTGGTAGTTAGCCTACGAACCTTACACCTGCATGTAACATGATTTGAGATGCACAAAACAGAATTGTGCATAAAACAATTCTGCACATAATTATTATTGAATTATTAGTTTTCTATTCGCATTTCATGGAAGTTTATACCAACCGCCGATGGACAAGGTTGTACATAAGACAATTGCGCAACTAATTTTGTTTTCGAACTTTGACTAAAAGTCAGTAAATTTAGATCCCCTTCACCCACTGTCAATAAAGTAAGTAAGATTTGAACTCAAAACCATAGCTTATCAGGTATAACCTAACTCCGCAACCCGTCATTCCACCGCCATCAGAAAGTTGTTGTCTATCAATGAAGACTGCCAGGCTTTTACCAAATATTCCAAAGCATATGCATAAGGCATCCCACATGTAAAATGATACATAAGATATTACTGCAAGAAAAAAAAGGAAAAAAAATCAAGCGACTAAGAGTATGGACAGACTTGAATTTTCACAAATCAGTAATCAAGTACTTTTATCTTCAAACACACAGCGAACAAAAACACCGTCGTTAACTGTGACGTACAAATTAATCATCTTCCTCAAGGACATTCCGACGCCTATGAATCTGCAATAATATGAGCAATGCAAGAAATGTTCAGTTCATCTTTCCGTGTCAATCTAGTAAGAAAAGAAAAATTATTATATGGTAATAACTTACCGTAACTTTAGTCTGTTTGGATGTTTGGTTGTTGATCTGCTCCAGCAATGAAATGAGCCTCTCCTCGGAAACCTGAAAAATGAAGTAATAAGTTCATTTAAGCAAACTCTTGTTAAATGCACTTGAAAATAAATCAATAATCCGGCATCTGGAGAAACCAGAAAACCATGATATGATATACATCATACCTTCTCAGCTATCTGGCCCATTTGAGCAGCTCTCAGTACTACATCTTCAACACCCCTTGCCTTCTCAGGTTTCACCAAAGCAATTCGAGAAACTGCACATGCATAGCAGCATGCGTATTAGGTTACACAAAGTATGAATTACTATAAACCCAAACCCATCTTATTGAATTATAATCAGACAATTGCCCAAGTTATAAACTCTTTACATCCTTCTCACTGTAAACAATCTAAATCTTGCGCCAACATATCAAAGTACCATGATGGTTTGATTGACATAAACAGGGGATAATGGAAATTTTGCAAGGTGTTCAAATATAATAATCATAATAAGTCAAACAACAAATTCAGATATCAACTCACGTCTTTCACGAGCTTCAGCTGACAAAATCTGACTAAGCATCATCTGCCTCTGTTCTTCAGCCTCCCTATGTTAATTTCCATATGTATCAGATCAATAAGAACATTTTGGAAAAACAAAACAGAAAAAAAGCATCATCAATAAACCCAACCTCTTGGCATCATCATTTGCCTTTTGCTGCTCCGGATTTTGTTGTGTTCCGCCAGCCCCTCCCTATTAATCAATATAATGCAGTGAAATCAACACCAAGGAGGAAAATGCTTTTTATGCTGAAAATATTCAGATGAACTCAAGTTAATGATTACCTACCACACCATGTTGAGCCATAAGCTCCTGCATTCTTCTTTGTCTGATTGCTTCTAGTTCCGGATCAGCCTATAAAAAGAGACATTAATATAAAACGCAACAATCCAATCGAAGGCAAACAAAAACTTAAGGAATAAAAAAAAAAAAAAATCATCAAACAGACCAAATGTACAGTATGTGCCAACCACAATGATCTGAGTACCAGGCACTATACCATAGTATTTGGTTCCCGCATTCCTCTATCCATTCAGATCATTTAGCAAGCTAAATGTTTCTTTGCCTACACTACCATTCAGATTTCAGACGTACGTATGAATCCAAGGGCCTACAGAATGGGATCCTTTCATTAAAAACTGCAGAACTTGTATAGAAACTTTTAGACAGTTTAATGAAATCTAACAGCTGAGAGGTTAGAAGAACCATTTCTGAGTGCTATATACCAGACCAGAAAAGAAACACACAAGAACAGGGAAATTACAACCTATATTCCTCATCCCTCCCAAACCTCATTCTAAGCATCATAATACAAAATTAAGACCAAAACAAAAAGAATAGGACTTCGGAAGCAAATCTCCTGGTTTAAATGGAATCGTGTGGAGCACCCTTCAACAGACAGCACAGTCAATCTGGGTGCAAGTTTAAAGCCATGCCTATACAGATATGCTCCAACAGAACAACTGAACTCTCTTCTACCATATTCGCTTATAAGTTTATAATCTAGTAACAATAGCTGTTGTTTGTACACCTGCTATGCCAGCTTAGCGCAAAAGCCATGCCCAACCTTGACAACTACAATTCTCATCTCTTACAGCATCCGAATTATGAGTAGAGCGCCTATTTCTCAGTAAGTATTGAGCACCCGATATTCATATCTTGACAAATTGCACCCCAAAATCCGAAATTCACAAAAACACTCGAAATTGGACCAAACACTGTGAATTAATCAACTAAAGCCCTAATTCGAGAACGAAGAGAAAATAGAAATGAAATCTACACAAAAACTCGAAACCCTAACCCTACATTTGGTATCTATTTGGTATCTAAAGAAGAGACATAGTAGCAAATATTAAATTAACTTGATCATAATAGAGTAACATGTTACCATCGATTGGAGTTATGTAGAGCGATTCCGTCTTCAAGCAGAGGAAACTGTGTTTAGACACCGATATGGCGTTCAGCAGACGCGGATTAAGCATATAAATACGACACTGCTCAGTGCCTAACAGTGATAATATATAGGACAGGACAATATGGTGGTAGCTTCTCATGATACACTCTTTGGGATCATATTAATACACTCTGAAAACTCGTAAATAATCATTTTAAAATTACCTTTATATAAAATTAATAATTTTTAAAATTATTTAATTATTCACATGTATAGAATAAATTAACGATATTAATAACAATGAAAATATTAAGATCCATATGTTGAATTATTCATTTAATTTATACATATGAACGATTAAATAATTTTCAATTTTATTTATTTTTTGTCTAATTTATCTTGAGCTAAAATATTATTTAGAAGTTAAATAATTATAATTATAATATATGTATGAAGAATATTCAATGGTTAATGAACTAAAGGGTGGGACATGATGCCCCTAGGTGGATGATTGTTATTGTTCATATATATTGAGATAATGATAGGTCTTCAATTAAATATTATTTTATATTCTTTATACTTGATTTTTAATATTAAATAAATAAATAATTGAAAAAAATAATATTTTTTGTGATATTTTTGTAGAAATAAATAATGCTTGGAATTTGGAGCGTTTTAGCAAAAGAATCGTCCCGGTCATAATTATAACGAAAAAATTATGGACGTAATTGAGTGAAATTATATTAATTAACTTTTATATTAATAAAAATC
This sequence comes from Prinsepia uniflora, assembly GCA_032719365.1. Classification (NCBI taxonomy): domain Eukaryota; kingdom Viridiplantae; phylum Streptophyta; class Magnoliopsida; order Rosales; family Rosaceae; genus Prinsepia; species Prinsepia uniflora. The sequence goes on from CM064868.1 coordinate 829,153, forward strand.
TTTTGTAGAAGCCCAATTCATGTTCGTCCAACCCAAAAGCCCAGAAAAATCGGCCCAAATCACGCGAAGCAACCCAGCCCAAGTCGCGCCTGCCCCCCTCAGTTTACATTTGATTTTAGCGCGCGCTTACCAATCCCAACTACATCAATTCGGTGCGCGTGTGTCGAATTACTCTTCACCCAGTCAGCGCCTAACCCGCAGAAAGGCTTAAATAACCATCGTTACATTGCCAGAACAATCCATAAATTATATTGCCAAATTACATTTCCATTGACAGGACCCGCCCCGATCCCACAGGGACCACAAGGGGACGTGCCCTGCTCCCGTCTGACACCCAATAATTCATACCAATTTTAACCTCAAAACATTTAAAAGCATAAATAACCAAATTAAGGTCATACATAAAATCCGAATTAAACGAATGTCAGACAAGGGATATAATCCAAAATTACAAATTTGCGAGCACGACTCTAAAGTAATCCTGCGGGTACACCGCCCAGCAGGGGTTCAGGTACGCAGAAGTAGATCTATGCCTCAGCCTCTGGTTCCTCCTCTACCTCAGTTTCCCGACCTGGAGGGGTTATCAAAAACATTAAAGGGTGAGTGGACCGAAACTCAAGTTTATGAAATCGTTTGATAAGTAAAACATATAATTTACCCCTCCGTTTTCCAAACATGCGTGCACCATAATTCCAAAATCATAAACCATATAATATGAACCATAAGGCATATAACAAAACCATAACCATAATTTTAGTTGCTGCACTATACACTCCAATCCCGACATCCCTGACGTCCAATAAGGTCACAATCACAAGGCTACGCGTGCCACTCGGGTCTCAATTCCGAGTTCAATCCCCGAACCCCGTTCGGGTACAGCATCCCCGATGCTTAGCGTCATAGACGCTGGACGTACTAGACGTCCGTGACCTCTCCGGGGTACCTCATCCGGAGGAGACAATATAATATGGAAGGATCTATACAGTGCAGTAACAAATACATTTTATTGATATCCACATGCAAACATATATATACATAGGTAGAATCCGAACCAATCATTCAGTTTCATCGGACGGGTCTCAAGCCCAAATACCGTGAAACGTGCCATAACCATATTTTTCATATCATCAAAACCATCATTGTTTTAGCATGTGAATAAGTATAATAAAACCAGAAAACATTTATGCACACAAGGGTTTAAGAAAATGGCCCACTCACAGTACAATCCTGCTAGAAACCGAACGTATACCCTCGTCCTGGTACAAATGTACAATCCCTGTCAAGTCCAAGTATTCGTAAAGGTCAAATTAAACCCCCAACATTCAACCATGAAAGCCTAGGTCGAAACCGACCCGGGAAAGCCGCCCGAACGCGCTTCCCAAGGCAATAAACCTTATTTTGACCAACTTAATGATCTCCGATCGACCCGAAACCACCGCCATTGGATCCGGATCGTCGAAACCTAAAGAATGGTGGTGGTCCCACCAGAAACACTGTTCACACGCGCCCCCACGCGCCGGTCAACGCGGCGGTCAACGGTGGAACAGTCCTGCTGACGTCATCGCTGACGTCACTGCTGACGTCAGCATGACGTCATGCTGACGTCATCTGACAGCTGTCAGGTCTGACATGTCAGACTCTGACAGGTGCCACGTGTCAACATCCTATTGGTCCACCCTGCTGATCTGTCAGACCACGTGTCAGATCTGACATGTGCCACGTGTCAGCACGGCACTGGTCCACGTCACCGACATGTCAGTGACACGTGGCAGTCCCTGACTGGTCCACGTCACTGACATGTCAGTGCTGACTGTGCACTGACATGTGACACGTGTCGGCTCACGGTTGGTCCACGTCATCTGACAGACTGACAGGGTGCCACGTCAGCACCACTGTCCTCAGACGGGTTGACCCGTTTTCCTACAACTCGGGTCGATCAGACCCGCGATCATGACCCGGTTGTCATTCCTTCATTTCTGAATCATTTTCATTCCTTCCAATTCCTAATTACTCGTCTGAGTCCCTAGATTAGTTCTATGAAATTAAATTTGAGAGAAACGGATTGAATCGAGGGCCTACCTCGAAGAACAGCTCTGGCCTCCCGTCGCCGTTCAGCCACCGCCCTGAGCTCCACCGGCCACGAGTTCGATTCCAGAAGGTCCTGGGAGTTCCTAGGGTTGATTAGGAATCATAATGGACTAAATTGAACGTGGGAAAAGGATTTATCAAAAACCTGTTTTTGAAACCGTTTCGGGTTTCCCCTGGTTCCTTCCTCGCCGCCGTCCTCCGCCGTGGTCACTGCCGCCGTTCAGTCACACCAGGAAGTCCCCCACTATGCAGACACAGTGAGTGAAAGGTTGGCTGGGAGGTTTGATCGAAATGGGCAGAATGTGCACTGCGGGTATGAATTATAAAGAAATGGAGGGAAGGAAATGGACGGCTCAGATTGAATCTCCAGATTAGATCAAGGGCTGAGATCTGATCTGGGGTTTCCAATCCAAAGGCTGAAATTTAAAGCTGGTTCAAATGTTTAATTAATCCAATAGTGGATCTGATCCAATCTAGCCAATGGGTGAGTGACACTTGTCACTCACCAGATGTCCTCCAATCAGATTTCCTGAATTTAATATTCGACACGAAAACCGAGACACGAACTTCCCGAATTCACGTTTCTGACCATAACTTCCTCGTACGAAGTCCGATTTCGGCGTGCCGCCTGTCTACGGACTCAGGACGTCGAGGCCTACCCAACGGTCCTTGAGTCAACTGAAAATTAGTTGTCAAAAGAAAAGTCAACATTTTCCCCCGGAAGTCCAAATTACGGTAATGCCCCTGAACTTCCGATAGTCGTAACTTTCACCCTGATCGTCCGAATCGAACGTGCCACCTGTCTATGAACTCGTGACGTCCCGAACTACGTCACGGTCATAGGTCAAAGTCCATTTAGTTCGTAAATCAAAAAGTCAACCTTGACCATTCCAATCACAAGGGTAAAATCGTCAAATCACACATTAAATTACAAAATGAGAATCCTCGAATTTCCGGGGTGTTACATCCATTACAAGTCATGCTTTTAGCACTAATTACAAAATTGGATTGTTAAGCAATCTCTAAACCTAAACTTCAGTCTTCTTAAATATCGGCATAAGACAGATTACAATTAGGGCAATCCAAAGCCGTTTCTTAATTTTGAAAGAAACTGTGTTTAGACACCGATATGGCGTTCAGCAGACGCGGATTAAGCATATAAATACGACACTGCTCAGTGCCTAACAGTGATAATATATAGGACAGGACAATATGGTGGTAGCTTCTCATGATACACTCTTTGGGATCATATTAATACATACTCTGAAAACTCGTAAATAATCATTTTAAAATTACCTTTATATAAAATTAATAATTTTTAAAAATATTTAATTATTCACATGTATAGAATAAATTAGTGATATTAATAACAATGAAAATATTAAGATCCATATGTTGAATTATTCATTTAATTTATACATATGAACGATTAAATAATTTTCAATTTTATTTATTTTTTGTCTAATTTATCTTGAGCTAAAATATTATTTAGAAGTTAAATAATTATAATTATAATATATGTATGAAGAATATTCAATGGTTAATGAACTAAAGGGTGGGACATGATGCCACTAGGTGGATGATTGTTATTGTTCATATATATTAAGATAATGATAGGTCTTCAATTAAGTATTATTTTATATTCTTTATATTTTATTTTTAATATTAAATAAATAAATAATTGGGAAAATAATATTTTTTGTGATATTTTTGTAGAAATCAATAATGCTTGGAATTTGGAGCGTTTTAGCAAAAGAATCGTTCCGGTCATAATTATAACGAAAAAATTATGGACGTAATTCAGTGAAATTATATTAATTAACTTTTATATTAATAAAAATCTTTTGTAGAAGCCCAATTCATGTTCGTCCAACCCAAAAGCCCAGAAAATCGGCCCAAATCACGCGAAGCAACCCAGCCCAAGTCGCTCCTGCCCCCCTCAGTTTACATTTGATTTTAGCGCGCGCTTACCAATCCCAACTACATCAATTCGGTGCGCGTGTGTCGAACTACTCTTCACCCAGTCAGCGCCTAACCCGCAGAAAGGCTTAAATAACCATCGTTACATTGCCAGAACAATCCATAAATTATATTGCCAAATTACATTTCCATTACAAGTCATGCTTTTAGCACTAATTACAAAATTGGATTGTTAAGCAATCTCTAAACCTAAACTTCAGTCTTCTTAAATATCGGCACAAGACAGATTACAATTAGGGCAATCCAAAGCTTGCTTGTCCTAACTCTGTACCTTTTCAAATCTTCTTCCAATTTACCAGTTTTCCTCAACAATCCAAGTATAATTGCCTTGCACTGATGACACATTCAAGATCAAACCATTCCCAGTACCCACAGTTGCTTCCCTACATCAAAACAAACTTGATTATCACAAACTTACACACAATCCCAACAATTGAATGAAATTTGAACATCTTTCATCTAAAAGTTGAAGTACTAAAACCTAATTTCAACAGACTTGCGTATTCATCATAATTTCAACAAATAACACAATTTTTTGATTTTTCATTACCCCATAACATGGACGCACATGGAATTTCCTCCCGGGATGTCTATCAGTCCACAAAGTCAGGATTTTACATTTCTTCACACAGTAGCAACGTCTGGCTTCAAGCTCCTCTATCTATTCTTTTTCGAAGGTTGAATGGATGATTAGAAGATGGGTCGCACCGATGGGGGAAGGAGGATCAGGGCAACGTCGAAGCCTGGGGGAAGAAAGAACTATGTCATGTTGATTTTAGGGTTTCTCAATTGGGGATTCGAAATTGCAAGGGCCAATTGTGAAGTTCCACAAATTCTCTTTTCCAATTTAAGATACTTTAATACACGTAGATGCCACATAGATTTTTTCACGGTAAATGGGATGGCAGGGACAAAAAAGAAGCTGAGTGGCCTTACTCGGCCGTTTCATGCAATTAAGTGAACGAATAATGAGTTCATGGTGCAAAGTGTGACAAATATGCGAGTTCATGGTGCATTTAAGCCAAAAAGCCTTATTACTTGGAAACCCTTATCTTCGCAATGCTTCGAACTCAACTTTGATAGGCCAATAAAGTACGGAGATAAAGATGCGTCAAGTTTCATTATCAAAGACTCAAATGGCCTATCTTTCCATGCTCCAACTAAAAACTCTAGAACCACAAATGTTTTGTTCGTTGAAGGTGTTGGGCTTGTCGAGGAACCTATTCAAGGTTCAAAAGGTGTTAGGCGCTCTTAGAGCGGTCGATAAGGGCCTAACGCCTATGCGGTTATGTGGGACTTAGGTGATTTTTTTTTTTAAAGACAAAATTCAACAAATTAATAATATAATGAATACTCTCAAATAATTCAAGAACAAATATTAATTGTCTAGATAATTAAATTGAGTTGGGAATTATAAATGTTGAAAATGTAAGTTTAAAAAAAATTATTATACAACATTCTATGTTTTTTAAATTATTATAATACTCATATTATTAACTAAATATTTAATAAATAAAATAATTTATATAATTATATATATAATAACTTATATAATTAAATATATATAAGGATATACACGTAAATGCACTTAAGCGTTTAGTCATTATGCAGACGGTTTCTCATTTTTAAGCGCCTAAGCGCTTATGCAGACGATTTCTCAGTTTTAAGCGCCTAAGCGCCACTTAGATGGACTAGGCGATCGTTGTTTTGAATAATGAATTCATTTAGATTTTTAACAAAAACACACAAAATCTGTATTTAAATAAGCTAATTTTGTGGCTGATATAGTTACTGATTTTAGACAAAATTATGTGGATAATGCTCGTTGGTCTCACTGTTTGCCTCCTAAAGCTATACAGGTCTAAGTAACTTTAGCGGGGGCTGTTATAGAAAGTTTTGTAATTTAGGTTATTCTTCCGGTAAAAGTTCACATGATGTGCTTGCAATTAAGCATTAATTAAAAATCCGTTAAAAAATCTGCATGAAACGTATTATAAAATTATCGCAATCCAAGAGGGCTCGAAAAAGGGGAATTCCCAAAAGAAAATGACAAAGGAAGAAATGTAAACTAATCCAAAGTCCTGATTACCAAATGCCACTGCCAACGCGTGTAGCTCACTCTTCAGCCGTTGGATTCTAACAAATCAAAATCTACGTTGCATCACATTGCAGGATCTGCAAACCGGCATATTTTGTCCTAATCGAGCGGATCAAATTCACAAATCAAATGTCAAATCCAAGCCTTGGTCACACACAATCACACCCCTCCACTCTACCGAGAGCTGAATTAAAAAGCCACTCACTTGCTTCACTGGTAAGTCAAACAATCAATGAGACATCACATGATTCGAGAAGCTAAAACCAAAATCACAATCCAATTACCGAGAAAAAAACCCAGAAATTTATAGGCAGATACAGAGAGAGAGAGAGAGGGAGCAAATGGGTTTCTCAATGGGTCTGAATCTACTGCTGTTGATAGCCATGGTGGCCACCAACATTCTCTCTCTCTACCACCTCTCCTCCACCCTCCAAACACCCAAACCACCAGCTCCCCAGCCAGTTCCTGACCATCTCCTACACCAGCTCCATACCATACGCGCCACCATCAACCACCTCACGCGCCACCACCCAACCCCAGCAGCCGCTACCAAAACAGCCAAACCCACTATCCCCTCAGATCTCCTCCTCTACTCTCAGCTGTCCCCAATAGCCTCCTCTTGCCACAACCACCCGGACCTCCTCCACAAGTACATGACCTACACCCCCTTCTCTCGCTGTCCGGATGACTCGGACCTCGCTGAGTCACTCACTCTCCGCGGCTGCCACCCGCTTCCTCGCCGCCGGTGCTTCACCAGAACCCCACAAAAACCCACTTCTTCTCTCCCGCAGAATCCGTTTCCTTCTTTGCTTCCGGACTCCAATGTCGTGTGGACCGAGTATTCCTGCAAAAGCTTCAGCTGCCTCAACCGCCTTAACCCCAATTTGGGCTTCGACCCATCTCACGAATTGACCAATTTCATGACTTACAAGTCGGAGCTTGACCTCCCCATCCCTCAGCTCTTCCAAATCGCCAAGGCGGCCAACTCGGTCCTCCGACTTGGCGTCGACATCGGCGGCGGAACAGGGACTTTCGCAGCGAGGATGAAGCTCTACAATGTGACCATTATCACCACGACGATGAACCTCGGCATCCCCAACAACGAGGCGGTGGCGCTGAGAGGGCTGGTGCCAATTCACGCGCCCCTCCAGCAGCGATTGCCGCTGTTTGACGGAGTGTTGGATCTGGTGCGGTGCGGGCACGCCGTGAACCGGTGGATACCTGTGACGGCGTTGGAATTCTTGCTGTTTGATGCTGATAGAGTGTTGAGGGGAGGAGGGTACTTGTGGTTAGATCATTTTTTCAGCAAAGGAGTGGATCTTGATAAGGTTTTTGGACCGTTGATTGGAAAATTGGGGTACAGGAAGGTGAAATGGGCAACTTCGAATAAGAACGATCCCGGTGGGGTGAAGAATGGAGAGGTTTACTTGTCTGCTCTTCTGCAAAAGCCTATCTCAAAATAGCTTCAAATTTGAGGTACTATTTTGGCATTTTGTTTTTCATTATGTTTCGTGAAGCTTCATTTTGTGTTACAAGTTGATAATGGTAGTTGCTAGTACAATGTCAGCTGAATTAGACCATACTTACTTTGAGCAGATGGAGAATCACTTCACTCTATTACTTGAGAGGAAGATCCGAATTTGTAAAGATGATTATTTTGATATCATATGCTTGTAGGTTTCTGGGCATTGTTGCCTTTGGTGGACGAAGATCCAGTCACGTCAGTCGTTTTGTCATAATCAAATAACCAACCTTTATAGGAAGAGGAGGATGACATTTGAGAGTTGAGATGCACAAACTAGTTAGGTTAGAGTGGCATTTGAATGAGAATAGACTAAACTTCTGAGTATCAAGTGCCACGAATTTTCGAAATTGTCAGTTACAGGGTATTTTAGGAATATAACTTATCTTGTATATACTGTTCTTGGCTAGTATACCTTTCTAAGTCCTAAGTAATTAAAGGGATGAATTCAGTTCATATGCATATTCACTTCATTCAACTCACCCTCAATGCAGTATTAACAACAAATTTGTGGTAGATGTACTTTAATTCGATTGCGTACTTTAAACTCTTTGGATCATGGAACAATTGGGGTGACTTGAGAAGAATTTTCAGTGTGTTTGCTAGGACTGAATAGATTGTAAATGTATCCTGCAAGATGTAAACATTCTTTGTAGACATGAAAATTTGATTCACTGGTATTTTTTGTGCTACCGAGTATAAATTCAAGTTGGACTACTTTGGGACTGGGTTTGGTTCATTTGCAGGTGCTGCTATTGATCTCTACTGTTCAACAGATGAAACCCTTTCTGTTACTGCATAATTTCCTCGCCGGAGAAGATGAGGGGGTCCTTACTTCTTGGTCGTTGAGCAGCTTGTTGACGATGTAAACAGAACAATTGTCAAATGTTGCAAGAACAATTATGTGGGGATATGCCGGGTGTAAATTCGAAAATGACCCCCTGAAGGAAAGAAAAGCTGAAAGTGAAGCATGTTGAAACAAAGCAAATGGCTTTTTGGCAGGATTATATTATTCACTGATTGTAAAATTTAATCCAAACTGATTCATTCTTTAGAAATAAATCTGAAGAGCATATGGTATGCTTTTGTTTTTGTTATGCATGACTAGATTGATACTGCATAAAGTGGCTGAGTTTTTTTGTCAAAGCATGGAATCGGAATTGGATTCCTTTAACAAAAGGAAAGAAGCCGAAGTGGGTGAAACTTTCTGTCTCTTTAAATGCCAGCCCCATGAGATTGACAGGTTTCTAGATCTCAACTCTGTCACACTGCAATTATAGAGAACTGTTGATACCAAAGAAGGGGTCATTCAGTTGGATGAGTTGTTGCAGCAATCATAGTCAAAGGTGATAACTAACTTCAACTTAAGATTTCATTTAGTTTACTAGTGTGTTTTGCTCCCACGTCTAACGTTCGAATTCACCGTCTCGTGCAGTCACCAAATGTGTGTTGATCTTTGCTCTCATGTCTAAATGTTCGAATTCACTGACGGTCTTTTGTAGTTATTGGAAAGAGTAAATGTTGATTATTGTGGTAATTGGAAAGAGTAAATGTTTGCTAGTCTGTTTTGCTCCCACATCTATTATTCGAATTCACTGCCGGTCTCTTGTAATCACCGAAATGAGTAAATGTATTTTGTTTTTTGCTCTTACATCCTGTGTTTAAATTCACTGACGGTCTCTTTGTATGGTCATTGAAAAACGATTCACTAACGGTCTCTTGTATCCTCATTGAATTGCTCTTACATTTAAATGATTATCAATTAACAAAACACTACCGACTTCTTATGAATATGAACGCAATTTACAAGTTTTTTTTTTTTTAAATAGATAATGCAATTTACGAGTTTGTGTAGGTGAAAAAATATTGTAATTAATGCAGATTCGGCATTGCGTATCGACACAAGGGGCACAAGTGGCTAACCTCCAGCCACGCAACAATGCAATGCCCATGAAAAACGTGCGAGCACGGCAACCGATTAATTACCCGTTCACCACCACCGGCGGCGGCGGTGGAGGTGGCGGCCTGTCGATGATGATGATAAAAGTCAAAAAAGCCCTCCATACAAATAGAACATGAACTCTGTAGTCCGGCCTCTGTAGCTGCTGCAAATCTCAAACTCTCTGGTTTCACAATTTCCAAACCCTCACGGAATTCACTAGTTGCGGGAATAAACTTGGGTTCTGCTTCTGCTTGTGCTTCCACGAAAAACCTTTCCATCAGCGCTTGCAAAGCAACACCATCAAGACCATTGGATTCTGCTTCCACGACAAACCTATTCATCAGCGCTTGCAAAGCATCATCATCAAGACCACTGGATAATGCTTCCACGAGAAACCTATTCAGCGCTTGCAAAGCAACATCATCAAGACCATTGGATACTGCTTCCACGAAAAACCTATCGATCAGCGCTTGGAAAGCAACATCATCAAAACCATCAGCATCATCAGCGGCGGCAGCGGCGGCATCGGCGGCAGCGGCGGCATCAGCTGCAGCGGCGGCATCAGCGGCGGCAGCGGCATCAGCGGCGGCAGCGGCGGCATCAGCGGCGGCAGCGGCGGCATCAGCGGCGGCATTAGCGGCTGCGGCGGAGGCATCAGCGGCTGCGGCGGAGGCATCAGCGGCAGCAGCGGCGTCATCGGCAGCAGCGGCATCGGCGGCGTCATCTTCGTCATCAGTTCTAGTGCTTGTGCCAGTGGTAGCAGTTGAAGTACTAATTCCAGGGCGGAGCGGAACCGCCTCCTCCACTACTTCAACGCAAATTCGCCGCATAGGGAGGGCGGATTCGGCGGTCTTAAATATCCTTCTTATAATAGAGTCGTGCTGAAGTCGCGGGACACCGACGGAGGAAAGAAGCGTTCTGGTCTGAGTTGCGTACTCAACCTTCGCCCGACGAGATAGTAGCTCTTCACGGTGGATCGGCGATCCGTATCTTGTAGCTACGTCGCGGGGCTGGGCTGCATTATAGAACCGGAATTCGATCTGGATGAGGTTGCCGCCGCGGCGCGCTCCTCTGCATCTTTCAGTGGTTTGCCACACACGGCTTCTGTAACTGAACTTGTGGTAACAGCTAGACTCGACCTCCATGGGCATTGAAGGTACAAGATGAAGATGATCAACCATCGCCATCCAATTTCAGAAAATTATTTAAAGAGGATTAGGCCAATTGTATATATAGATTTATACAGAGCATTCCTAAAGCGAGGAGGAAAAGGTTTCTCCTACTGCATCCTGGTTTTGTTTAGGGTATTTCATTTTGCCCCATGATTATAAGATGATTTCCAATTTAGTCACAAACTATCAAAACCTTATACAATTTGCACCCTCAGTCAATAATCTATTGCAATTTTAGCCACTTGTTAAAATTTTGGATGAGTATGAAATGTGGTGAATAAAATAAAATTTAGAAAAATAAGAACAAATCCCCAACTCTCCAAAACTCCAACACTGACCCTCCTCCCTCATCCAGCCTAGAGCTTGGCATTCGAACTCAAAAAATCAAATCAAAATGAAAACCGGTCTGATTGGATTCCTTAGGTTTTATTTCAACTGTGCATATAGTAATCCAAAATTTAACTGAAACAGACAAAATACCAATTCGAATAGGCTTGGTTTTTTCGCATTCAAAATTTTAATCTCAGATTAAAAATCAAACCGAATGGAATCCATGATGATATTGGGTTATTGGAGGTTTGAATTCCTAATCATAGTTGTAGTTGCTCCAGTACCTTTGCTAAGATTGCTACAACTCTTGAATTATGGGTTGAGTTATGCCGAGTAAAACTCAATCCAATATAATTTAATTCAACCCAACCCAATTTTTTTTAATCCAATCCAATTTAACCGAGCTCAATCCAACCTAATCCAACTCATACCATCTTACTAATTATTACGGTTCAAAATGGTGACCGTCTAAACCGCCTAGGCACTCAAGGGTAAAAAACCGTCTCGAATAATGACTAAACGTCTATATGAGTTTATGCTTATATATTTATATATATTTAGGTATATAAGTTCTTATATATATATATATTTAGTTATATAAAATATTTTATTTATTAAATACTTAATAATATAAGTACTAATTTAACCAAAAATAAATTAAAAACTTAGAACATTGTATAATAAAATTAATAAAAAATTACATATTCAATATTTTTGCTTCCCAATTTAATTTATTTATCTAGATAATTTTTTTGTTGTAGAATTATTTGGTAGAATTCAATATATTATTAGTTTGTTGAATTTTGTCTTTTAAAAAAAAACCGTCTAGACCCCCACCTAGCCCCGTCTAGGCACTAGACCACTATAACCGCCCTAGTAACGCTTATGGCCATTTTGAACATTGCTAAGGAAACCTTAGATATAGAAAAGACTAAAAACCAAATACTAATTGATAGTAAATAGACCAAAACTACTGTCATGGGATGTGCTTATCAAAAGGTACTTTCGGGTATCTTCCTTCAGGCACAAGTTTGCACAAAGATTAAAAGAAAAACGAAAGACAACATAAGGTTCTCAACACTGAACTAAGCAGCTCCTAAGATTAAGATGCCAACGAAAGCCAAAAACATGTATTTCCAGCAACATATTGCTGCGATTTCCACTGCTCAGTATTCCGGTTTCAACCTCAATAGGTGCTCCAGTCTAAGTGCATTGATCGTAGCAGCTAGTATGAAGTCATTCTGAGTCAATCCGCCTGCACAATGCATAACACGTCCAAAACTCATCCTCAGGTGCAGAAGCTTGAAAAACAGTAAACTGAACAATGACTCATGTGCAAAGTAGTAAGGCCAATACTTCGGCGGAGCAAGAACAAAAAACAAAGTTAAGTAGCAAGCTTGATTAAGCTTCATGCGGCCTATTCTCAAACCTTTTCTTCAAGGTAAAGCAAGAGTTGTATCCTTTTTTATTATCTTCCAAAATCCTTAATGGTAGAAGAATAAATTTATCGATTGTATTCACCAAGACAAGGGGCATGAATACCTCAGCTCTCAAGTAAAACCTAATAGACAATGGTTTTATCTTTAATTAAAAAAATGGTTTTATTCTGGTTCTTACCAACTGCATGCGTCCATATCTCAATAGTTATGTTGTTAAATCGAGCAAGATGAAGATCTGGATGATGACCTGCAGCACACACATTATTTTTGGTTAATTAGGACATCCCACATCTTATTTAAATTCAAATACATAATTGGTACATGCAAAAAGCTAGGGGTGGCAATGGGTCGTGTCGTGTCGGGTTCGTGTCGTGTCATGAATTCTGTTTTACCCATTTATGCCCAACCCGAATCCGACCCGTTTAATAATCGTGCCAAGAATGTCCAACCCGAACCCGACCTGTTAATGACCCGTGTAACCCGTTTAACCCATTTAATAAACAGGTCATACTCAAAACCCAATTAACCTATGACCCGTTTGACCCGTTTAACCCGTTTAACATGTTTAACCTATTTAAATTATAAAATTTAATAGATATTTAGGTAGTAAATGAGTAGATATATGGGTTAGTAATGACACGTTTATTAAATGGGTCAATATATAAGTCAATATACGGGTTAACCTGTTAACCCGAAATCTACCCATTTATTAAACGGGTTAACAGGTTATTAAACGGGTTAACAGGTTGACTCGAAACCCACCCGTTTAATAAACGGGTCATAACGGGTTGACCCGAAAATGACCCAAAATTTTAATCGTGCGGGTTGACCCGCATAAATTTCGTGCGGATTTCGAGTCGTGTATCGGGTCGTGTCAAAAATTGCCACCCTTACAAAAAGCTATGCATCAGAGAACAAAGTAGGCTGAAAATTACTTTCTGATTCCGCAAGATCACCTATCATCTGAAACATATCCAGTCCTTTAGCGAAGTTCTTCACTGTCCATGACTTTCTCAGTCTCAATGCCCCGTCTTCTTTCACCAAATTCCATCCATCCACCTAAACCAAAAATAATAGCTATAAAAGAGAGATCCACATATGTATGCATAAATTTAAGGTGATGGATAACTAGTCCAATCACCAACCTTTGGTATTAAAGTAAGAGCTGAATCTTCAGCCATGGGTCGAAGATCCTTTTTGTCGCAAGGCACACACTTCTTTATCAACAAATCTGATGCAGCAGTGTCAGATTAGAAAAATAAGATTTCCCTTAGAATCAATCAATGACAAAACTAGTTTTACCAAATTTTGGTTTTATGGAACAACCAGTGACAATTAACAATATCGGTCATATTAGATAAAGAAACAAAGCCCAAGCATAGGGCCAGAAAATCAAGAAGCAGGCTTTTTGAAAACAAGAGCTTGCTTCCATATTCTACTGTAGAACAGAAAGAAAGAACAGGACGAACATACCAAGATGTGAATACAATACAATGTAAGTCTGTTTGCGTTCCTGAAACATAAGAGGACTGAGAATAATTTAAAACTCAAAATTGTGTTCATAAACAGCCGGAATTAATGAAGCAATAACTCAAAGCAGGACAAGAAGATTCAGGGTGGCTAAGGTAACAAGGTTGACAAACTAATAAGTCAGGGGCGAGCTTGTAGAAAATTCGGAGGACTATATCAAACTAATGGGATGCTTAAATTGAAAGGCTTTGTTAGGTAAATTGAATTCTGTGTGAAATTGCATTCGATTATGAAATCACAAAGAGGCTGAGGGTCGACACGCACCTTTGCCAGTGCAAAAGGTTCTAAATCCACAAACGGAGTTTCTACCGGAAGACACTCGCACATTGTTCGGAAGTATCTCAAATACTCGGCTAGCGGAACTGTATTTTAAGTAAAAATTCATCTTGAAAAAATAACAAATTTCAAGTGCGCAATTTGAAGTTATAAACAATGAGAAATCCAAAATCGAAAAACAAGAAACTTGAATGCAAGAAGCAAGCATAAATTATCAAACTTGGATCCTTGGCTTTGTTGATTTAAGACTGAGCTCAATGAAATTATATATGTAATCATACGATTAATGGTTAACAAAAGTGCAAACAAATAAGAAATCTTAGGGAATTACTGTCCATGAGCTGCTCCAACCAAGCTTTGAAACACCGACGTCAGTGGAACCTGAAAATTGCCGGGAAAATTTCAGCGAAGTATCACAAATCGAGAGAGAATTAGAGGAGGAGGGCTGGGTACCTTCAGTATCAGTACACTCATGAAGGTATTTTATAGGAATCTGAGTGGTGGTTTTGATAGAAGTGTAATGGTATCCGAATTCTAAATAGGCTTTTTACGCAAAATGCACCATGAACATTGAGTGAGCGTAGTCTTAAAATACATTCTGAACATGATTCTGACCCAAGTTACCCCTGAACATGTTTACAATTTCAAAATATCCCCTGATCGTCAAATTTCACATTGATCCGTTATTTGCAAAGTTATAATTATCTTGACCAAAGAACACTTGCAGGTCTCAAAATAGGATAATTGAAGGGGCATAATTGAACGGATGGAGAAGAGAGCAAAACGGGCGGGCGAGGTCCTTCTCAAAATGGGATAATCCCCCTGTTGAACCTCCTCATCATGCACAATATCTTTCTCTTTCTTAGCCAAAATTTGGGACAAAAAATTAGATGCAACTCTGCTCTTATCATCAACTTGGTGGACTGGGGTAAACATTCCTTTATCCATAAGATCTGCGGGCTTTGATTGATTCTTCGCAAGAAATCAGAAGACACAGACCTGCTAGCATGCGAAGAGAGCTAAGGAGTTTCCACTTCTTTGGATGATGGCAGTGAAAGATTATGCAATGAACCACTCACGGAAGATGTTACTCCGCTAGATGAACCTTGTATGTCATCAGTGATAATTTCACAATTGCTTACCGTGTTGATGAATAATTCTTCATTAGACAACTTATTATCACCACTCATTCGGATTGCCATGCTACATCCTACTTCAAGGGGGAAAACAGAGGTGTTAACAACCTTCTGAGAATCTATAAGGCTCATTTACTTCTCAAGCTCACAATTTCCTAGCGCTCGATGAAAATTTTCATATGAAAACCGATTTGGACCTTCACACCTCCCAAAATCAGAACCAGTTAAGAGATCTTCTAGAGTATTCATGTTCCTCAAAGATGGGGGAGAACTCTTAGTGGGATTAGAATTCAGGAGAGATTGATCCCCCACACCAGTGAATGCACCACAATAATCAATATAGGACTCCTTAGGAGTAAAATCAATATGTTGTGTATGTGCAGGGCCATTCTATTTACTTAGTTTCTTATTACCATATAGGACATCAATCAAGCAACTGTCTGTCATTGAACAAGAATCCATCATTCTCGCCATTTCTTCCATTGCATGCTCAGAAAAACCATAAAAATGCCTCCATGAATTCGGATGAAATACTCTCATAGGCTGCCCCAGTTTTGCAATGTTCAAATTCGGCCTCAGGTAGCATTTCCTTACTAAAACCCTATGCTTTGTCCGATGGTTCCCCATTTCAGCTATGTTGGTCCCATGATGGTTGTGCAAATGGTATGGTGTAACGACCCGTCTCGGAAAGTAGGGTTAAGATAGTGGTTAAGATGGGATTAGTGAGTTTAAGTAGTACTTAGTTGGGTACTTTTGGATTGATAGTGTAGAATGACGATTTTGCCCCAAGGTTGGGCAAATAGTTGACTTTTAGTTCGGATGGTCAAATGGACTTTGACTGGTGACTGTGACGTAGTTTAGGACGTTATGAACCCGTAGACAGGTGGTACGCCCGATTCCGACATCCGAGGAGGAAGTTATGATGTTCGGAAGGTTGAGGGCATAACCGTAATTTGGGTAAAATAGGGGGGAAAGTTGACTTTTTGGACGATCGGGTTTTGGTACGTTGACCTAGGACCGTTAGATAGATCTTGTCGTCCTGAATCCAACGACAGGCGGCACGTATTCATCGGACTTACGATGTGGGAGTTACTGGTCTAGAAATGTAGTGGCAAAGTTGTAATTTTGGTTAAAAAAGAAGGGTATTTTGGTCTTTGTGCTCTGGGATGTGTGTAACAGATAGGGACAGATGGAGGGCTGAGATTGAAACAGATGTGAGGAAGAGGAGAGGATGGTGATGCGTGGCAAGGGCCTAGTGGCTTCTAGGCGTGTGCACGGTCCCAATTATTTGTGGTGCCCGTGTGTGTGTGTTCTTCCATCCAAAGAGAAACATAGGGAGAGAGTTGAGTGAAATTGGACGGTGTTTGTGTGAGATGTGTGATTTGGTGAGGGAGTGAGTGATCAGAGGTCAAGAGGGAGACAAATAGGAGGTTTTGAGGTATGGTGGTAGTGTGTGAGGGAGTTGGGAGCCACGGGAAAACAGGAAGGAAAACAGGGAGGAAGTGAGTGTTTGTGGGTGGTGTTGCGGCTGTGATCGATCAAGCGAGGCCAGAGGAGGTGTCCAGAGGCTGGAGGTGGACGGGAGGAGCTACTTCCTCACGGCTAAGCTCACGACGGCGACAGAAGGCAGGTAATTCCTTATTTTCCCTTTCGATACTCTGTTTTGCCGTCGAGTTTCAAGTCGAGAGTCGTGGCGTTAGGGGTTGAATCGAGTAGTCTAGTGAGGTCTAGGGGACTTAGTAGGGTCCTAGGGTTCTTCTAGTTGTGCAGCCGTGGTGGGGGAATGCACGACGGAGTCTAGACAACGGAGAGTACCCTGTGTACTCTGTTTTTCCCTTTTGCTTCAGACGTTAAGTCGTGAGTTTTGGGTGAGAGTCGATGGTCTTGGTGAGTTGGGTGAGGTTTAGGATAGTCCTAGGAAGAGTTTGGGGTAACCACCGTGACGGGGGAAGACTTGGGTGGCCGGAGAAGGAAACAGGGCAGGTGTTCGGGTTTCTGTTTGACCTTGAGTCGACGGGTTAGAGGCAGGGATGAAAATGTCGCCAATATCGGCGAAATATCGACCGAAATTTCGTTAAAATTGGCCGGCGGCACATACGGCGGGGGGGAAAAAATTTCGCGAAATTTCGACATTTCGTTTTGTTTTAAACTCACAGATCTCATTATTTGATGAAAACGATTGAGATAGGACCAAAGTTCATAAAAATCGGACGTAAAACAAGTGATTTCCAGTCGGGTCATGCCGCCGGGTCGCAAAGACCCGAATCGCAGACCCGCGGGAGGAAGGGGATGACTGTTAAGAGTTGCGTTGTTATCCTTTATATATTATACGGTGACTATGATTTCAATTAATTTGGTCAGCTGAGTTGGTGTGGGTTTTGCCCTCAGGAGGTGAGGTCCTGGGTTCGACCCCCTCCAAAGCAATTGCTGTTTTTCTTTTTCTTTTTTCGTTTTTTCCCTTCTTTTTTTCGTTTTTTTCCAATTTTTTAACTTTCTTTGTCATTTTTTTTTTCAATTTTAAATATATCAATTCTTTTCAATTTTTGAACAAAGATTAACTCTATTTTTTCATCATTTTTTTTTCAATTTTAAATATATTTACTCATTTTATAATTTTTCTTCCATTGAAATTTTTTTATACTTATTGTTATATTTTTAATTATATTAACATTCAATTATAATAATTCACTTCAACTTATGTTTATGTTTAAATTTTATATTATTAGTCATCATCAGAACCTTATTGTATCATATAATTAATCATATAATTATTATATCAAAGTCATTTTATAGTTTTTATTAGTCCTATATAACTATCATTGGGTACTTAAGTTTTTTTCCAAAGTTTCATTCCAAATTTCCAATTTTTAGACCGAATTTCAGTCATTTTTGTTGATCGTAAACGATATCGATATTTAGGGCGAGATATCCGTAAATTCGGCGAGCGATATATCCGTCGATATCGATATTTTCATCCTTGGTTAGAGGCTGAGACGAAGAGTTTGAGTGAGGGGGATGAGTTCCTTAGGACGGGACGAAGCAGTGGGTGAAGAGAGGGATCGATTTGGTGCAGGTACGGCGGAGAACCGCTAACGCCGGTTCGATTTGCAGGCACTGTGCTGAACCGGGTCGACGCGAGGAAGACGAAGGTACTGTATCTGGCGCATGAGGGCCACGCGCAGCCACTTTGGGCGGCGCGTGGGGGCGCGTGCGGCGGTGTTTGGGGAAAGTTTCAACTAGGTTTTTGGTCTAGGAGTTGTGACGCGTCTGTTGGACTTAGTTTCGGGTGGTTCGGACGTCGTTTGAGGTTAGTTCCGCGAGGGTGAAGGTTTAGGGTTCCAGTTCGTTACGTTTAGGACCCGGGGATTTTCGTGGGGAATTAGGAGAGTCTTCGTAGACATGTTAGTAACGTACTTTGGCGGTTGTTGACAGGATCGGGAGTTCCCGAGGAAGCTGAGGAACGTACGAGACGTTCGGGACGCGATTGAGGGCTCGGTACTGTGAGTGGACCCTTTCCTTAAACTCGAGCATGCATAACTGTTTTTCTATAATTGTTTTATGGTTTTAATCATGATTCTATGTTTATCGAATATGCTTTGTTGGTTTTACATTGTTGCACGTTTTTCGAGGAAGTACAGTATTTGGCACGTTTTTCGAGAAACGTCGATTTCTGAGAAAATGCATGGTTTTGGGGTTTTCAAAGGATAACTGGTTTAAATGCTTATAAAGGGATTTTGAAACATGATTTGGAGATTAAAGGATTTTTGGTTTTAGAAACGGATTTCGGAAGCGGAATTTGGTTTTAAAGTTAAACAGTGAATTTCCAGATTTGGGTTCGAAATGACGGTTCGGGGAGCCGGAAGGGCATCAGACCGGTGGTTTCGAATTCGAGTTTGGATACAGATTTAGAATTGGTTTTCAAATGGTTTTGGATTGGATTTGCTGGATCTGGTTATTGGGTTTAAAGACCCGGATTGAGTTTAAAGACTCGGGAGTTTAAAAATTCGGATATTATTGAGGCCTGGATTGAGTTTAAAGACTCGGATAGGTCCAGCAGGTTTGATCGGAAAAGGATGGTTTGATATTCACGGTTTATGATGCGGCTTTATGATGTTTCTGCTATGTTTTCTATAACTGTTTTATAGTGTTTCTGTTTCTTATGATGTTTTATGGTGATTGATTTATAACTGTTTTAATAACTGAGTTATGCATGTGGTTTCAAAACAGAGGGCTAAACCCGGTTTTCCTTTAAAATGGTTTTGAAACTTTTCTTTTATTCATGGTTCACTCACACCTTCTGTTTTAAATTGCCCTCCAGGTCGTGGAGCTAGCGCGGGGTTTCGGCGTCGAGGCAGCGTCTGAGGCATAGGAGTCACGAGAGCGACCCCGGAGTGTTTTAATTTTTCCGCGTGCGTGTAACTAGTTTATCGGTTTTATTTCCTGTGTATTTGGGACTATGCTCTGTAAACTGTTAACCTCGGGATGTATTGTATAGTTCTCCTGCGTCTGACTGAGTAGTGTTGGTGGTTACGTGTGAGTTTTACTTTGGTGTTGTGTAGGGGAGTCAGACGGGAGCAGGATTTACCTCGGGTTTCGGGGTGAAACCGGGGTGGGTCCTGACATATGGTACGTATGAATATCATCAGTGATTTCTACCCTCATTCACACCAAATCTATGGTTGCAGATACTGCTATTGAAACCACCACACAACCTACCACCGGCCGCATTTCCAGCCAAGAGATCATCAGAAGAATGACAATCAGAACTATTCTTCACAGAAGTCAAATTGGCTTTCCAAGGCATAACGTTCTCTCTACTTGTATAACTGATACGAGCCATTCCAGTGTTTCCCAAATGCTGGTTGCCATCGCAACAATCATTACAAGCAAGGGATGATTTCGCACACTGTGTTGCTGAAACGGATTGGCTAGATACACCAACCACATCGCACAAAACCCCACCCGACCTCCCTGAACAACACTGCCTATAACACTTGGTTTCCACACTCAAATTCCCATCTATGCGATTCAATGGATTGGGACGCGACATTATAAACTGAGCTAGATTATTAACACAATTACTCCCTACCCTGTTTCCCAACAAATCTCTGCTATCTTGAGGGACTAAATCTATAATTGGAGGTTCAAAAAATTCATCCTTTTGGTTCTCACCAATGCAACCCATGTCCATATCATTATCATTAGCACCAAAACCACGAGCTAAAGCCGACTGCTTTGCTCGCAATTTCTGTTTCAACATCTTTTTTCTCAGCGAATCATAACCACACCGTACAACCCCAAATCGTTTAACCGCCACCTTATCATCCACCTGAGCTCCGCAAAAATGGTGGGTCTCAATATTTGGGCTCTCAGACTCAACCCCACTACTAAATTTCAATCCTTTGACGCAATTGACATGAGACCTGCAAGTGCTCTTTGGTCAGGACAATTATGCTCCTTAAAATAACGAACCAGCGTGAAATTTGACGATCATGGGGCATTTTGAAACAGAAAACGTGTTCAGGGGGCAACTTGGGTCAGAATTATGTTCAGGGTGCATTTTGAGACTATGTTTAATGTTCAGGAGGCATTTTGAGTAAAAATTCTTCTAAATACGATGAGAGTGGTTTTGTATTTTCGAGAAAATTCAGTGATGGTGGTGAAGAAGTATAAAAGAAAAAAGTTTATGGGGTCGTTTCGGAATAAAGGAAACTTGAGTGGTGCGTTGGGGAAACTATAAAACTGTAAAACGTGTCCTGAAAACAAACATCTGCGCTGATTCTGCTGCTTCATCAGAGACTCGCTCTTCTCCGGACAAAATGGTCAGTTTGTTCCCACACTCATCTCTCTCACACTCTTCTTTCAATTCAATTTGATTTTACGATTTTAGGGCTAGGGTTAGGGCTTGGGTTGGGCATTGTATGAGCTTCTTGATCTATTTATGAATGGAACAATGAGACCCGGATCCGAGTTCCTTAGAACTGGATCTTGCAGATCCTACAACGAGAACATAAAATAAATTCATATTCTTTAAAATTAAATTTGTAAATGCATGCAATTTTTCATTGGAAACTAATAAATTGAGCTGATTTTTGAGAAGCTTTTTATCTTTGTTTGTTGTTAATTTGGTTCTGCAATTTGACTGGGAAACATCAATGCCATGGTGGTAAGCGTGGATCCCTCATCCCATATGATTTTTTTATTAAAATTGGAACTTGGTAGGGACTTATGAGCTTGCAACTGATCTATCATAGCTAACCAACCATGATCCAGGGAAATGATTTCACATCACAAGATTTTTATGTTGTTTGTTTTCTTGCTAATTGATGCTCTTATGTGAAAGACATGAAAAAATGGATCCCATTTGGCTTTTGAAGATGTGTTGTATATGGTACATCTTTTAAGCTTTTTAGAACCTACGGAGCTTGCAAGTGGGTTAGCCAACTATGATCCTGGGAGTGGGAACTGATTTCAGTATACTTGTAGCAGAACTGATGACAATTTATGTGCGTATCTTATGCGATTCCATGTGGATCTCAAAATTTCGGAATTGCAATGTTCATTGTTGAATGTAAATGTGTTATCGTAGAACTAGAAATTTATCATGCATAGTCAGATCTGAAAGATGGTACATTTTATGCCTCATACGAAAAATTTAGCTATATCTGTACAAGAATGCCTAGGGATGTTCAGTCGTGTTTATTAAGAGAGAGAAAAATATGGTTATCGTCTTCTCATTTATAATGCAATATTACATTAGAGCAGAATTTAAACCTAACGCATTATCAGGGTATCTGGAAACCATTATCTCTTCACTGTACAACTTCAATCCACATTGAAGATAGTTGGCTTGGAGGAACACATAATTGACTTTTAACTTTTTTAAATTAATGTGTTGGAAGCTTAGAGTCAATTATCGCTCAATGTTCTCATATAATTGGAGTGAAGACGCACAATTTTTCGTGATAAGTATAAATGAGTAAGATATTTGACTCGGTGGACATGCCTATGGTTATCTCCCTTCAATTTCTGTCTTAGAGTAAGCTATTGTGGTGATCCTTTAGAGATTCAAGTTTTTGGAATTCTCTAAATCCGCCAATGCCTATTATAGGAGTCATGTCCTTCCATAAAGAACATCCTCCTCCTCGATTCTGAAGGAAAACGTGTGGCTGTCAAGTACTATTCAGAGGATTGGCCAACGAATAATGCCAAAGAATCTTTTGAGAAAGCTGTATTCACTAAAACTCAAAAGACAAATGCCCGGACAGAAGGTAAATTTGAGCTTCAATTATTTATTGGCTGAGCTTCTCATTTCTGCAATCAATTATTCTAGTCGTTATTAACTGTTACCTCCTCACTTGAAGCATTATGTTGTTTAGATCCGAACTACTTACATATTAACTTGTTGCATCTTGATGTCCAGCTGAGATAGCAATGTTTGAGAACACCATTGTGGTTTACAAGTTTGTTCAAGACCTTCACTTTTTTGTCACTGGGGGTGACAATGAGAATGAGCTTATCTTAGCCACCGTTCTCCAAGGATTTTTTGATGCTGTTGGAATTCTCCTTAGGTTTTTGCTCCCTTTATTAAACTCGATACTTCATCCTCTGCTAGTATACAATCAAATCGTATACACTAAACCAATTATTTTCATATTCGTTTTGTAATGCTTTTGTCCAGAGGCAATGTGGACAAGAAGGAGGCACTTGAGAATTTGGATCTCATCTTACTATGCCTTGATGAAATTGTTGATGGCGGGTAAGCCACATAATCTCCACATATATAAGTTAGTACTATTTACTGAGTTCATTTTCCAACATTTTTCTTAAAACCTAGAAAGCCTCGAATTAGAAGAGATGGTGATCTTTCCATGGTGCATATTGCATGTGCGGAGCTTTTCTTTTGTTTGGTAGTACCGTATTCCTTTTACAAATTATGACCCTATTGTGCTTATCTTATAACGTATCTTATTGTATCTGTTTGTTTTGAGTGCAGTATTGTTCTTGAGACCGACTCAAATGTTATAGCGAGCAAGGTTGCAAGTCATAGTATTGATGCTGGAGCTCCGTTGTCTGAGCAGGTACATATTCACTAGATCATTAAATTAGACGTGTAAAAAATACTTAATCCAATAACAAGATAGCTCCTTGCCACCAGATTTTACATTGTTAAATGTAAATTATTTTTCTTTGCAGACAATAAGTCAAGCATTGGCCACTGCACGCGAACATCTAGCAAGATCACTTCTTAAATGATGTGTACAACGTATAAAGAAAAGAAGCAAGGAGACGATGACACCAAGTTCTTTATTCTTCTGCTCCAGTTTACATGGCTTACTAGTTTTTCAAGTCTCAAATTTGCAAAAAATGTCACGTTTTTATCAAGTTTGATTATTTCTGCTAATCTCGCACCTTTTATAGAACTTGGTTAATTTGTCAAAGGTTTAGAATTCCAGTTATGGATTTGAGATATACAAGTTGCTTGTTTTTCTAAATTGAATCTAGCACACTATGAATATTCACGACTCCATTATAAATTGATATTATTCAATATGAACTATGACAAATTTATTGGAAAATGAATTGATTGGTGACAAATGTTCTTCTCAACATCATGCTCCTTCAATGATGAGATAATCCGGATCATGTTGAAATGCATCGCCGGCCGTCGGTGGTAAATTGTTCCGAGACACATTTTTTTTCCGAACCAAGGCATGAGTTTCTGCCTCGTGCTGAAACATTTTAACTAGCTCTTGAAGCTCCAACTTTCTAACTTCGACTTCCTCTTCCTTGAGCGGTGTCTTCAACCCAAGGTAGAGCAAGCCAACCGAGATCAGCACGATTCCGATGAAGACCAGAACGGCTGTAAACACCCCAAAGGCATATGGTGCGTTGGATGCTCCCGGAATTCCATCGACGTTGATGCCAAATAGCCCGGTGATGATGGAGAGGACAAGGCCACATCCACCAAAGACAGTCAGGTTATGTGTCACTCGAAGGCTCCTATCCTGGATTAACATTCATAAAAACCTACGTAAATTAACAAGTAAAAATTAGAAAATTTATCCAGAATTCAGATGTTGAGGCAGACCGACCTGCAACCATGCACGAACAGTGCTCTGCATCACGTCCTGGATGGTAAACAACCGGCCACGAACTGCTTCTTGCTCTTCAATCATTTCTCTTGTGCTCTTTCTTATTTGCTCTAACAAGTTTCTTGCTGCATTGCCTCTCAGATGAAAGAGCAGTTCAAATACAATCTCCTCCCTTGCATGAAGTGACCACTTCACTCTGATAACCTACAACGGAATTTTCCGACATAATCTGTAAATTCAACAGCGTGGTAACTTCAAAGGACAGTCAAACAAAGAGTGGCAAGTAAGCATGACAACCTAGATGTTTAAGGCCATAAGCAAAAAGGATACAATTAAAGAACGTAAATGCTACCCAGACCTAGTTTGCATCAATTTTCTTCCTCATGAAACATGTCCCTCAAAACAAGATCGAATAACATATGAGAATCAGGCAATTGTCACATCAACTAACATGGCTTCAAAATATAGGAAAACTACAAGATCGAATTCAGGGCAATTATATTTAAAGAGAGTTGATATTGCAGCTCATATTCAGGTGCAAGATGAGCTGGCAAGGAAAGATGTCATACCTGTCTTGATAACTTTCTGATTTCTTGGTTGAGAATTACAGTAAAAAGAATCATATCCTCATGGTTTCTCCTATTCATAGAGAAAAAAAAAAGTTACCGTTAGAAACTTAGAGGTAGTGTAGAAACTCATTATTTATCAACAACATAATATTACTTTCAAGGAATGGTCGTATTCCATATGGAAGAACCTGTTCATAAATTTTAATTCAACCTCATCTGCTGCTACAAAAGATGGACTTACGAAACAACCTGAAAGAACAGAAACATAAGTCAACAGAAGAAAATTTGAGGTTCTATTTCAAGCCGGAATCTGTTATTTTTCACTAATTAAGGACAATAAATTAATATTACCTGTCATCCCATCGAGAAAGGCGGGAAGCTAGATGTGCTATAACTTCATGTACTGTTCTTGGTACATTATAGCCTCCAGTAGAAAGAAGTTCCTGACCAAAGCGAAGGACTAAAGTACAAGCAATACTAAGTTGTTCGTTTTTACTACATAAGAAGATCAAAGGCAATGGAAAGGATATGTGAACGATGGAAAACCTGAACTTCTGTGATGCCCAACACATTTAGACTTGATACAGGCCCTTTTATATGCAAAACAGTTACAAGGAAGTTTTGTGCTTGCCAAGATCGAAGTACAACGGGGATATTATCCTCATCAACAAATGGATCACCAGCAGATTGTCCCAAAAGCTCAAATAGCAACCCCCCAGCAACCCTAACAGGCACCTGAATAGAAGTATCAATGTGTACATAATAAAGTCCCGAAAAAACTCTAAGTTGAGAGATTGTTTCAGAAACTCAGTCAAAATGTTAAATATAGCTCTGATGTAGTAGGACTCTCACATGAAACTAGCTTCCTAGATTTATTGAACCATTGTGAGACACAATACAATATATGCCAACTCCTAAATTATAATAGGATAAAACAACAATTGAAAAATACAATGGGTAGCATGGGAGCTCCAGGTTTGTATAATGATAGTATCCCTTGGACATAAAACAGCCAAGTATGATGTATTATATATGAGACAGAAATGACACAAAATATTAGGGAAAAAAAAAATATCAAGATATTCCAGTGGCATATATCTAGATTGAGCATCACATCATTTGTATACACTTCACAAGCATTCAGCAATGATGTATAGCTCTAAGAACTATCCAAACTTTACTTGAAATTTTTTGTTTTCATGTTGACACGAAGTCAGTTAACTAAAAGGGGAAACGAAGTAGTTCGGTTGGATGTGTTGAGTCAAAAGCTTAATGGTCTCACATGCAGTCTAATGAAGAAAAAAAGGTTTCAGTTAAAACGATTCCAATGAACCCAATGCATAACCAAATATCATAAGAAACATATTCGCATTAGCTGCATCTCCAACATAGGGCGATCAAGCTAATAGTTCATAAAGTTCATCAACAGTTTCTAAGCAGCACTTACAAGAGGCTTTACCAAACCAACCCCACCAATTAAATAGCAAGTTCAGATATGTAAAATGGAACTTACCTCATATAGAAGGTGTTTCATCCTGTCACTAATCAGGCGACTTTCATCTCTTAAAGCTAGGCTAATGGCAGGATGTAGCCACTGCGCATTGCTGAGCCAGGCATCAACTGAAGGATGACCTGCAGAGACATGGCACCACCAAATGGGCCCTGCTGGACGCTGCCAATAGGGAGCTGATAAATCTGCAACAGTGAAATCATCTTCATAATTCATCCCAAACTGCTGAGAGGCCCAACCAGCGTCAGCTTGCACAGTTTGCACAATTTCTGAAATTCTAGCCCACCCAATTGGTAACCAGTGACCACCCTCAAATCTTTCATTGTCATTAGGAATCTGGCTACCACTGTAGTCATCATTCAGGGGCTTGTTCCTGTCTTCCATTGGGAATGGAGACTCAGAAAATCCATTAGAAGGAGCAAGCAGTCTCTCATACTCGCTATCTGTATGCTGTTTTCTTAGGATTTTTGAACCAGGCTTTGAACTGGTTGTTTTCTTATGAACTCGACTAAACTCAAAAGCGCAAATAAGCCCATCTTTCCAAAGATCATTTGCAGCCGCGGAGTCTCTATTAGGACACATCTTATGGCTATCTCCTTTTTTAGTCTTATCAATACTGAAAAAACTGTTTTCACCCACCCTATTCTTGTTATGTTCCATCAATGGAAATACAGAAGTTAGCAATCAGCTAATAGTCTCAGAAGCTCACGCAGAATGGAAATGACAAGAGGGACAGTTGAGTCACAGATATCCTGAAATTGCTGATCACAGCTAAACACTCCGATGTAGGGGAAATCATCAAAATATGAATATACTTCCATCCATTGGTATCATTTCTCATTCCATGCTGCGATTCCTGTATATAATTTACACAGATCGCAACCGTCAAGCAAAACAACTCACCTCCTTTCATTAGTGGGTACCCTTTCTCAATTCGATCCACAGCCCACAAATCATATTTCTTTAAAAAAAAGGAACAAAAACGAAGAAAATGCAAGCAAACAAATAAGAAAACCCTAAACTGTAACCCTTTAAACTAGCAAACCAGAACATTACCCAGAAAAGCTAAAATATACCCAACAAAAACGAAGATGGCATAAGAAGAAATTATTGCTGAACAATTTAAAAGGTAAATGATGAGTTCTGGCATGAGCAGTACAAGATTCTATTGCAGATATTATCTCAAGGAAAATGATCGAAAGAGCTTACCACGATAAAAAGGTTGAGTGATGTTCAAGCTTATTCCCATAAAGACGATGCCTTTGCTTGAATTTTGCTGAGAGAATGTCAAAAGTCGAAAACTTTATCGCGTAGGAGGCTGGAAAATCCCCGAGTCTCTGAGCACAAGGAAGGACGCGGAAAGGCGGTTAAAGAGGGCTCTGGACGGTTCATTACTGGCGCAATGGCGATGCTTAAAGTTGAAGCTCAACCACCAGTGGATCAGTTTGCACACTCTGGTCTGGACAACGCCTTTGTGTTTTTTCCTAGTTGATTGATCTTTTAAGGAGCATTTTATATGTTAGTCCAAAAAATAAGCTTCAACTAATTGGACTAATATTTCTAATCTTGAAGTTGAGACTTGAGAGTGACTCAAGATTTTTGTTGATGTTCTTAATGGTTGTGGCTTTTATTATAATTGATCGTATTAAGAAAATTCGTCTTGATTCTTTCAAACATGTTTATAGAGAAACCAAATGTTGTTGTTAATGTGTTAGTCAAGTTAGAAATAATTATCAAGAAATTTTGAATTCAGCTGCCTTTTTATCGAGCATTGAAATAATTATTAAGAAAGTTTGAGTTGAGTTGCTTCGTTATTGAAAGAGAAGCATGATTATTCGATTTATTAAGGCAGTTATGCTAAACGTTTTTCAATGTAGTTTTTTTTGTATTTGAAAAAAAAAATCTCACTAATATGGTATTTAGATTGAAAAAAAGAAAAATCCAATGTGGCATTTGAACCAAGCTTGAAACCAAATTGACCCCACTTAAAAGATCCCAATTTTTATTTGCTTGGTCAATCAGTGCAGACCACGACGGGCTTTTTTCGTTTGATTTGTCATTCGAAAAAGAAAGAAATTGTTCAAATTCTATTCAAAATTTGGTAGCATTTCATAATTAAATGTCTGTTGAATATACCATTCATAATCAGTAGCCATGCAACAACCTAACAATCAAAATTTCAAACTGCGGTGGTTCGACAAATGAAAATCCACAAATTAATTTGTCATTTGTTGGTGGTTTAGAAAAAAAGAAAAAAAGAAAACTATTATCAACCCAATCCTTGTCCACCCCAAGTAACAGTTGACAAGATCGTGGATTGTATTCATAAGCACAATTGTACTTGCCTAGTGGTTACTTTGATGGGAGGTTCATATTTGCGAGAATGCATATTTCACGCTTGGCATAAGCTAGCAACATGTAAAAAAGTATTCATGAACAAGATATGCAAAGTGAATCCCAGTTAAGGACTCAGATATTCAAAGGAAAAATGAAGAAAGCTTTTCTAGTATAAGTGACATTAGGGAAAATGAAAGGAAGAAAAGGAAAGAAATCCACTAATCCAAATTAGCACACGGGTGAGTTCCTACGTTAAACATGACGATGACGAAGTAATGAAGAAATATCTAGAATACATGACCTCGTGGCACAGGCACAGGGCAGCAGCCAGTCAAGGTTTCTCTTATGACCAAATAATGATACAAGACGATAATGATGATGATGATTATTAAGACCGCATTAATGCCTCTGATTGGCCACTTTCAACACTCACTACAAGACCCTGAAAAAAACTGGGGAGAGAGCTTGAGAGATCAGTAGCTGTTTTGCCATAACTGTTGCTGAGACTGCTTAGAGGGTTGCTGGCCTTGTGAACCGCCCAGTGATGCAGCGTCCCTCGAACTTTGCTGCTGATGTTCCAGGGACATCCCCGACTGCGAATGGTAGTAGTTTGGGTAACCAAGAGCTCCTGGGAATTGCTGTGAAGGTTGCTGAGCTTGCCGGAAACCAGCATGCTGCTGATTCTGCCCTTGAAAGCTGTAATAATTGTTGGCTGGAACAGCAGTCATTGCTCGGGAACCAGGTCCTTGAACCCACATTCCGGAGTTGTCATTCTGAAAAGAACAGAACGAAATAAAAATACCATTTAGGATTCAAAAAAAGAAACTAGGGGCATCATTCGCGCAAACACTGCACAGAATAGTAGTTAAATAAATTACCTGTTGGTGTGACATCAAATGGCTGCTGTCCTTGTACTGAGAGTTTATAGCATCTTCATAGCCAATTGCAGAGCCGGTAGGTGCTGAGGGTGGGTTCGGAGGAAAATTTCCCCCAGGAATGCTAGTTGAACTACCAAACCCGTAGCCAGATGGAATGTTCGCAGACTGAGGCAAACTGCTAACAGAGACGCTGTTTTTATACTGTGGGAGAACTGCAGCCAAAGACTGATGGTATGTGCTGTTACCAGCAAAAGTTTGCTGAAAAGCTGATGGCATATATGTGTAGCTTTGAGGCAAGAAAGGGTAGCCAATCATGTTTGAAAAATGTCCCAAAGGAAGTGTAGGCTGCGAATAAGGGTGCACTGCAAGGTGTTGTGGAAGAGCAGGTCCAGTCGCAACATTACCACCAGGCAGGCTTTGTTGAGTAGGCTGAGGAGCAGAAATACCACCGGCTCTCAATGCCTGCATATGCAGAAGAAACATAATGTGAAGAAAATTAAGATAATTAATGTGTGGATTATGATCAGAAATATAAAGAATAGATGGAGCAAAAACACTCGAAAATCAACAAATTCAATGGTTGTCCATAATGAACATTTATAAAACCAATATATTCATTAGGCTCACATATAAGTGGTAATCATAAGATAGTAAATGCTGAGGGTATCAAATTCAACCAATGGAAGTGTTCAGACAACAAGAAATAGGTAACTAGAAAGTGAGGATATAGCTTTAGCTGAATAATAGTAAAATAAGTAAAACCCTATTTAAATCCATTCAATCAGGAGCAGTAAGGCATCTGATTGCACAAATAAAGGCCTTCATATGATAGACTGAATAAGAAGTAAATTGCACCCAACTTAAAGTCGTTTGCCTATGTTATATTGAGTTTGGTTCTTGCAACTGACTGAATCTCAACTAACAATTTTTTGAACACGCGCATAAGTGACTTATGCCCACAATACTAAGCTGTAGTTTTTTTTTTAACTAGTCAAACTATCTTCTGAAAGAATAATTAGTAAGTTCGATATACTAAAGAAAGCAAGGAACCTCTGTCATAGAGATGGTGGGACCACTGATAGAAGAAGCAGCACTGCTATATTTTGTGGCCATAGATTGTGTCATGGGGAAGGGTGAGTATGGAAAATCCTCCCTTACAGGTTGAGCACTTGAAGCCAGCAGAGTGCTGGGCAATGAACTTGTATGCGCCTGGTTTGATAAGAATATGGAGAGTGAGATTCAATTACATCTGAAAAATCTTAATAGTAGTAATAATGGGCTAGCACATGCAAAATGCATATACATCTTATTAAGACAAACAACACACCAACAAACCTAAATGATCTAAAGTATAATTAAAAGAAGCCACCCTGAGCACCATGCCAATTTATATCCACGTTCTCCTTTACACTTAATGATAAAAGAGTCACAGCGCTAACAGTACATGTGATGTAGCTGTTACTTACGGTAACGTTATAGTTACAAAAATAAGGCGGGAAAGAACTATAAAAAACTAGCAATGCAGTGAAATCTAAAGATTTCAAATATGCGAGATCTCCAGTTTCAATAATGTTGCATCAGAACCAACTCACAATATATTGCTTGGCCCTACAACCAGGAATAACACAACTTCATAGTTCAAAGCATTACCATCACATTTGAAAATGGAGCAATATTCTGCATCTGTGAGCTCGTATGTTGGTGAGCAAATGCCGCATTCAGTTGTTGGGAATTCTCATATGCAAATCCAGGTGCAGAAGGAAATGCATATTGATTCCCCTGACCCGCTTCAGCGGTTTCCTGGTTTAAGACCTCCGGTTGCGAAACTGATTGAGAGTCATAATCTCCGACACTGGGCACAGTTCTATGAACAGAATTTCCTTCTGAAGCATTTAATAGGTGCTCATCTCCATAATACTCAGGATTTCTGCAGGAGAAACATTTCTTAAAATCATACTACTAAACCAACAATAAAATCAAGGGTGATACCAACGCAAGGACATACCTAGCTTCTGAGTGCCCGACTGGAGAAACCTCTACATCCCCCGACGTCTCTTCCAAGCTATTTTCCAATGGCCGAGATGCAAGGGAAACAGGATCAGGGCCAGATCGGAAACTTCCAAAGCTCAAGTTCAAGCAATCTGGAGTATGAAGTTGAAGGTGATTCGGGATGACCACAGGAGTATTATCGTCCTCAGGTGGTGCTCCCTTATCTTCCTTCTGTAAATTCAGTTGCTGCAAGTTCGCAGCCACCGGTGATGCATCATCTTTAGCTGAAAAAAAGAGAACTTTCTTAAGAAACAGCATTGCGCATACTGGCTTTCACAGAACACTTTAAATTAACATCTCCCTTTTCACAGTTTAAAAAAAGAAAGCAAAATGTTCAGATCAATGCCCGACCCAGTGGATACAAGCTTACTAACTCTGATTCAAGATACTAACTTTAGGTACATGTTACAACAGAGCTTTCCATTCCCACCAACCCTCTCAATTGTTCATTCCAGAATAACAGAATGAACTCAATTGAACTTTACAATTCCAAGACAGTAAGTAGAATAGCCCTTCTAATACAATATCTCCAATCTATATTCAATGTTCATAAAACTCTATAGAAGAATGTTAGGAAATATGTGGGTTAGAAGGAGCAGAGACACAAAGGCCAAAAAAAAAAAAATAACAATAAAAAAACATCAAGGTTACCTTCATTATCCTCGAAACCATGCCTCTGTGTTTGATAGGAATTTATGTCCTCATACAAGCTACTATCAAAAGCAGATGGGTCTCCCGCATTATCTTCTTGTATATGTCTACCAGAAGAAGTAGGCCCATTATGGGTTGGAAGTGCCTCATCAGAACCATCTTCTTCCACCTGAACATCATCTAGATGGGATCTTAAATGTTCATTATCCAAGGGCAAGTTAGAAGAATCAGCATACAGCTCAGGGTTTGTGGGTGCCCCTAAAACAGAGGACATGCTGACAGCTGGTGGATCAATCAAGGGCCACTCATCATTGGGAGATAGATACTGGGTTGTACCAGTTCCAGGCTCAGTAGGGGTCACTGACACATTGGAAACATGATCTTGCGATGAACGCAAATTGTGAGGTGGCCCATCATGATGATTGACACTATGATTTGGGGGGTTTGGCACGGTGGAAGCCTTGACTTGTGGCCTACCCATCTTAACAATGTCTGCCATGGAAACTTGACCTGGAACCCCTACCCATGCAGGTTGGTATCCAGAAGAAGGCTGCAAGGACGAAGATAATCCATCATCTGCGCTTACTGTTGAGATTTTACTTTCAGTCCCCACAGAGTCACTGCAACATATTTTACACATAGATGCACACATTATAAAGTCAGCATCATCAACATTGTTTAATAAGAATGGCAATTCATACCACCTAAGAGATAGGAAATAACAAAAAATTCACCAGCTGGAGAAAAACTGTTACAGACTGTAAACAACTAAAGCAAACAAAGTAATTTCAGAGTTTTTCCTTGATTTTGTCCAGAATGATTTACATGTCAAACATTGAGATATAAAAAAATCCTAGTTAAATTCTATAGGATTGTTGCATGTCCACCAGAGCATAAAATAACAGAAGCATGATAGATATGAGATTAACCATCACAGTAAAAGTTAAGTGCCATCAAAATACTCAATAGATATAAGAAGCTTATTCGTTAAAATCCCAAGATCGAGAACGAACTACAGAGGTTAAAAGCTATAAGCAGATTAACCATAACTTTCTCAAAATTACCAATCGAACTATTCAGCTGCAACTTCTATTCTTCAAAACAGAGAAAAGGAAAAGATACAAAGAACTAAATCAGTTAAAGGTATAGTTTTAACCTGTAGGATGCAGGTCGTCTGCTCATGTTATGTCCTGCCATGCCAGATGCAGAACCTGTATAGGCATGGGTTCCATTTTCCTTCTTGAAGGCAGACTTACCATGCGAAGATCCAGACTCTGAAAGGGGGAAAGAAATTGCTAGATCAGACTATGAGTTTCAGTGTGAATAAATTTTACACTATTTGAACAGAGTATAATCCAACTGTGAATCGCATCAGCTGGTACATACCATTGGAGGTAAAGTGGTTTGAACCGCCACGTGCAGCATAACGGTCACCACCTCTACCAACATGAGTTGAAGTGCTATTAGGACCACGAGACCTGGAATCCGTTGGTTCCTTATTCTGAAAAGAGAGAGAGAGAGAGAGAGAGAGAGAGAGAGAGAGAGAGAGAGAGAGAGAGAGAGAGAGAGAGAGAGAGAGAGAGAGAGGAAAAGTGTTAAACTACCAAAATGACAAGAATAGAAAAACTACAATCGGATTACTAAACCAAAGAAAAACCTTACCAATGCATGGAAAAATATCAAGTGCACTGATCATTTAACAAGCAAAAAAAAAACAGCAGAATAACTTACATACAGAGCAGGCAAATATGTAGAAAAAATAAGTACATCTCATAACAGATATCAAAACACCCTAAACCCCACCACTCCCCCAAACACCCACCCCCTCCCCTAAAAGAAAATGACAATCAATGTCGCAAACATTAGTATGTGCACTTTCCACACACACGCACCTCTTTTTTCTTCTCTCGTTTGCTCTTCACTTCATGAAAAGGATCTACACAAGTTATAAGCTTTGCATTAGAAGTAAATTCCATCTATAACATATATGCATATGGCATTATACTCATACAAGCTCCAAGGAACACGATAAAATCAACCTACAAGACTTGAATTACAGACAATAAATTGTATTTCAATTCATATCTGAGATTCTTTCAGCCCAGCGTCAATTGAAGTAGGCTTGAAAGGATATAATTAAAGTAACTAGAGAAAGCTCCTTGAAGGATTCATTGTTTTAGTTCCTGCTCCAGTTTTCTGACTGAAAGCATTCAATGAAATTTCAAATTTTGGTAAAAGTATAACCAAAATCCAGTCTTGCACATAAACCTGAAGCTCCAAAGTAAGATTTTGTCAAATAAGAAAATAAATAAATAAGAAAAAAATAAAACCCAAACGTGAGCTATAGCTGAGCAAAGCATGGGCATCAAAAAGCTGAATAATCCATTTAAGGAGATAGATAAACTAAATAGCAGGTAAGTAAAGTACTTGATCAATTAGATGAACAATTTCCTGCAACCCTAAAAATAATTTTCCCTTATAAGTTACAAAAAAACCGACTGGACTGACTAAATAGTACAGTTTGTATCATTCCCCCAAAAAAATTCCCATTACCCTAAATAGCAAAACCACAAAATCCAACACTCGAAATTTAAAAATAAGAAAAGAAACAAAAAGGGGATACAATTTATCTACTGAAACAGAGAGATAAATGGAGAGATAGAGACCTTGGGCAAGGAGGCGATTAACGGCTTCGTTAGGGTCCATGTTACAGTCTTTAAGCATAGCGTAGATCTCCTGCTCAGTGCAGTTATTGACAATCTCTTTCAAGCTCTGTACCATCTTCCGAGACCCCGCCGGAATACCTGAAATTCCAGTATTGCCCTTGCCATTGCTGGCCACGCCTCCGCCTCTCCCACTCATTATTTCCCTCTCTGAGACTCCCTCTTTGTGAGAAACCCCTTAGATCTGAGACTGCCAATACGGCTTTGCTTCGGCTTGTGGGTCGTGCCTGTGGTTCCGCCGCTGCTAAACAGAACGCAAAAAGAAGAAGATGAAGATAAATATCCGAATTCA
This sequence comes from Prinsepia uniflora, assembly GCA_032719365.1. NCBI lineage: Eukaryota > Viridiplantae > Streptophyta > Magnoliopsida > Rosales > Rosaceae > Prinsepia > Prinsepia uniflora. The sequence goes on from CM064868.1 coordinate 864,770, forward strand.
GTCTCTCTCTGGCTTTACACCGAAAACCCTCCCTTTCGCTCTTTCTATTTTCTCTGTGTAAATGCGAGTTTTTTTATATTATTATTTTCCGTTTCACAAATCGAAACCACTGCGCTTATTTTACTTTTTATTTTTCTTTAAAATCTTTATCAATTAATAATTATTTCTATTTATTCCCTAATGGCGATTTTTTTATTGGAACCCTAATTGCGATTCTAATATGACGTAATATTCGAAATTTTATTTCTTTTCAAATATGATGTAAGTTAGGAATACCCATCTCATAAACTAATTTTCTAATTGACTATTTTATACTAATATCTAATACGTAAATAAATCATAAATATAATCGCATATTATTAGGAATAATTACCATACGAAGCATAAGCTCGAGAAGAGTCCTAGTGAAGTTACTCATTCATACTTTTTGGTCTCGTTTAGTATATCATATTGTATTGACTATTTCGATTGGATAAACTAATCTGTCACTCGAGACTGGCTTTCGTATTACACATAAGACATAAGACATACATAATTGGTTATTTGGTTTGTTGTTCACTACGAGTGGCGTGGACGCGCCTTGAAGGCGAGTACGTATTGGTGCTACTACGAATATTATAACAAAGGATTGGTGCTTATCCTTAAGCTATGAGATTGATACGCCATAATCACATATACTGAACCAAAACCCAACTCCAGTCCTGAGTGTAGAAGTCCGTCGTCAAGCTCCAAACCGTGTTCGACAGTCGTACAGTTGTCAGCCATAGAATGGATGGTGGGCCAACTACTTTAACAGCTGGCCAATGGCTCATGGCCCACTATTTTATGTCTTACTCGGGACTAGAAGAATTGAGATGGGGAAAAATAGGGGAAATCTGTTTCTTTTGGGCTTACTATTTTAAATGTAGCAATTATATATTGATGAATTTTTAAAATTTAAATAGAAATTATAAACAAAAAAATAACTTAATTTTTTTATTGTTTGTCAAAATATAGTATTAGTTTTAATCCCTTAATTTTAAAAGAATTATAAGTGTACTATTACATATTTTATTTTATGTAATTTACTTATTTGGATTTTAATTGTACATAAAAAATATAATTTACATATGAGAATTTTAATTGTATAATAAATGTATATTATATGCAATATATCTCTCTCAAATATAACAAAAAAAAATAAGAAATGCACAGATAATTATTAATTTACCTTCAAAAGAATAAAACAACTAAGTAATTAATAATTTACATACAAAGGAATAAACTCAAAAAAAAAATTATAAAATAAATAAAGTACATGTGATTCTGTAATTATTTAAAAGTATTCGATAATATCTCAGAATTTTAGTGGATAAAATGATTTCCACTCCTAAAACAAAATTAAAATATGAATTTTAGTTAGAATTGTATTATCAAATCATTTTAAAAAATAAATCTAAAATATTAATATCTAAAATTTGAAAGTTACTTATTCATATCTGAAAGGGTATAAACAGTATTATAATTTTTTTTTTAAATAATACAATAACAAACATAGTAAAAATTTAAATAATACAAAAAATAGACTATTTTATATGTTAATTGGACTATTTTACATGTTATCTTTAAAAATAAACTAATTTATAATATTTTCTATTAAATGCATCAACAATACATCGCGAAATCAAATTTAAAATTTCTCACATAAAGTTAAAAAAAATTATTTGGGTTATATTACTAACTCACAATTTACTATTTCTAAACTTCTTTCTTAGGAGCTAAAGTAATCTCCTCATTTTTCTTAGGAGATATTACATTTATATAACGAAATAATTCTAATAACTTTTTATTAAATAATTTTTTTTATACATTTTGACGTTTTTATCAAAATTTCTCTTTAAATTTTAGGAAATATCCATAAACCAACACGCGCCCAACCGTAACAACGGTGTAATCGGCTCGTATATATACTCCCGCGGAACCCAAGATGAAAAAAGGAAAAAATTTGCTTTGAAGAAGATGGGGGTTTTGTTGCTCTGCAACACCACACTATCACTGTCACCACCATCGCCAAAACTACAGAAAACCCCAAAATCTCCAAATTTCAAATGCAATTCAATCAATTGGGCCGAGAAAGCGCTAATTGGAGCCTTAGGTGGGGCTCTGTCGTTCGGTCTTTTACTCTCTTCGCCTTCTCCTTCCATAGCGATCGAGTCTCTTTCTTCTTCCTCGTCACCGCAGTATTGCCGCGAGGATGAAGGAGATGAGCAGGCTGAGTTAGGGTCCGCACCGGGGGTGACCAATGAGGGGATTGTGGAGGAAGCCTGGAAAATCGTCAATGACAGCTTTCTGGAAACCCCCCGCTCTCGCTCCTTCTCTGAAACTTGGCAGGTAAGCAAGACTGAACATATAGAATTTGGATATGCCACGTGCGAAGGTTGATTATAGAGCAGTATAAAAAACAGAATTAGTTTTAAGTTAGTAATTACTGAACAAAAGTTAAGGGCTTTATCAAGAGTATTTGTTCCCTTTATGCATATTTGTATTTATCTGGATTTTCAATTGTCTCTTTTTGTCTATATGTACATTCATATAACGTATAAATACATATATATCTTGTATATATATATGTGTGTGTGTGTGTGTGTGTGTGTGTGTGTGTGTGTGTGTGTGTGTGTGTAATTGGAGTTGCTTTCCAGAGGAAAATGGAAGACATAAGGATAAGAGAATGTTGGCCAGCTTGGGTGATCCATATACACGATTTCTTTCCCCTGAAGAGGTAATTCATATGGCATTTTTTCCCCTTTTTTGTTCAGTATTATTTATTCACATGATAATCACGCAACAAGTTTCAATTAATTGATACATTGTGCTTACAAAAGATTGGAAGGAAAGTTAGTGTTCTCGTATGGATGTCATCCCTTACAAAATGCATGCTGTCTTTACTTAGTCTTACTTACAAACTTTACAGCGTATCTTATACCATTGCATATGTTGCTTTTTTCATTGTTGAAATGAAAGTTCTCCAAGATGGCGAGGTATGACATGAGTGGTATTGGAATAAACCTCAGGGAAGTCCAGGATGACAATGGAGATGTAAAATTGAAGGTGCTAGGACTTGTATTGGATGCCCCTGCATATTCCACTGGGGTGAGACAGGTATCTGTTTCCATAGAAGCCAAACTTACAATTACAGATGTAATATGATGTTCCAATATAGTTTTCTTACTATTAGTTGTCAAAGTTTATCACATAAGCTCGCAGAAAGTCTTAATGGTGTTTGTGCCAAGGTTGTTTTGGTTTCGGTGAGATTAAATTTTCTCAACTATTGTGTTTTAAACTTTGATATAAAATTATGAAGTGTCAGATATGGTTTTATTACACATAACTATGCATTTACAGCATTGCTGTCCCTGGTATTGGCATATTGGCATATCATGAATTAGAATAAATGAGTGAGTACGCGTTCAGTGTTCTCGGAATTCTAGAACCCTGAACCTATTCATTCTTCAGGATCCAAAAAATCTATTGTTTTTATTATTTCAGAAGTTTTATTATTTCTCTACGCCTTCAGGTTTTTTATCCCTGTTCTAACTTCTAATCTGCCTCGAATATGTTTTCTTGCATTCTCTCTTTTGGTAGGGGGATGAAGTACTAGCTGTTAATGGATTGGAAGTAAAAGGAAAATCAGCCTTTGAAGTATCATCGTTGATGCAAGGCCCTAACGAAACATTTGTAACTATTAAGGTTGGGATACCATTAGTACTAATGTTGTTTTCTCTACCAAAAATAGGTTTCCATTTAACTAACCTTGTTAATGATTATTTGCTGTTTTACCTTTTTGTTGGCTTGTTTCCACAACAATGGTCAAGAATAAAAAATTTCTTACTTTAAGGTCAAGCATGGCAATTGTGGGCCTGTTCAATCTATTCAAGTCCAAAGACAAGTTGTTGCTTGAACCCCTGTGTTTTATCGGTTGGAACAAATAGAAAATGGAACCAGATCTGTTGGATACACACGAGTAAAAGAGATTAATGCATTGGCTAATGGCTAGAAAGGACTTGCTAATTGGTATGTGGTTTTAGAAATTCAACTGAATGATAGATATTACTTGTACTTTGTGCAGAAATATCTATTGCATGTTGTTATAACATAAAATTTCTGATCAAGAACATGTTTCTCTCCTTGCATATCTTCGGCTTCTAAATGTTAGTGGTAAATGAAAAGAGCTAGGAATTACTTTGTGTTCTTTTTTATGGGACCATTCTCTAACTAGAGGAACCTTATATTGGCTGAAATAATAGACCATCTACCTTGGAAAATTTCAATTTTTTACACCACAAAATCATGAATACTGCACCACTATTTTTAATGTCTCCGTCTTGTTCCCAATTTTCTAACTTCAATATTTGTGCTTTATCTTATTTACAAAGGCAGTAACAACTTTTGATTTATAGAGAGTTATATACTTTTTAGTAGGTCTTAAGATTATATTAAAAGGAAAAAATGATTTTGCAGCGATGAAGCGACTTCAGGACATGGGTGCCTCGTACTTCATTCTGGATCTTAGAGATAATCGTGGTGGACTAGTGCAGGTTTTCATTCTTGTCTTAGAGATAATTTTGAGTTAGCGTTTAGGTTTGATGATTCCAACTCTTGCATCCTAACTATTGTTTGTTTTGCTTCTGACATACTTGTTCCATGGAAAAGATGCCCATTTTAAATTTCTGTTCCAGTATCATTAATCATGATGGTGGTATAATTTTTTAATAATATTTGGACAATCTTTACTTTTAGAGTTTACTCGATCATGTCCACTTGATTCTTAGCACCAGCTCAGTGATGTTTGTATGTTCCAGTTTGTAGTCTTTTTTTCCTTAAATTATAATTTTTTTAAAATTTCAGATGAAGCTGTATTTTAATTTTTTATTTATTTATACCCTTTTGCTTATTTCAGGGTGGAATTGAGATTGCCAAACTATTTCTGAATGAAGGGGAGACGGTGTGTTTTTTCTTTTTAATGGGTGCACTTTTCCTAATCGTTTTCTCATTGCTGGGGTTAGTGTGTTTGGCATTATTCCTTTGTGCGGTATTATTCTTGAAATCAGTCCTTTTTGCTTCTGAATGCTTCTGTTGCACATATTATATTTCTGTAACTAACTGTAAAAATATGGTGTATTTACCTGTCGATGTTTACATACAGGTGATTTACACTGATGGGAAGGATCCTGAATACCAACAAAGTGTTGTTGCAGATATTGCACCATTAATTACGGCTCCTGTCATTGTACGCCCTTATACATATCTAAGATTATTATATTTGTTTTCCGTGAATAGATTAGTGATAGGCGTTTCACTTTATTACCATTAAAAGCTTCTTACTGTCTTGTAATTAGAACAAGATATCAAGCTTTTTTTACTAAGTAAGCTATGTCTAAGTTCAAACTTAAATGTATCTATTTGATCCGTTGTATAACTTTAAAATGTTTGATAATGGATACACAATGAAGGATGATAAAAGTTGCTAAGTACTTATTGATGATGAACTGAGGTCAAAATTGGGGTGGACACTCATCTGGATTAATGATGATCTGAGACAGCACTGGTTCCTCTCATCGCCGTGTCAGTAGCCTGACAGGCTCCCCTTATTAAGAAATCATTTTGCTTGCTGCTTTCTGTTTTCAAACAGTCAACAATCTTTGCTGGTTATGCTTGTTTTTTTTCTTGATGAGTTTTGTGTTTTTGTCTTCTTACCACCGTCTCACTCTTAGGTTTTATGGAAAATGTAATATAAAACATCTCGATTTAATGAGTTATGAGTTATGACAAGGCTCTTGACTTAACTTTTAATGCAGGTTTTGTTGAACAATAATACTGCTAGTGCAAGTGAAATTGTGCGCAACTTCAATTGTCCCCATTATATGTGATTCCCTTTTGGTTCATACAATTCTACCATTGACATTGGCGGCTCTAATTGCAGGTTGCTTCAGCTTTACATGATAATTGTAGAGGTGTTCTTGTAGGTGAACGGACATTTGGCAAGGTAAAAAGTTGCCATTTCTGCTAACATTTTTACTGTTTCTAGTGCTTCAGCATTGTCTGAGCACATATTATATCTCTTCTTATGAAATGAATTTAGTTAGATGAACAACTAAAGTCCAGTAAATTGCTTTCGGTGGTGAGTTTTCATGGTTGAGGACAGAGCAGTTTTTTTTTTCATCATTTGATCCGGCTTGAATTTTAGGATTCACAGAGATTGAATGAATTAAATATATCTCATCACATACCATTTAGAATAACTAACTCTGATTCTATTGGGGTCTTTGATACTTCTGACAGGGTTTTTGATTCAATCTGTATTTGAACTTCGCAATGGCTCTGGCATGGTTGTAACTGTTGGGAAGTATGTCACACCAAACCACAAGGACATAAATGGAAATGGAATAGAGCCTGATTATCGGAACTTCCCAGGTATAATAATTCTTCCTTCTTTTGTAATAAATTCTTGCCTTCCCTCACGTAATCTGACACTGATGATCCCTTTATGTGCAGCTTGGAGTGATGTCACACAACGTCTTTCACAATGTAGTATGCTTCAGCATGGATAAATCGGTGCATGACACAGGTTCTTTCTTATCTCCAATTCTTCTGGCAATGTTCAAAGTTTAAACGCATAATTCGTTAGTACGAAAGCTGCACTTGTAGAGAAGTGGTGTGATTTGATCTATTTGCCCATGGTTTATAGCACTTTGGAAGGTGAAGTGCATTTTGTGTCATTTAATAAATGTTCGCAAGAGATGGACAGGATGTATAGAATCTTAGTTTTGAGTTCAGAGAATCAGAGATGAAGCATATTCCCTATTCATATAGGATAGGGATCTTGAATGGAGAACCTGCAGGGATCGAATTTGGATGTGATACACTAGTTTTCGTTTGCATTATGTATAATTTGAAAGACATTACCGAATAAATCTAGTATTTCAGTGTGTATACACTGAATTGCTCTCATTCCTTCAATAGACGGCTACAGATTCATTCCTTTGGTACACCAAAGGAGCCATTTGTTCGGCAGGAATCCACCGAGTTTTGTATGTTGTTTTATTTATTAAATTAAATTAGCTTCTCCGACCACACGACTTGGGTGGTTCACTCCTGCCAAACTTCAATAAAATAAGCTAGTCCTTTCGTGCTGATTAAGTTAGGGTTTTAGGCATTACTTGATCTTGAGGCTACGCCTCCGTCTTGTGTTATTTGTATGGTGGGATTTTCGGATTTGTTAACTCCTGCCAAACTTCAATAAAATAAGCTAGTCCTTTCGTGCTGATCAAGTTAGGGTTTTAGGCATTACTTGATCTTGAGGCTACGCCTCCGTCTTGTGTTATTTGTATGGTGGGATTTTCGGATTTGATTGAGCGTAATGATGATTGATGATCTTTAGCTTTGCGTACACATTTAGCATTCTCATGGCTTTGCTCCATGGCTAGAGATCTGTCAGCTGTGTCCTATTTGCCGTTACTGCATGCCAACGGTGGAGGCAGTGGGCGAGGCGTCACCCGCCTTTGAACCCAATTCTAGTTGTGGAAGTAGCCGGCGGGCCATAACAGGCGTGGATGCATTGGCCGTGATCATGGTGTCCGCCGGTGGGCTAATGACTGATGTGCTTCTCATTTGAAGATTATTGAAGAAATGGGAGGCAAAATTATAACCTATATAATAGGATGATTCCTACATTGTTAAGACAGTCGAATCCTAAATGATCTTATTTTTTTTGAAAGTGATGATTTAGCTATGTACTGATTTGTTCATAGTTAATTGGTGATTTTTTTTTTCCTTAAAGTTTGATAATTTGAATTGTTGTTTTCGTAAATATCATAAATGCATTTTTGATAATCAACTATGGGTAAACAAGCAAATTCATGCTAAAGTGAATGCGAGTATCTTCCTTTCTGTAATGTGTTCTATTTTATTTTCTAATAAAATTGCCATATTTTCTCAATAAAATTACTATTTCTTGCCAAGCAATTCAAGACCCAGATTTTACTTTTTTCAAAGAGCTCAACGCAAAAGTCAGGTCCTTTCCTAAATTAGGCTTTTTGAGAGATGTACTTCCTCTAAATGTTGTTTTCTTATGTTAGAAGATCAATAAAATGTCAATATGTCATGTTCATATTATTAATGATATGTATGGATATATATGGATGAAAATATTCGTATATTTCGGCGAAATTTCGGTAATTTGGGCAGGCGGTACATAAGAAGGGGGGAAAGATATTGATCGAAATTTCGACATTTTTTATTGTGTTGAGTCCACAGATCATTTTCTGAGATCAAAACGATGAAGATGCACTATTAATTTGTGAAAATCGGACGGAGATTTAGTCGGGTTGTGATGTCGGGTCGGACTGAGTTGTAGATCTGATTGGAGGTAGGAGATGACTATTAGTTGTTATGCTTATACAATTGACGTTGGTTAAAATCATAGACACATTGGCTAGCAAAATTGGTTTGTGTTTTAATATCCATTTGGGGGGGGGGTCTTGGGTTCGAACCCCAACCTTCAGTTGCTATTTTTTTTTTTCCATTTTTTCAACAAAATATGGCCCTTTTTTTTCCCCATTTTTTGTCCAATTTTAAATATATCTATTACTTCCAATTTTTTAACAAAGTTGGATACTATTTTTTCATCTTTTTTTTTTTCTTCCAATTTTAAATATATTTAAACTTATTTTATCATTTTTCTTACATTGAATTTTTGTATGTTTATTGTTATGTTTTTAACTATATTAACATTCAATTATAGTAACTCACTTCAATTTATGTTTATGTTTAAGATTTTATATTATTAGTCATCGGCAGAATGCAGAACTCTATTGTATCATATCATTCATCATATATTTATTATATCAATGTCATTTTATAATTTTTATTAGTCATATATAACAATTATTGGGTATTTAAGCTTTTTCTAAAATTTCATTCTAAATTTCCAACTTTTAGACTGAATTTTCGTCATTTTTGTTGACCGTAAACGATATCGATATTTGAGACGAGATATCCGTAAATTTGACTAGCGATATATCCGTCGATCTCGATATTTCAATCTTTGATGATATATTAACAAAAACATGTTCTTTAATAAAGAATGAACGTCTGCTCTATAATTTGGCAGGCGTAAAAGCCTTCTCACTACCAGCCAGCTACCGATGCCTATCTAGGGCTGGCAATGGATCGTTACGTGTCATGAATTTCGTTTTACCCAAATATACCAAACCCGAATTCGACCCGTTTAATAATCGTATTAAGGATGTTCAACCAGAAACCGACTTGTTAATAATCCAGATAACCCGTGTAACCTGTATAAACCATTTAATAAATAAGTCGTACTGGAAACTCATTTAACCTATGACCCGTTTAACCTATTTAAACTATAAGATTTAATATGTATTTATATAGGTAAATAGGTAGATATATGGATTAGTAATGACACATTTATTAAACGGGTCAATATATAGGTCATTATACGGGTTAACATGTCAACCCGAAATTTACCCATTTATTAAATGGGTTAATATGTCATTATACGAATTAATAGGTTGACCCGAAATCCACCCACTTATTAAATGTGTCATAACAGATTGACCTGAAAATGACCCAAAATTTTAATCGTATGGGTTGACTCGGGTAAATCTCGTGCGAGGGAGGTTCAATGTTTCATGACCTAGGAAGTAAGAATAACAAACTTTTGGGCGCAAAACAACAGTTGAAGTTTGGACAGAAGAAATGTGTTTACCAAGAAAGGAAATATTTGGGTTTTGTTGCTTCCTTCTTTTAAGGTCAAGTGGTGTTTGATGTTTTGAATAAAAGGTTTCGTGGCAATTAAGGTATGCTTGGGCACTTCCATTATTGCTGAAAGGAGTAAGAAATGGACATGGGGGACAATATTCATGATCACAGACCTCAGACCACCATAGATGTCACTCATAAATTCCCTCTTGCCCTAACTTTAACTTTTTTGATTCAGTACCATCTTTAACTTTTTTGATTCAGTACCATCTTTAACTTTTTTGATTCAGTACCATGAAAAAACAACACAGACTAAACAAAACAAAAGCAGATAAAAAACAGTAGAAAGAAGAGCACAAAAGGGAAAGGGGAAAAAATTCTCCACCATCACTGTCACATAGATTCCAAATAATTAGAGACCAAAACCTGATATTTAAATTCCTCCAAATCAAATCAATTTTTTTTTTTTTTACCTTTCTCCATTTCATACACTTTTGTTTTTTTGCACCATCTCTTGCTTGCAATATCCAACTACTCCAATGCCTCCTTTCTCAAGTTTTCTATATTCTCCCTTCTCTCTTTTCGTCTCTCTTTGATCCAAGAAAGCTACGATTCTTCAAGAAGATATATATAAGAAATATGCAGAGAAAAGAGGCAAACTCTTCTTTTTGCAGCAGCACAAATTCTGCTTCTCCCTTGTGTAGTATAATATCTTGGCTTCTCCATCATTGTCTTGAGCCTAGAAGAAGAAAAATCTGCAATCACAAAGTGTACAATAAGTAGCTAGATTGGAGAGATGGGTGTCAGTTCTCTTCGGCATTCAGCCTTATTTTTCTTGTTTCTTCTCTTTAGTTCAGGTAATTTGAGTTGTTTTGTAGAGGAATCTGTTCTTTCCTGGTTATGTGTCTCTATCTTCTTCTTTGTTTCAACAAGAGCATTCTAACCATCAACCTGGATTTTATCATTTTCCCTACATCAAGTAACTTGATCATCTTAAGTAACTTGAAAATGAGAAGAAAAGAAGAAGAAAATTCACAGATGCATCACACAAATTTGATGGTAAATAGATAATGATTTTTTCTAAGCAATTTTTCAGGTTTGTTTTGTGTTTTACTTCGACTTGTATGGATACAGCATCATGTTTTCCTATCATACAATCATTACAATATCTTTCCATTATTTCAAATGAAAGTAAACTTATCGTGCTTTTCGTTCCTTCAGGTTCAAGTGTTCCGAAAAATCCTCCTTTGGAAGCAACCTGGCGAAGCAAAACACAATTGAATCAAGAAAACCATATGTTTTTCTCATCTTCTGTGTACACTACCCAGCATGATACGATTCCTGTCGTCAATCCAAGTCCAACTGCAGGAACTCCCACACCTACCTACACCATGTCCCCACCAACACCAACCTCAACAGATCCATACTCAACCCCAGTCCCATTACCACCGACTCCCATGACCCCAACCCCAACCATGACCAGTCCCACGACCCCAACAACAACCACGACCACTCCCACGACCCCAACACCACCCACGACCCATACACCACCCGCGACCCAAACACCACCCATGACCACTCCCACCACAACTCCTACATCATCCGGTGGTAGTTGGTGCATTGCAATCCAATCAGCTTCACAAAATGCGTTACAAGTAGCTCTTGATTATGCTTGCGGCTATGGAGGCGCAGACTGTTCAGTGATTAACCAAGGGGGAAGCTGTTATAACCCAAACACTCTCCAGGATCATGCTTCCTATGCCTTCAATGATTACTACCAGAAGAACCCATCTCCTACCAGCTGCAATTTTGGAGGAACAGCTCAACTCACCAACACTGACCCAAGTAGGACATTTCCTAGAAACTTAGTCCTATCAATGGTGGATTGCATCCCAACGTTATTCCGTTATCCAAAAACTCTCTCAGTGAAAATATAACTATATTACAGAAAGAACCCTCCTTTTCTTTCAATTGAAAAAATCCCGCTGAATATATTATAGATTTCTAGCGCTTTTGACAAAAATTTCAGATCTGCCACTTAAAAGATTTAAATTCCCAACCTTTCTGTTCTTGTTATATGCATGCTTGAACTAAACTCCTCACTCTGAATTATTGCAGGTACCGGTAGCTGTCGCTTTTCATCTTCCTCAGCATCAACCAGGTACCCTTTCATAACCCCGCCTCCAACTTCATTTATGAACACATAAAGTACAATAAATCTTACTTGAGTTTCCAAATTCAGCCTGAATTCACCACCAGGTAATCCCCCTCCGTCAACACTGACGACACCACCAACAACGCCAATGACACCAACAAATCCATACACCCCAAGCATTGCTACACCAGGTGGATCAACAATTTATGGTTCGGAACCAACAGAGTCCCCGAACTCAGCCACTTCTGTCTCCTCTTGCAAGCTACTGCTACTCACCACAACTGGGCTCTTGGGGTCACTTCTTGCAGCAAATTTTATCTAAAAGGAAACTAAATTCCAATTATTTTATCTGCAATCAGATGGCAACCCCTTCACTTGCCAGCATCCTACATAAATGTTCAAGAAGGCAAAGGCACTGAGACTCAAAATGAGCTACAATCTTATCTCTAGGCCTTGTTCTCACCATTTAAATTATTGCCATACTCATCTATGCATACCCATTAGTTGACTATTTAGCCTGAGGAAAGGACAGAAAAGCATAGCAATTTTTTAGGCTTGTACTTGTAGACATATAGGTCCTTTTATCCGCAGTTTTAGTACAATAAATTATTAGCTAAGTACACCAGGCCTACTTTTATATATAAATTGATAAGATTCTTATTACATGATATCAGCTAGCGCACTTTTTGTTTTATGATCCCAATGAGTAATACAAACAGAAATATATGACAGAGTAATAGGTGCAGTTATGAAAATGCCTAACTAGAAACAATGGATGTAGAGGTAGTTGGTAGAAGGAATGTACCATGTCTTGTCTGCTAACCATGGATGAAAAAATTAGTAATTATCGGTGAAATTTCACTAAAATTGGCCGGAGACACATAAGAGGGGGAAAGAAATTGAGCGAATTTTCGATATTTTGTCTTGTTTTAAGCTCATAGATCTCATTATTTGATTAAAACGATCGATATATGACCAAAGTTCATGAAAATTGGACGTAAAATAAGCAATTTCTAGTCGGATCATACCACGCGGATCAAAAAATCCGAATCGCAGACCCGCGGAAGGAAGAAGACGACTGTTAAGAGTGTTAGTTTGTATACTTTATATATTAGTCATTGCTTATAATTTCAATTATGTTGGGCCAGTCGAGTTGGTTGTGCACTTATGCCCAAAAGGTGAGGTTCCTGGATTTGAACCCCAGATGCCCCATTTGTTTAATTTTTTATTTATTCATTTTTTCCAATTTTTTAACAATGTTTGTCCTTTTTTCCATTTTTAAATATATGAATTCTTTCCAAATTTTGAACAAAGATTGACTCTATTTTTTCATCATTTTTTTCTTTCTAATTTTGAATATATTTACTCATTTTATAATTTTTTTTCCATTGAATTTTTTTATGCTTATTGTTATGTTTTTTAATTATATTAACATTCAATTATAGTAATTCACTTCAATTTATGTTTATGTTTAAAATTTTATATTATTAGTCATCGGAAGAACCCTTTTGTATCATATTATTCATCATATATTTATTATATCAAAGTCATTTTATGGTTTTTATTAGTCCTATATAACCATTATTGGGTACTTAAATTTTTCCCAAAGTTTTATTCCAAATTTCCAAATTTTAGACCGAATTCCTATCATTTTTGTTGACGGTAAATGATATCGATATAGATATTTGGAACGAAATACCCGTAAATTTGACTAGTGATATATCCATCGATATCGATATTTTCATCCTTGCTGCTAATACAACATTAGATACTTGGAGTATGTTTACCCTTTATCAACAAATAAAAATGGTTTCTTCAGATACAACACCCAAGTACTTTTTTGGAAGATGAAGACAACAGATAACTAAGAATATAGTTCTCGTGCTCATGGAAAGATTAACTTGATCACTGGCTTAACAAGCGTGAAAACAAGATGCGCAATTGTGAAACATTTGATGGATCGCGGCAACAGAAAATTAAGAGCAACAGCCTTCGAGCTGACAGTATCTCTTTTTATATCGGATATACAAATAATTCAAGAGTAGAATCTAGAGGAAAGATTCACTTGTTGAGAAGATTTCTTGACAGTCCAAAGACTGGATTTATTCATCTTATTGGATCGATAAAAGTACATACATATATGTAACATGAGAATGAAAGGTTTGTAAATTATGACTGTTCTCAAGCTCAACCCTTCAAATGAGTTCATAATTTAGATATGATTGATAATTTACTGTATCATATTACAATAAACTCAGATCAGGAGCAGGCATGACACAACAGTGATGGAAATGATGGCTACGGTGGCAATAATTGAACCTCGCTCAATTGACTTCTGCAAGCTTTCTATTCTTGAGAAATGCTGGAAAGCCAGATACCCTGCAATGACCAATGAAATAATAGCACCTTCTTGTCTTCCCCTGTCAATATAACATATGGGAATATAAGTACGAAGAAAATTTTAACTAACGGCATGTAGGGTCTCAATCAATGTATCTGCTTCATTACCTCATGTTCAAAACTTGGAAAGGAGCGACAATCACCAGCAGGAATGCTACCAATGGCAACTCAAGTTCGGCTGAAAAAGAACAGAATAGACCACATCTAATATTAATAAACCGAGGATAATTCAAATTGTACGTGCACCACTAGATTATCAGACCTCAAATTTCACAATGGAAGAAGTAAACAGAACAAGAATTAGAGAAACACATAGTATTATTTCCATATATTTCTTTCATGCCCATCATCCGGACATTGTTCAAAACATGATACCAAAACAAGAACTTCTCTAACAAGAGCACAACCAAGGAAGCAAAAGACGACTTACCAGGAATAAAGAAGAAGAGGCGAACAAGAAGTACCAGGAATGCAGTCCAGAAACCATATTCACCCCTGTAAGCCAAACTCATCGATGTCACCTAAGTTACGCAATCAAGCTTAAATGGCAAGCGTAATCATCACGACATCGAGAAAAGTAAAAACTTTATACTTCATAAGCAATACAGAAACCGAAAATGAGAAACACAGAAGCAATGAAACACACATAAGTTTTTCACATCCTTACTTAATCCATGAGATGAGAGTAGCTGGTGCTTGTAGAGCAAATAAGGGAACAATAAATGATTTCTGAACAGCTGTGCCTTTTGCAAGCAATAGAGCCCTGGAAATGTAACAAAATTGACTGCCCATCAACATTCCATATACCAAAAGGGGAAAAATTCCATGAAAATCAAAAACGAAAAAGGGGGTCAGAGAGAGGGGGGTTTACGCAGAAGAAATGGTGGAGATCCATTGGAGGGTACTGACAGCGAGAGGTGCAGCGTAGCATACAGTGCCCAACACCCTCTTCTTCTTCGTCCTCACCGCCATGAGATCGTCGTTTCCACTAATCGAAACTCTACCCACGATCAAATTAAGAAACTTGAGAACTTCGGGTTTAATCTTAGCCAGAACTCGATTGAAATTTGAAGAAACATTGAATATATGAAATTACGAAATGAACCTGAGAAAGTTATAGTGGAATGAGCTGGAGGAGGCGTGAGAAGCCAGAAGAAGACCTGAGAGCTTGGCCGCCGGCCTTGGCTGAAAGGCGGAGAATTTGGCGGTGGTGGTGCTGCTGATTCTGCGGAGAGAGAAAGTATGTGCTGACGTGGAGGAGAGTGATAGACTCGCCATTTCCAGTTCTGATCTTGGTTTTCTGTTTTGGCGCAAACGCAGACACAAACACTAGAGTTAGAGACTCTGCGAGAGTGGGAGGGAGAGTGAGCTTGAAGATGGTGTGCCCCTAATGATTTGTTTTTTAGTAACGTTAACGCACTAATTTCCCGGCAAATACTTTGGATCCACGTGCTGGTTTCGCGGCTCCTAGGTCCCATCATCACAAGATTTTTATTTTTATTTTTTTCCTTTGTTTTATTTCCCCTAAAAAGAACGATTGTGGGCATCGTGGAGTTCTTGTTCAAACTTCAAAGTACCGACTGTCTTTTTTTAAGCATAATTTTTTTTTTTTTTGGGTTTGTTAACACTTGTCACCTATGATTTCCCATGAACTCTTTTTTAATCATCAACATTGTACATTTGTTACATATATATATACACACTTTCATTTGTGTTCATATTTTCTTACCGTATAAAAATAACTATTTTGTTACATATATATACACACATTTTCATTGTTTATAAAACACTTCAAATTTCCTTAAAACATAAAATTTTACATTGAGAAACGTTTATCAAATATTTCTACGGCGTTCAACATAGAATTTTGTAAATTTCTGTCAAATTTTAATCTTAATTTGAACATCTACAAAAGTTCGTAAAAAAACTCTGTATAGCTTGATTATTAACTCTGTAAAAGTTAATACAAGTCGATAAAAATTTGTCAAATTTATAAAAGTCAATTACTTAAACAACACTTTGTAATTATCTATAAAAATCTAAATTCAATACACGTACTCCACCTACATTAATTTTTACAAATAAAATCTTCAAATTACGAGTTAGATTAAGAACACTATTTTGTTATCGTAATTATATCCTATCTCATAAAAAAAATTACTAAAATTGATTGCAATAGAAGAGACGAACAAGAGTAGTGGGATGCCAACACTAGTTAATTATATATATAATTCGAACCTATTGGAAATGAGTAATACTATTTGGACACATTAAATTGATCATATTTAATGATACACTTGACGTGACAATCAATAAATAGTATTATTTTAATAAATTAAATTATTTAGTGCACACACTTCATCATTTATTGATAATCACATCAGTTGTGTCCAAATGACATAATTCATCGAAAATAGCGATTGCCCTATATATATAATTATTAATTAAGAAATCACTTGTGTATTTACTGAACTATTTTCTTTCACTATTTATTGATTGTAATAACAAATATGTCAAAATAATATTATTTATCGAAAATAGCAATACCCCTATATATATAATTATTAATTAAGGAGCCACCTGACAGGTGTATTTCATTAACTAACTTAACCACCTTCTTTCCCAACAATATAACCACTTCCAGATATCACACAAAGAACAACCGTACGCCATATGTAACTGCTAGTCTGTTACAGTGCTAGTTCATTTGTCTGTTAAATTTCTGTTGCTGCCAACATCTACAAATATACCGCGTATCAAACTCTTCATGTAAACTTCCATCTCTTCTTCTTATTTTGTGTGTGATATATCTGAACCTGAATATTACAAGATTTGCTCCTCTTCATTTATATATATAGCAAGTGGCCGGCCGGGGTGTTGCAAAAATGTCTTCCTATGAAGCGGTGACGGGCCGCGTGCCGCCTCCGGTGACGGTCTGTGTGGACTTTCCGCCTCAGGTTAATTCGGTTGGGTTGTGGAACAGATTGGATACGAGGGCGGTGAATATTAGCACCCCATTAGGGCATCTCTCATTGCCATTGCAGAACTTCACCGTCCCAGTCCTTGAACTTGAAATGACTCTCATGTTTCTCGCTACCCAAATCTCCCATTGTTTACTCACCATGCTTGGCCTCCCAGTCTTTGCCGCCCAACTTCTGGTACGTACCTGCATAATAAGGATTAAATCCTTTACCTCTCGATAAAAAATTCGAGGAAGAATATACATTCTCGTGATTTGTATCCAAGAATCAATTAAGAATTGAAAAATTGCATTATGAAATTATGAAACATAATTTTTATTAATTGGATGAATACTTCTAATTGAGTGAGTATAAATAAAGAATCCATGGATAAAGATAGAATGTGTATTTCTAATGGTAACTAAATCTTTAATTTTGAATTTGTATTAGAGAAATTGAAGCAAAGTAGCAATTATACGTTAATTAACAACATTAATTAGAGCTCGTTAACTACTCACTCGTACGTATAAAAGAAATAAAAAATAATGTTATCCTTTAGGGTACGTAAGTATTGTCCATCTAGTTTACACATATAGTTAAGTATTTAATTGATGTTCAATTTAATTAATTAATTTTTTGTATAAATGATTGTGAATTGATAATTTATTAGGAGTCGAACGATTCTGATTATGATCTATGTATAAAAATATCATATATATTAAAATTCTGGCATAAAGAAAGAGTAAGGATCCTCTAGGGATCTGACAAGATTTTCATCATGATGATTAATATATGTAAATTGTATTTTGATCGGATACATTTGCCATATTGAAAATGAGAGAACAATTCAAATCAATTTCCGACCGCTGAATCTAATTGAACGGTCGAGATACAATGATCCTCATGGTGAGAATTTTTTTAGATCCCTAGAGGATCTTAGTCCATATACAAATACCCCAAATTAAAGTGAAATGAAATATCATGCATTAATAAGTTTAGCTTGAGGAACAAGTCTCTTTTTGCAAGATTTGAGATAGTTGGATGATAGAGGCACAAAACTAAATTTTTTTCACGGATGTCTCCTCACGTATCTTGTAAGATCCGTGTCCTGGAGGGAACGGTGAACGATCCCACATTCCTGCGAGGGGAATGGTGATGTGCCTTATATGTGTGGGTACGTATCTATCTAACGCTAGGCCTCTTAGGAGCTCACTGGTTTTGGATTCCGATGGAACTCCAAAGTTAAGCGAGCAGAGGCTAGTGCAATTCCAGGATGAGTGACCCACTCAGAAGTTGCACGTGAGCTCCCAAGAACAAAACCCTGTGAGCTGGGCTAGTTTGGCCAGAGAGTCAAAAGGGGACAATATAGTGTTAGATAAAGTGGGCCGCTGCGCAACTCTGACCTAAACTAGGCCTCTTGGGAGCTCACTAATTTTGGATTCCTGAGGAACTTCAAAGTTAAGCGAGTTGAGGCTAGTTCAATCTCATGATGGGTGGCCCACTGTGAAGTTGCACGTGAGCTCTCGAAAACAAAACTATGAGGGCGAGATCCAAAGCGGACAATATGGTGTTAGATGGGACGGGTCCTGGCAAAATAGTATTAGAGCCAGACCCTGACCGGGAAGTGTGCCAACGAGGATGCTGGGCCCTAAGGGGGGTGGATTGTACGACCCGTGTCCTGAAGGGAACGGTGAACGATCTCACATTCCTGCGAGGGGAATGGTGATGTGCTTTATATGTGTGGGCACGTATCGATCTAGCTCTAGGCCTCTTAGGAGCTCACTGGTTTTGGATTCCGAGGGAACTCCAAAGTTAAGCGAGTGGAGGCTGGTGCAATCCTACGATGGGTGACCCACTGGGAAGTTGCACGTGAGCTTCCGAGAACAAAACCCTGCGGGTTGGGCTGGTTCAGCTAGCGAGTCCAGAGGGGACAATATAGTGTTAGATAGAGTAGGCCACTATGCAACCCTGATCTAAACTAAGCCTTTTGGGAGCTCACTGACTTTCGATTCCTGGGGAACTCCACAGTTAAACGAGTTGAGGCTGGTGCAATCCCATGATGGGTGAGTCACTGGGAAGTTGCACGTGAGCTCTCGAAAACAAAATCTTGAGAGCGAGACTCAAAGCGGGCAATGTAGTGCTAGATGGAACGGGTCCTGACATATCTTGTGAAATATTCCGGCCACTCGATCGGAGAAAGTTTAATACAATGAAACTAAAATTGTGAAATTAATGAATCAAATGAATTAATATAGTGAGCGTGTGATACTCGGAGCTAGCATGAGCCCATGGGGTTCTGGGCTCCACTGAATTATATATATCTTTTAATGTAATATATTTATAATATATTTTAATTAATTAAAAATTTATTAATAAGTAAGAATTAATATATAATAATAGTTAATTATATATTTTTGGATTTACATTCAATTTCAACATATAATTTTAAGCTTTCTAATGCACATATATATCATTATCATATATGATTTATAAAAATCACAGTGATATTTTGATATAAAATTCATAGTTCGTATTATGTTTTTTTCTTTTTCAATTTTCAAAATTTTACCAATGTATATTTTGTTTTAAATTAATACTTCAATCATAATTTATTTTGGGCATGCAACGATTTTAAATTAAGGTTCCATCGAAGATGACTGCATATGGTTGTAGTAAATTAGTTGTATGATATGAATTGTTTTTATAATTTGACTAATTTGACATATATTATGATGAGTTAAATTACATTAATTTTTTGATTATTTAAAAACTGCCCTCACTCAAATGAATTCCTGCCTACGCTAATGATCGACACTCTTTTTTTTCCCTCCTTAAATCAGGTTGAAATTTCTGACAAAATTTTAATGAGGCTACATTTGTACACCGTCAAGCCTCATACGATTTTTTCCTCGTTTTAATGAATTATCATCATTCTCCTTAAAATAATATGGGTTTTATTGATTGATTGAAAATTGCAGGCAGGAGTGCTCCTTGGTGATGCAGGACTTGGGCGAGTGATCAAGACCTTGGGTGTGAATCCCATATTTCCTTTTACTAATCAAGAAATACTCAACATAATATCATTGTTTGGCTTCGCACTCTTTTCTTTCTTGATGGGGGTCCAGATGGACTTCGGCCTCATTTCCAAAATCGGAAAAAAAGCCCTCTACACTGGGATTACAATCTGGTTTGTGCCTCTACTCGCCGGCGCCGGAATCCTAATCTGCCTACATTTCAAATCCTACTTACTCACCGACGAAGTTGTACAATTCCCTTTCGTCCTCTCATTCCACGCTCTATCTCCCTCCCCCGTCATCTCCTGTCTCCTCGGCGATCTAAAGATCCTAAACACCGAGCTCGGCCGCCTCGCATTGTCGTCGGCACTCGTGAGCGACGTGTGGGGCATTGGTCTCACGTGCGCCGCAATCCTATCGAAAGCCCTACATCAAACCTTGGTAAAAGGAGTAACCGACATCGTGGTCATGACGTTGTACACTCTGCTCGTGTGCTTCGCCGGTCGCCCGATCATGTTTTGGATGATCCAAAAAACACCCGAAGGCAAACCCGTGAAGGACGCCTTCGTTTTCTACATCTTCCTCGCGTTTCTGTTGTCCGCTTTGCTTTCCAACTGGTGTGACCTGCCGATCGTTATCGGACCTTTGGTCTTGGGCTTGGCGGTCCCCGACGGGCCGCCTCTCGGAGCAACCCTGGTCAAGAAGCTCGACTTCATGGTCAACAAGATTTTCATGCCCATTTTTGTTACCACAGCCATGATGAGGGTTAATATATTGGAGCCAGCGACTCAGGCTAGAAAAAACGCAGTCGTAGCCGCCGCCATTGTTAGCCAGGTAATGCAGTTGGCAAAATTTGTAGCTTCTTTGGTGACGCCTTTGTGTTGCAAAATGGCTATGAAGGATGCGGTGGCGTTTGCTCTTGTTATGAGCACCAAAGGCGTTGTTGAGATATCTGCCTACGCCCTCGCTAGAGATGATAGGGTAAGTATATAACAGTAATAAACTTTTAATTTTATCCGTTCTCTTAATTTAGTTTATTTTATAAAAATTGAAAAAAATCACAATAATTTAATATTTTAATAATAAATTTACCATATATCACCAAATGTCTCTATTATTTTATAAAATTAAGAGAGTCAAAACGCTAACTTCACCAAAAAATTCTGACACAATTAATCACTTTTTAAATTATTTAATAGTTAAAAATTAAATATTAAAATTAAATATGAAATTTATAAATTAAAAAATAATCAAAGTTATTGGAAGGTGTGGGGGTAAACAAAAGTAGTGGACTTAAATAAAAATTGATATTATATATTCATCTTTTTTAAAAATGTTTACAAAAAAAAAAAAAAAATTAACACTTGCGTTAGCTTGTGCTGAGAATCTAATTACTATTTACTATCGTCTATGCGTCTTTCTATCATATTTTAACAATTTTTTTTTATCATGTATATATACTTTAGTGAATTATAGTACTCATAACAAAAGTCATAATTGTGAAAATAGAAAGCCATCGGATAGGGTTTTTTGAGGGGAAAAAAAGAAGTACAAATTAATGTTTTATATAAATAGAATAAATAAAAACAAAACATATTAAATTCAAAAGAAAAATCGCCGGATAAGTTTGGAAGTTTCATTCATGAGAAAATAAGAAAGCACTAAAAATAAAAAAGTGGAGTGTATGTAGCAAGTAATTAATGTGTTATGTGCAGGTCATATCTAATGGGATTTTTAATGTTATGATGGTGTCTGCTATATTGAGTGGAATCAGTGCGCCACCTTTGGTGAGACTCTTGTACGATCCTAAGAAAAAATACTCCGGCTACCAGAAAAGAAATCTCTTGGATAGCGACCCTGATTCCGAGCTTCGAATCCTTGCATGCATCAATAGAGCCGACAACGCTCCGGCCATCATCAACCTTGTGGATGCGTCGTGCCCTACTCAAGAGAGCCCCATTGCCCTCTACGTTGTGCATCTCGTCGAGCTAGTTGCTAGAGACGCCCCAATCTTAATCTCCCACAACTTACAAAGAAAAGCATTGTCCAACTATTCCTACTCCCAAAACGTCATTCTTTCGTTCTCTCATTTCCAAAGAGACAACGAGGGTGCTCTCGCCGTACAAGTATTTACGGCGGTCTCTTCACCTGAATACATGTACGACGATGTTTGTACCCTCGCGATCGACAAAGCCACGTCGCTTATCATCCTCCCGTTCCATCGGAAGTGGTCCAGCATCGAGGGGTGCATTGAGTCGGAAAACCTAACCACTAGGGCTTTGAATTGTAGGGTACTCGAAACGGCGCCGTGCTCGGTTGGTATTCTTGTCAACCGAGGCCACACAAAGTGCACCAACTTCTCCACATCACGTAAAGAAACCTACAAAATTGCTATGATTTTTATCGGAGGAAACGATGATCGGGAGGCTCTGACGTTTGCGAAACGCATGGTTAAGGACAGTTGCATAAGCATGACGGTGATTCATCTCGTCGATACGTCGGAGGAAGAAGAAAGCTACGATAACTGGGGATGGGTGCAGGACAATGAGATATTGAAGGAGGTGAAGTATAATCATGGTGGTGTAGGGTTTGTGAGTTATTTGGAAGAGCAAGTACACGATGGGGATCAAACGACAAGGAAAATACGGTCGTTGATGGATGAAAATGAATATGACTTGTTTATAGTTGGGAGAAGATATAATGAAAGAAGCCGTCAGACAGTGGGGCTTGAACAATGGAGTGAGTTTCCGGAACTTGGGGTTATCGGAGATATGCTTTCCGCCGCCGACTCTCGCTGCAATTCTAGTGTCTTGGTGGTTCAGCAACAACTCTCACGTCAGGCTATATATGTAGTTTGATACAATTTTTCAGCAACATACTGCAACGTACATATATAGATGAACATATATTGTTTTTTGTTTTTTGAAGGAAGCTAGTGATTTTTTTTTTCTAGGTTATTTCTCTTCACAACATATTCTTTTGTATACATCTTTTTTAACATGGTATCAGAGCTATGGTGGTGATAGATCAGTGGACAACAGTCTTTCCTTCATGGACACTGCAGACCCCTTCTCTATACATTACTCGGATCATCCTAGGATTGTCTTGGTTTCCAAGTTACTCGAAGACAACTACAACACATGGACTCGTGCGATGCATATTAGTGCAAGTGCGAAGAACAAACTGAGTCTCATTGAAACGAAATATGGTAAGCCATCTCCTACGTACCCAAAAGTTTCTGCATGATGACGGTGCAACGATATATATGCATTGTCTGTATAGGGATCGAAGTAAACAGTAGACACTAACTCATAATTGAAATCAGGCCGGCCATGACTTAGGGCGACTGTTCTGGGCCCACAAACAGGGAGGACCCAAAATTTTTAAATTTGTTTTATTTTTATGGGAAAAAAATAAAAAAATATTTAAAATTTTGAAAAATATTTAAATTGAATTTGAAGAAATATTTTATTAAAAAATTGGTCTCATATTCTTGAAATATTATAAGACTTCTGATTAATATATAGTTATCTAGCTTGCCTTATAAAGTCACTAAGACTCTTAACTCTAAATTTTTTGATAAAATCTCACCGTTTCTTAAAAATATAATATTGCAAAAATGGCTATATTTTTTTGTATGATTGATATGCTTAAATTCTTGAATTTGTTTGGTATATTGTAAGGAGGATGAAAAAAAGATTGAAATTTGAAAAAATTATTAATTTTATATATGTAAATATATATTATAGGGGCATTTTATAATTTTCGCCCTAGGCTTTCAATTTATTGAACCGACCCTGATTGAAATTAAAGATATTTTATATCTTATAAAACTTCGTGGCACATTTAGAATATACATATATAATGTCTGATAGACTTATAACGCGATAACAAATTACAATAAGTAACTCAAATATCCGAGATTCTAAAAGGAATGAAAGTAAATATTTCAACTAGTCATAGATAAGTGGGATGGCTGGCGGGTTGGATGAAGATCGACTACAAAACCTAGGTTTTGCTCAATTTTTTAATAAAAAAAATAAAAATTAGGTGGGCTGTATACTTGTATAGCAGACCCAGCCAAGAGCTAGCAGGTTCGTGATTGGTTGTTTATGTAACATATTGACGATATGATCATCAGCTTCGGATATTTAGTTAAAGATAAATTTGAGCACATACGTAGGTTTTTTTTATTATAGGTTTTTATTGCTTAGAGTCTTTTTTTTTTTTTTTTAATTCAAGTGGGATTCTTCATTAATGAAATGAGTAGTAAGAGAATACATTAGATGGGTGCACCACAGATGGTATATAGGGCCTCGTTAAAACCTTCATCATAAAATTCAGCTAGCCCGGAAGAAATCCGATGAGGAAAAAAGAGTACCGTCCCACAAAAAATAAAACGAACAAACCATTACTCTTCAATATCCTTAGCTAATAAAGGTGTTAACCAATGGGGAAACATAAGACCCCAACCAGTTCTTTCCTGAGTACACCGCTCCTCCTGTGCCAAATGATGGGCAACACGATTCGCAGTCTGAGGCACACAAGTAAGAGACTCCACTGGGATCTGAAGCACCTGCATAATGCTAGAACCTCCTTAGCAAGCAGACTCACTGGTGTCCAGAGATGCTGGGCGGATTTGATGATGCTAACTGCCACCAAACAATCGACCTCCACCACCACATTATGTAGCCCCAGCCACTGAACCTGCAACAGTCCTTGAAGAAGTGCCTCAATCTCAGATGTAACTATAAACCCACCCAAGGGTCCGAGTTTAGAGAAGCCAGCCACCAGCAAACCAGCCGAGTCTCGAAGCACCCCACCTACAGCTCGTTGAAGGGAGTCCTTACGCACCGCCTCAACATAGTTAAGCTTCAACATCTTCTCTACCGGTCTAGCCCACCTAGACACCTGCCCTAGGGGAGCCCCCAAAAAAACCTGTGAAAGCTCACTAAACTCCGAGAAGGAAGCCATCGATGCCTCATAAACCACCTCTGCACCCTTAACCTACAAATCATGGGCCACTTTATTCCGCCACTTCCACACACTCCAATATATATACAAACTGACATAATTGCGAGGCGGAGAAATGTGCATAAGCATTAGTAAAGATATCAATATAAGAGCCCGTGGAAGGAAAAACCGTTAATGTGAGATAGTCTACACTTTCTGATTGTGTTTACATGCCCATAAAGCATGAAAAACATCCTTCACAAATTTCCCACAGCGACTGCATACACCAAACATCAAAATTTTTCGAGCCACCAAGTTATAGGTCATAGGTAGAATTTCAGAGCAGGCCCTCCAACAAAAATTCTTAAGCTTATTTGGAACCCTCATCTTCCACAAATGCTTCCAAATGACCTCACTTTGTCCAGCGGAGGAGCATTCACCCCCACCATCCTCATCCACATCCTTCAGCTGAAAATCAATATGATATCCAGACTTAAACGTATACTTCTCAGACTTAGAATAGAACCAATAGCGCCCATCCGAGAAAGAACCCGGGGAGGGGTGGGGGATACTGCAAATATCTCTCACATCCTCTAAAAAAAAATTCTTCCAACAACCCCAGATTCCATCCACCGTTAGGATGAAGGAAAGACGAGACTTTCTCATCTCAAAACAAGAAATTTCAAGCTAGAGACTACCTTCCAAATCGAAGGAGAAACTGTCCACTGTCGTCCAGTTGCCGTGATTCCGGCCACCTCCTTCACAGGTTTCAGTCTCAATCCGTCCCTTTCGACCTTCAGAACCTCGTCCAAAGAATCAATTGAATTACTTATCACTAAAACACAATTTGCCATTTTAAAATCGAAACAGGGCCTTTTCGCGGGAAGTAACCATACTGTCCATCTCCAGCCTAGAATTCGAGTCCTTTGGACTTGTCTAAGTCTCCCTAGTCTCATACAAATCACCAAAATCGTCATCAAACTAAAGAACCTAAGCTGCCATGTTTGAATGCCAAAAGGAAGCTCACGGGTTCAATAGTTTCCTTGTCGTCGTGCCCCACTGTGATAACCACCCTCACCGTCTCTCACCTTCCTTCACAAGGTACTAGTAGAGGCTGAAGATCAAAGAGGTTGGAGGACTTGGGTTTCACGACCACATTCCAACTTCTGAGCTCTGTTTTTCCCGTTCAACCCCATTTCACCACCTTTGTACATTTGTGCGAGGCGGTTACACCATTCCACAGCCTTCCAGACATAGGACAAATGTCCTTGTCTGATTGAGCACAAATCTCAAGTCATCCAAGTGTCACAAATCCACTGGCACAATTCCCAAGGTAAACAAATGACCAACTTGCCCCTGCAGTTTCAAAATTACCATTTTGCCCCTCATAGTCCTAGACCCATAATTCTCTCTCCCGAACTCCAAATGACATATGCCGCCTGTCGTCGTATTCAGGGGATCGAGATCTACCTAACGGTCATTGAAATACGTGAAATTGACTTGTCGTCCAAAAAGTCAACCATTTGCCCATATTCCATCAAATTACCAAATTGCTCTTGAACTTCCGAACGTCATAACTTCCTCTTCGGATGTCGGAATCGGACGTGCCACCTGTCTATGAAATCGTGATGTCCCAAATTACGTCACGGTCATCGGTCAAAGTCCATTTGACCGTTCGAACAAAAAGTCAGCATTTTTGCCCATTCCAAGGGCAAAATCGTCATTCAGCATCGTCCGTTCGAATTTGTCCAACTAATTACTGATTAACTTCACTAATCTGTCATTAATCGCTAAGCTAATCCCGATTTCCGGGACGGGCTGTTACAGATAACCTTGGAACAACCTTCCAAGAATAGGATATTACTCTTCTGAAGGCAATACTAATTAAGAGAAATTAAAAGATCTAGAATCCTTAGACATAAACAATTCAAAATAGTAGGCAGTGTAGCAGTCAACCCGCAGCCCAATCTGGTCTGACCATTCTCTTTCCTTTGATCATAACTTCCTATAGAAACCTCCAAATCAATTTCCGTAAAAATTTCTAGAATCCTTAGACATAGAGCTTACCAAAGGACCATAGCTTCTAGACTAGATCCTACCATATTAGTACCAATTTTAAATTGAGGAAAAGAACTAATTGCAGGGTCTTCCTCTTGAATAATTAATTTGAGCAATTCAAATTCTCTTGGTAAAGCAGGGTAGTTTAAAATAAGCTTACATCTTGATGTATGGCATACACCTCGGGAGTTTGGAGATGTGTCAAACAATTCGACCCTTTAACTATTGATAGAGTTTGAAGGTACTGAAATTACTGAAATTCTTTCTCATCTACAATTTTAAATCCTTACTATTGTTAATATTTGATTTTAGTTTTGAAGTAATTTTTGGGATATAATATCTTGAATTGGATAAATAGATTGGTGCACTTGCTGTTTTTTTATTCCACTGTTTTGACTATAGCTAAGTTGATAGTCCAAACTTTTAGATCTTCTAGGTTGGTAGCTAGTTTGGTAACACAAGTGTGCACTTTCCGGAAATGTGATATGTAAAGTAGAAATTGGCGAGTGCCGAAGGAGTTAAAATAGTAAAATAAAATATCTTAGAAATTGCAGCTCATACATTTGAGGCACGGTAAACAAACACTAATCCCAGAAATCAATAAGCTTGATATTTCAACAATGCTACGTTAGTAATGTTATTATCCCTTGGGAGCACATGTAAAATGACAATCTTGACACCTAGTACCTACGTATATCATTTACACTCGATCATCAACTCAATCTCAAAATCAATCAATAGCTATATAGATATGTATCACAATAAATTCTTTGATCAACTTGATTAGGACCAAGATATAGATATGGATTATTGATTTTTTTACCTTCACCATCTTTAACGGTTAGTTTGTCATTATGCTGGTTATAATCAAGTATTAGACTCAACAAAAATTATCTATGTAATTGTGCAACAAAAATTATCAAATATTAACATGGATTATGTAACAACCTGTTTATTTAATTGTAACAAGCTGTTTTTTATTACAGTGTCTAGAATTGTTCAAAAGGGTTGCTTGGTTTTAAGGTCATATTATTTCTTCTATTTAGATATCTGAATTTCCATGCATTATCTCATAATAACTTGGTAATAGGATGAGATGGGTGCTCGTACCTGATATGTACGTACTCCATCACCAATGGTTACTATTTCTATATATACCTGAGTGGGGTACCTGCTCGTGCTATCCCTGAATGGGGTATTGGAACAAAAATTCACATTGATTTTGATGCTAACTGGAAGCCAATAAAAGCAAATGCAAATAGGTTTTCTTCCCAACTTGGAGTCATAGCACGCAACATCCAAAAGGTCCCTCTAACATATGTTTCGTGGGACGAAATGCCTGATGATATACTAAATGATATTTGGGACGATGTCAAAGTAAGAAAACTTACAAAGTTACCTAGTTTTACTGATGCGAGTATGTATAAATTTCGTTAATGACTATTGTATCCAACTTGTAGGAAAATACTGATGTCTCAGATTCCTATAGAGATCATTGCTTAAGAGTAGTTGGTAATAAATGGAGGGACTGGAAGTCTAGGGTGAAGGATAAGTGGTATGAAAAATATGAGACTGATGATGAACGTTTAGCCATCAATTCGTCGCAGGTTCCTACAGATCAATGGAAGATATTGGTCCGGTATTGGGGTCTTCTTGCTGTTAAGGTATTGATATTGAATATGATTGCAAAGTTTATAATAAAAAGATGAAATCTGATTGAATTTTTGTCTTGTAGGAATGCTCTAAGGCAAAAAAGGCAAATCGTTCACAAGGATGTGCTCCTCATAGGACTGGTCGTACTTCATTTGCTCAATTGATCCATAAGGTAAGATCGTTATTTATTCATTTGGTCTAGTTTGCTGTTCTATTAGAATCAGTAACATTTGTATATAGTAATGGTAATGATCTAGTTAATTAGATACCATTTATTGTTGCATGAGTTTTTCTTTTGGTTTTTTAAGAGGAAGGAAAAGGGAGAGAAAATAGATCGGTTGAGTATGTTCATTGAAACACAAACAAAGAAAATAAAGAATGATGATGCTGATGCTTTTGATAAAGAAAGTGCTGATATAATTGTAAGTATGTTGTAATTTGGTTTCTTTGTAATGCTTATGTTATAGTCTGCTTTCCTTGATTGGTTATCTTTGGATATTTCTATAGAATCAATTTAACGAGTTCCTAGAAGAAGAGGAAGAGCATGAACAAGCTGATGAGGCTTTTCGAGAGGGGGTGTTTACTAGAGTTATGGGACCTGATGGACATGGACGTGTTCGAATGTATGGGACAGGAATCACTCTGTCTCAAGTGTTTGGTCAAAGTTCAAGAGTTTCGAGTATTAATGAGAATAGAATACTTGAGGAAGTAGAAAGACAATATAAATCCCAACTTGATGAACTCAAAGCAGAATATGAATCCAAACTTGAAGATCTCCAATCCAAGTACATTGATGTGAGTTCGCAACTCCATCTCGTGATGGCTCATATTGGTTACCAAGTTAATCCAGTTGAAAGTCGAAGTGAACAGGTTTTACATTTCTTTCAACTCATTTGAACTCTTTTTAAACTTTTATCAAAGAATGAATTAGTGTGAAAAATAGTTATCCTTTATTTCCATCAAAATTCTAATAGATATATATTTGGTGAGCTCAATGTAGGCTGCAGATGCCACAAGTATGAACCCGTGAAGTTAGTGAGCAATAAGCCATAACCTCAATTAAATTGACAACCATAGAAGGTATTTTCCCTCAATATCTCAATTCTTCGTTGTGCTTTCTAAATTCAACAACCAAAAATCAATTTATTTATGCTAGAACATTTAAGTTTAGTTTTCTTGAGAAATCTCCAGCATATGTCACAAGAAATTGAGCTTATAGTTAAATCGAATAAAAACAAAGTTAACAATTAAACTGAAGAAAGGAAAAGAATGAATACTGAATCAATTTCTAGTGACATGTGCTGGAGATTTCTCCAAAGGAGATTTGGAGATTTGGAATCCCAAAACATTACATATACGGTTAATATAAATTTTGTTCCAAGAAGATTTGGAATAGAGTTTGTGAGGAATACCGAATGAGAGGATTGTTAGCAGTAATCTCATTCTATACATGACATGTAATTCCTATAGTAGAAGTTAGGATTCTGTTAGATCAGTTGGTTAGTTAGGCTATCTACAGGCTATCTACAGATTGCACTACTGAGTATAAATATGTGCACTGTTCTATTGCCGTGTAGCGTGTTGTGTGAATCAATCTAATACAGACTTCTCTCTTGCAGCCTTCTTTCTTTGATCTTCTTCTTCCTCTCACAACTTCTTCTTCTTCAAGGATCACACTCCCTCAAAACCTCACATATTATATCTCACATGGTATCAGAGCCGTGCTACACGGCCTGACCTTCTTCTCTCTTCCGCTGCACAACTTTACGACTTCTTCTTCTCTGGTTCCTCTGTTTACACCTTGTTCTTGATCCTTGATTGAGTCAATTGTGTTTCTTGCTTATTCTGTAAACAGGAGACTTCACGTTCATTGTGACTAAATCTTGCAAGATTGGTTGCCTGAAAATCCAAATCGAGCACATCAGAAATTGTGTAATAGCTGCACACCAGGTGCTTGATAAAACTCCTTCTCCAAGAAAATCCCTTCCCTTTTCTTCTCTTCTTGAAATCTTTCTTCTTGAAATCTTCCTTCCTACTACATAATGGTCACAGCATCTCAACTGCAAATCCTGCAATCACCCATCACTGGCCTCATCTCCACGGTTGCAAATTCAGTGAGTGTTAAACTTGATGACCACAATTACCTCACATGGAATTTCCAGATGTAGTTGCTCCTGAATGTACATGGCCTAATGGGATTCGTGAATGGCACTAATTCGTGTCCTCAGATGTTAGCCTCTACTACAGAAGGCGACAGTATGGCACGGCTTGAGGCAATACAGATCTGGGGGATGCACAATCAAGCTCTCATGCAACTGATTACAACAGCTCTCTCCTCCACAGCCATGTCTTGTGTCATAGGGTGTTGTACTGCTCAAGAGATGTGGTCAAGCCTCAGAGAAAGGTTTTCTTCTGTCACTAAAGCTTCAATCTTTCAAATGAAAACCGATCTTCAAAATATAAAGAAAGGTGATGAAAACATGACACAGTGTATGCAGAAAATCAAGAATGCTAGGGACATGTTAGAGTCCTGTGGGGTTCACTTTGGGGACGATGATGTGGTGATCCTAGCCCTGAGAGGTCTCCCTAGTGAGTACAACACCTTTAGGTGTGTAATTAGAGGTCGAGAAAACACCATCTCCCTCAAAGAATTCAGAACTCAATTGCTTGCTGAAGAGAGTGTCTTAACTCACTCTGATGAGCAAGCTCCCTTTCTGTCTGCGATGGTGGCTACTCAACAGAATCCTCAACCCTCTTTTCAGTCAGGATCCTCCAACCCTTCACAGAACTCCATCATGGGACAGGGACCTGGTCTGAACTCTGGTGGCAGTCAGGGTCATTTTGACCAATCTGTGCAAGTTCCTTGTCCAAGCTTAAATCAACAATCCAGTGGACAAACTCCTCAGCTCTTTAGTGATAACTTCCAGCACTTTGGATATGGAAGTAGTCATGACAACAATCCTCCTTTCTACCATCGAAATTTTGGTGGAGGTCGAGGCAGAAAAGGTAGAGGACACAATGGAGGGGGCAGGGGTTACCAAAATAAAGGACCTGGTTACAATCACTTTTATAGCCCTCAAAGCAACACTGGCTATTCAGGTTCAACTTATGCTACAGGTACTAGCCTCCTTGGACAACCACCACATGTGAATCATAACCAACAGTTTCAAGGCAACCATGTCCCTAAGTGTCAAATCTGTGGTAAGAAAGGACATTGGGCAGTTGACTGTTATTACAGACACCCAGATCAGTCCTCCAGCCCTCAGGATTCTGAGGCTTGCCAGATCTGCTGGAAATATGGACACACAGCAGTGAACTGCTATCAAAGGGGCAATTACTCATACCAAGGTGCACCTCCTCCTCCAACCTTAACCGCAATGTCAGCCTTGCAATCCTTCCCTACTCAACAGTGTTCACAAACACAAGATTACTGGATTGCAGATACTGGTGCCTCTGCTCATATGACAGCAGATGTTTCCCAACTGACTATGATGACACCCTCTACTACAAGTGACTCTATTCTCACAGCAGGCGGCACAGGTTTGCACATATCACACACAGGAAACTCATCGCTTATGACACATAGCCCTACAACTCAGTGTTTCAAATTGAAACAAGTTCTCCATGTGCCTCAGATTTCTCATAACCTACTTTCAGTTCAGTGCTTTTGTAAGGATAATAACTGTAGGTTTATTTTTGATGAGCTGTGTTTTGTTATACAGGACAGGACCACAGGAACAGTGTTGTACAAAGGACTGAGCCATGAGGGGCTTTACCAAATTCCTACTCGACTTCCCTTTCCAATCCCAGAAAGATCCAATTCTTCTCCTGGCCTAGCCTTGCTGTGCAAGAAAGTTGACTCACAGGTTTGGCATCAAAGACTTGGTCATCCCTCAAATGAAATTGTTTCAATATCTCTGAACAAATCCCATATTCCTGTTTCACCAGAACCTAGACCTACTATCTGTGAATTCTGTCTTCAGGGAAAATTTACCAAACTTCCTTTCTGTTTTCCTGCATCCAAGTCTGTTTTTCCTTTTGAAGTGATACACTC
This sequence comes from Prinsepia uniflora, assembly GCA_032719365.1. Taxonomy (NCBI): domain Eukaryota; kingdom Viridiplantae; phylum Streptophyta; class Magnoliopsida; order Rosales; family Rosaceae; genus Prinsepia; species Prinsepia uniflora. The sequence continues at coordinate 897,779 of CM064868.1, forward strand.
AGATGTCTGGGGTCCAGCACCAGCTAGATCAGTAGAAGGGTTTAGGTACTATGTTAGTCTCATAGATGAATGTACCAGGTTTACATGGATTTTTCCTATGAAAAATAAATCAGACTTTTGTTCCATCTTTGTACACTTCCATGCATATATTGTGAACATCTTTGCTGCTTCTATAAAAGTTTTCCAGTCTGATAATGGAGGAGAATATCTTCACTCTACACTTAAACAATTTATGCTCTCTAAAGGTATTTCACACCAAACCTCCTGTCCCTACACCCCTGAACAAAATGGACTTGCAGAAAGGAAGCATAGGCACATAGTTGAAACCACTGTGACCCTACTACAGACTGCTTCCCTGCCTCCCAAATTTTGGTTCTATGCCTGCACTTCTTCTGTTTACCTCATTAATAGGATGCCATGCTCTAACCTGAACTTCCAATCTCCCTTTGAGAAACTATATGGAACCTTACCTGACCTAAATCATCTTAGGCTTTTTGGATGTGCATGTTTCCCTTCTCTTAAACCCTATAATCTAAATAAATTTCAACCTAAAACAACTAAATGTGTATTTCTTGGTTATGCTCAGAAACAGAAAGGGTACATCTGTCTTGATCCCATATCCTCTAGAATTCTGGTGTCCAGACACGTTTTGTTTAATGAAACTGATTTTCCCTATCAGACTCTTGTTTCTCATCCAAGTTTATCACCCTCACCTCAGTTTGACACCAGTTCCACCCAAACTGCCTCCTTCATGCCTATGCATATCCTCTCCCAGTCCCTCATTGGTCCCTCAGGTCCAGTTCCTGTGGTTCCTGTGCCTCCACCACCTGCTCCTCAACCAGCTTCCTCAGGATCATTTTCTCCTAATGGATCCATCAGTGGCACTCACATGCTTGATTCTGTTGAACCACCTGACTCCCATGTCCCTGATCCTGCTGAATCACCTGGCTCTCAACCAGTTCTGTCCGCCTTTGAGCCTCAATTGCTTCAAGTGGTCTTACCTATCAGTGGGGTCAACATGCATCCTATGCAGACTCGATCCAAAAGTGGAATCACTAAGAGGAAAGCCCTCCATTGCCTACACCCTAAGACTGAAATTGACTTGTCCACTACTGAACCTACATCATACAAGGAAGCAGCATCTGTCCCGGTATGGCAGCAGGCAATGCAGGAGGAAATCAGTGCCTTACTTGCTCAAAACACATGGACTGTGGTCCCTCTTCCACCCAACAGGAACCTGGTTGGCTGCAAATGGGTTTACAAGATCAAGAGAAATGTTGATGGGACTATAGCCAGGTATAAGGCACGGTTGGTAGCTAAGGGATTCAGTCAGGAGGCTGGTCTAGATTATGGTGAGACCTTTAGCCCCGTTGTCAAACCAACTACGGTAAGACTGGTCCTAGCTCTAGCTGCTCAGTTCAATTGGAGCCTCAAACAACTTGATGTCAAAAATGCATTTTTGCATGGGGAACTCAAAGAGGAAGTGTATATGATGCAACCACCTGGATTTGAGGTTGCTGGTCCCTCTGATCCTGTTTGTTCACTCAAGAAATCACTGTATGGTTTGAAACAAGCCCCAAGGGCCTGGAATGAGAAGTTTACTGGTTTCTTACCTGGTCTGGGTTTTGAGTCAACTTGGTCTGACTCTTCCCTGTTTGTAAAACAAAGTTCAACTGCCATTGTTATCCTACTCCTATATGTGGATGATATCATCCTCACAGGCTCATCAGATACTGCCATTCAGGAGGTTATAACTGCTCTGACTAGTGAGTTTGACATGAAAGACTTAGGGGACCTGCACTACTTCCTTGGCATCCAGATCACCCGCACTGCAACAAGCCTGATTCTCACTCAATCCCAGTATGTCTCAGACCTGCTTTCTAAATCAGAAATGGCTTCCAGCAGTCCAGCTGACACCCCCTTTGCTCCAGGGACTAGATTAAAGAAAAATGATGGTCCTCTCTGCACTAATCCTCAGACTTACAGGAGTGTTGTTGGTGCTCTCCAATATCTCACCTTTACTAGACCTGACATAGCATTTTCTGTCAACCAAGTCTGTCAATATATGCAGTCCCCGTGTGAGTCTCATTTCATGGCAGTCAAAAGGATTCTCAGGTATCTTAAAGGCACACCTACACATGGTCTGGTGTATCAGACTGGCTCTCTCAGCCTTGAAGCCTATACTGATGCAGACTGGGCAGGCGATCCCAATGATAGAAGGTCTACAACTGGTTTAGTAGTTTATCTTGGCTCTAATCCAATCTCCTGGTCATCCAAGAAGCAGACAACGGTTTCCAGGTCCAGTACAGAAGCTGAATACCGTGCATTGGCCATTACTTCTGCTGAAATATCTTGGATCAGACAACTCCTTTACTGTCTTCGTGTTCCCTTACTCAAAGCTCCTCTTATTCACTGTGACAACGTTCCTTTAAAAGATAGATGAGGCATAGAAGAACAATGAATTCATTGAATTGTATCCCTTCACCCCCATCCTTGTCACATGAATGGAAGTGATCCTCAATCTCCTCCGAGTTTAGATGGAATTGAAGTTTCTACAAGCATTTCTTCAATTCTTCTTAGATTAGTTTACCTCAATCCATTTGGCTGCAACTTTTATGTTAGATTAGTTTTGACTAACAAGTTTTTTTTGTTGTTAGGGACTTCGGTGTTTTATTTCCTAGTTGAAAGATGCTCCAGCTTCCTACTCTGCGAGAAGTTTAGTTTATGATGTTTATCTATTGATCAGTTCATGGTTTCCAAAACTACTTGATTTTTCCTTATGATTTCTTATGAAAAGATCATATTACATTTTCCTTGTTGCGCCTAGCGCCGATAAACAAAAGTATTACAATTTTTAAGACAAATTGTTTACATTCTAACAATATTCTTTAAGTGTTAATACTTATATTAATTGTTCTGTAAATTTTTTTTCAGGTTTGAGTGAAGATTTTTGGAGGGAGATTGAAACATTACATTTTTAGTATGATCTTTTAAACTTTGTTGGATCATGTAGAACCAAAAATGCGCGGATTACTTTAAAACTTGATGAAATCAGACTTTTGAATTTCATTGATTAGGTACTTGAAAATACTATTGGATCTTTGTCTTAACTACTTATATTACTTTCAAGTTTGATAAAGCTTGGTATAATTTTCATCATTCTTCTTTCTCTATCACTTGATTTGGTACTTTAAACTATTTATTCATTTATCAAATGTTATTAATTACTTTAAACTCTTATCAATATTGGATGAATGGGTTAGGTTCGTCCCAAACAAAATCTCACATTAGTGTAAATAAAAAATATTATTATTGTTATTAATATTTACGACAAAACAATGGAACAATTACTGTCGTGAATGTCTAGTTTAAATCCAAAGCTCAAACTGTTGCAACAGAACGATTCCTGTCGTGAATGTCTTAAGCGACAGCTGTTGTCGTCGTAATAACTTAACAAAATATTTACGACACCACTGTATTGCCACAGACTAGTTCCCGTCGTAACACCATCGCAACAACTCAATTACGACGCAATTTCTATCTTTCACGACAGGAGCGACATATCGCAAAAGACATCTTTTTTTGTAGTGACCGGCTTTCGTCAGCTGGATGTCTTCATCTAGATGTCGGTTAGGTCGCCTCGATCTCCATCCCTTAAGTGGACTTTTCGGGTCGGGGTGTGTCAGAATACGTCACCGAACAACAAATATGTAATTAGTTTAGGTAAGGTTTTTTGGTTCATAACCAAATTAGAAATTTTTCGTTCTTATTAAATCAGAAAAATTTTCGATCTATTTATTTTAACCGATTTGGAACATGATTATATCAAACATCTTAGCTCAATGGACGAACGGAGTATTGTTCCGTAATCCGTACCAAACGTTTTTTGGCCCATAATGTCCTTCTGGTTCTGGATTAATCTTGATATTGGACCTAGCTAAGCTGCAGAACAAAATTAGGTTTTGAATATGATAGTTTCACCTCTCAATAGCAAAACTTCTAGAAATTACAAAGAGGGTCAAAATTAAAAGAACAGGTGGTGACTGTTATTCGGTAGTCAGTTAATAATCCCCGTTCGTGACAGTTAGTTATTTTCGTGCCACAAGTTGAAACCAACTCTGTTTCTTCTTCCTGTCTCTCTTTATATATAAAACCCTATCTGTACGGAGCATGCAAACTAGCAATTTTTTTCTCTTCTCAACATTTTGGTCTCTGCGGTAATAAAATTTACGCGAGTGTAGAGGGCAGGATTCCTCCGATGAAGGTGTGTACCGAATTTCCGGCGGTCGTTAATTCTGCAGGGCTGTGGAACAGCTCGAAATATTGGAAGGTGAATATAAATACCCCATTTGCGAAATTTTCACTGCCATTGCAGAACTACACAATCCCAATACTGGAGTTGGAAATGACTCTCATATTCATTGTCACCCAATTCTCTCATTGTATCCTCAAGAAGCTCGGCCTCCCGTTGTTTGCCTCCCAACTTCTGGTAAACTCGTCAATTCAAAAAATTAACAAAATTGAAGATTATTTGGTATGCTTTAAATCAATCGACAGTTTTAATAATGCAAAGTGAAGATATCGATGTCAATTCAAGTGCTAAATATGTATAGATGATCACTATTCATAGTACAATATACACCTTCCAATTTTGATTGTGTATGTTTTGTATGTAGAAATTCGTCACGTTTTAATAATCAATGATTATGATATGGAAAATAGTAGGTATAGAACACATATTTGTAAATCATATACTAGTACAAGCAAATCATGTAACTCTACTTGTATTAGTGGATCCTTCTCATGTAACTCTACTTGTATTAGTAGATCCTTCTCATATTAATATTTTGGCTTGAACCCTGCAGACGGGCCTGATCCTTGGTGATGTAGGACTTGACGCAATGGTCCAAAAATTTCGTGCTCATTCAATGAGTCCCTTATTTCCTTTTGCAAACCAAGAGGTACTCAACACACTATCGATGTTTGGCTACGCAATCTTTTGCTTCTTGATTGGAGTCAAAATGGACTTGAGCCTAATTTCTAAAGTCGGAAAGAAGGCACTCTACATGGGCATCATAACCTTGATTGTCCCTTTAGTAGCCGGCGCCGGAACCCTAATGTTCCTGCACTTCAAATGGCAGTTAAAACAAGAAGAAACGGTTCAGCTTCTCTTTGTAGTATCAATGCATTGTTTATCCACAAGCGCCGTCATAGCTTGTCTCCTCGGCGATCTGAAAATCCTAAACTCGGAGCTCGGTCGGCTTGCGTTGGCTTCGGCACTGGTGAGTGACATCTCAGGTATTGGTCTTATTGGCCTAGCAACGTTGATAAAAGTCGTCGGGAATGATTCGTTACGGGGTGTAAGGGACATGGCAATAATGGCTGCGTATGCTTTATTTGTTTGCTTTGTTGGTCGCCGTATAATGTTTTGGATGATCAAACAAACACCTGAGGGCAAACCTGTCAAAGATTCATACATTTTCTTCATCTTCGTCGCGTTTTTGTGGTCGGGATTGCTTTCACAATATTGTGACATGCCGATTGTCATCGGACCATTGATCTTGGGTTTGGCCGTGCCCGATGGACAGCCACTAGGAGCTACTCTGGTGAAAAAGCTTGATTTCATGGTGAATAGAGTTTTTATGCCGGTTTTCGTCACAACAGCCATGCTCAGGGTTTCCATACATGCCGGCCTGCCTCATGACGGTCACAAAAAGGAACTTCTCGCCTCCATGATTATTACAGCCACAATGTTTTGTGGAAAATTTTTAGCCTCTTTGGCGACTCCTTGGTGTTGTAAAATGCCTGCCAAGGATTCAGTGGCGCTAGCTCTCATTATGAACGCGAAAGGCGTCGTCGAGATAGCCTCCTATGCCATCGCTAGAGACACCTCGGTACGTAATTTGAATACATTCTTGATATTAGGTCATAGTTTTACATTGTTGATCACATCTTTCATACTAGAAAACATTTTTGGAATTGATACTAGTTTGATTCAGTGTTTTTCTTATTTGATAATCTATGTCCAGATGATACCTGACGAGGTATTTGCTCATATGATGTCAATGATTGTATTGAGTGCAATTTTGATTCCTTTTCTACTTAAATTCTTGTACGATCCCAAAAAAAAATACGCAGCCTACCAAAAAAGAAACCTTATGAGTAGCAATCCCGATTCCGAGCTTCGTATCCTTGCATGCATTCATCACAAAGCTGATAACACACCTGCTATAATCAACCTCCTGGATGCCTCGTGCCCTACTAAAGATATCCCCATTTCCCTCTATGTGCTCCACCTCATGGAGCTCGTTGCTCAAACCGCCCCTGTCTTAATCACCCACGATCTAGAAAACAAATCTTTCTCCACCTTTTCATACTCGGAAAATGTCATTGATTCCTTCTCTCGATTCCAAAAAGACAACGAAGGAGCTGTATCCCTACAAGTATTTACCGCGGTCTCTCAGCCCCAATACATGTACGACGACATATGCACCGTTGCTATTGACAAAGCAACGTCGCTAATAATCCTCCCATTTCATCGCAAGTGGTCGAGCGTCGACGGGGTTATTGAGTCGGAAAGCCAAACAGCAAGGGCGCTCAATTGTAGGGTTCTCGAAATGGCGCCGTGCTCCGTCGGTATTCTCGTGAATCGCGGTGGTGAAATTAAAGGAAATGATGGAACCTCTTGGGATCTGACGCCTAAAGAAGCCTATAAAGTTGCTTTGATTTTCTTCGGCGGGAAAGATGATCGGGAGGCGCTGACTTACGCGAAACGGATGGTGAAAAATGGGTGCATCAGGTTGATGGTCATTCGATTCATGGATACATCCATGGAGGGGGACATGTATGACAAGTGGGAGTGGGTGCAAGATATCGAGTTGCTGAAGTTGGTGAGGCGTCAGTGTGCGGCGTTTGTGAGTTACGTTGAAGAAAATGTGGAGGATGCGACTCATACGACGAGGAAAATACGGCGGTTGATGGATGGAAATGAGTACGACTTGTTTATAGTTGGGAGAAGATATAATGTGAGGTGTCCTCAGACAATGGGGCTCGAAGAATGGAGTGAGTTCCCGGAGCTTGGAGCCATCGGAGACATGCTTTCCTCCGCCGATTCTGCCACCTGCAAATCTAGTGTGTTAGTGATTCAACAACAACAACAACAACGTCGCAGCTAGCTAGGTTGTTTGATATAATCATTCATTGATTACTATATAACGTGTATCAGGTATTAAATACGAATATTAATTTAGTATATTCAAATAATATTATTTATTCAAACACTTTAAAATAATATACTTGCATTTAGTTTATTATGTGATGGGTGTGTTTATTCTGCACCTGTTATTAATTAACAAATGTTGATTTTTTTTATTATAAATCATGCAATGATTGAGTTTACAAAAAATTAATAAAATTAGATAATTAATTATAAGCTGTCCACTATATATTTTGATATATTCTCTAATTTATTTTTTAATACTGGAGAGTTGATCTTTACATAAGAAATCAGTTTGTGAGCATTATAATTAATATTCGAACTTTCTTAGAAGAAATTTTTATCTCATGCTAATTAATAAGCGATCATACAAAATCCAACGATATGCTGGGGCATTAAGAAAATTCAAGCATTATATCACTCAACGGTACACTATCTCATTGCTTTCATATGGTGCAGGCATTATCAGAAACATTTCTTTCGACGTCTGATCGACTTCCGATAGAGGCCTGACTGCCGGTAGAGGCCTGATCCGATGCCAGCGGGGACTGCAAGTCGCTGCCATTCGCCAAGCTATTGAACTCAACAACTTTTGAAGGCATGGCTGGGTATTGTCGCTGGCAAAATTTCATCGATCTCTTGATTGACTGTAAGTACTTACGAATTGTCTCATCATTCGTGATGTGAGCCACATTGTTGGTGTAGATCTCCTCTCCATGTATAATGTTAAAAAATAAACTCACAACGATGTCATTTATAAGTTTCCCTTTGTGTTTCTTATTAGCCTTTAGTAACTTATTGTAGGCTTGCGTGAGGCTTTTTGGCGCTCTTCGTGCGTCATCTCGCATTACATGTAATTACATTATTTACTAGCCTCATTGCAGGCGGCTCCGTGTCTGCGTGAGGCTTTTCGACGCGGAGAGGTGACACTATTTATTATTTGAAATTCTTAAATATATGAATATTATCAAACTATATAATAAAACTAAATAATATATGAATTTAATTTAATTTGCATCAAAAAAAATGCCTAGCTAGAGAGATTTTGATTTTTTTCTTTATATAAAAAAAGATGCCTACATAAAAAATAAAAATTCAAAATCTTTCTACTAGGCATTTTTTGATGCAAATTTTAATTCATATACTATTTAGTTTTATCATATAGTATGATAATATCCATATATAAGAATTTCAAATAATAAATAGTGTGACCTCGAATAACCAGGATGGCGCGCGTTCACATAAAATGCTTTGCTCCTCGCTGTCACTAGTAGAAGCCTATAGAGTCGCCTTGATTTTTTTTCGGCGGGAATGACAATAGGGAAGCCTTGACTTTCGCAGAGCGTATGATCAAAGACAAGTGTATAAGTGTGACGGTGGTACGTTTCATTGATGGATCGAAAGATGGGGAACAGTATGACATGTGGCAGTGGGTGCAAGACAATGAGTTGTTGAAGGAGGTGCAGCGTGAAGGTGCAGGAGGTGCGAGTTATGTGGAAGTGAGCGTGGAAAATGGGAGTCAAACGACAAGGAAGATACGGTCGTTGATTGATGAAGATGAATACACTACAAGTAAAGTTCACTTGCCCGATAAAATTTTTCCCGACGGAGAGAATACCCAGCGAATTTCGCTCTACCTAATGAAAAAATAATAATTTGACCTTGCCCAACGAAATTTAATCTTGCCTGACGAATTTTGCGTCGTTTTCAGGTGATATGATTTTGCCTGACAAATCTATCTTAATTCGTCGGGGAAACTTTTAGCCCGACGTTTTTTAGTCGACGACTTGTTACCCGACGAATTTTATTATTACCTAAAAAATTTGTATTCATTGGATAAAACCTTTATTTTTTCTTGGAGTGATACGACTTGTTTATAGTTGGGAGAAGATATAATGCGAGACGTCCCCAAACAAAGGGTCTCAAAAAATGGAGTGAGTTCCTAGAGCTTGGGGTTGTCAGAGACATGCTTTTCCTCCCCCAAGTCTTGCTGCAAAGCTAGTGTCTTGGTGATTCAGCAACAACTGCAATGCGGCATTGCTAGAATATCTTCCTAATCTGAATTCCCACCTTTTTTGTTTTGAGATTATATATAACTACTGATGAAAATTTTGGTGATATCACCGATATATCGGAAATTCCGACCACCGGCATCTAAGGAGGGGGGAAGGAAAATCTTCCCAAAAATCAAAGATTTTGGCCAATATTGGAGGATATCGGCGATTATCTCCAATATTGGCCGAAATCTTCGATTTTGATGCCCATCAGACTACTACCTATCTGTGTACGAGTTTGTATAACCATCCAAGCTAAAGAAATGCACAGATCAGAATAAATAGCCAAGGATTGATATTCAAAACGGAACAGAAACAGTGATTCAAATTAAAATTAAGATTTTAAAAGAAATAGAAAATTGCGTCAACGAAGGCGGAGATGAGATTGCCAACCTTGGGACATAGAAATGCACAGGTCCGTCTCGTTTAAGTGATTCGTTTGGGGTTGGGTCTACGATCCAATTCGAGGGGACAAGATCGATCTCAATCATGGCTGGGCATGAGAGGATAGTGACGTCAAGATTGCAGAGGAGGGAGGTGGAGGTGTTCTCGCGAAGATAAGAAGAAAAAAAACGCAGAGGGGTGGAGGTATTCTAGGGGAAGAAGAATAGAATGGGGAAGATAGAGAATAAAAACAACTTTAAGTACATGAGATATTTTAAACATAAAATAATATTTTAATTAAAATAAAAAAAAATAGTTAAATGGATAAATGAATACATGGAGCATAGATATGGCATTCAAATCCTAGTAAGAGATACCTTTTTTTTTCACTAACTTGCCAATTTGTAAGCAATCTCATCTATTTTAGGCATATTATCGTTGTTATTGAGAAAGATTTTATTTTACCTCAATAAATGGTATATTAAGAAAGACTTCAAATTTACAAATAAATAATTGAGAAACACTTCTAATTAGAAAGACTTCTCAACTCTCTTTTTTTTTTTTAACTAAATGACATATTAAGAAAGATCGACGTATAGTTTATAAACAAATAAATATTTTTATTATTATTTTTAAAATATTTAATGTTTTATATGTACAATTTTTTATTTGATATAAATTAGTATTATATAATATGTTTTATATGTTGAATGGTTAATTTGAATGGTTCATTTGATATAAATTAGTATTATATAATATGTTTAATATGTTGAATGATTAATTTGAATGGTTAATTTGATATATATTAGTATTATACAATATGTTTTATATGTCAGAATTATACTATTTTGTATTATTCATCATATATTTATTATATCAAAGTCATTATATAATTTTTATTAGTTCTATATAACCATTATTGAGTACTTAAATGTTTCCCAAAATTTCATTAAAAATTTCCAACTTTTAGACTAAATTTTCATTATTTTTGTTGACCGTAAACGATATCGATATTTGGAGCGAGATATCCATAAACTTAACTAGCGATATATCCGTCGATATCGATATTTCAATCCTTGTATATAACTAGTGACTTATTTTTACTAAAGAGTGCTTTGTTTTAAGATGATATATAACTAGTGACTTATTTTTACTAAAGAGTGCTTTGTTTTAAGATGATATATAACTAGTGACTTATTTTTACTAAAGAGTGCTTTGTTTTAAGATGATATATAACTAGTGACTTATTTTCACCAGCGAGTTTTTTGTTTTGAGATGATATATAACTGGTGACTTATTTTTACTAGTGAGTGTAATCATATAATTTACTTTGCTCCTCTCATGTAATTATCTTTTGCTTACACAAACAATCAAGAGAATTTTTGTGGGGATATTGTTTACGTAATATAACTAATTAATGAGTTAGAGGATAATATGGTTAACATTCTTATTCTTGTTAGGACATATAATTAAATGGACAATACTTGTATCCTACTTCATCGTACCACAATTTTGTTTTATTGAGTTGTTTTGTACATATATTGTAATTGGAGCCATTCATACTTTAGATCATCATGTCAAAATCATTTCTGTAAAAAATCAATAAGATTGGATATCGTTTAGTCATTTATATATATATATATCAACTAAATAGACAGTTTGTCATGATAACCTTAATTCTTACCAAAATCGTTGATTTATTTAATACATATGAATAACTAAAACGATCTTCAATTTTGTTGATTTTTTACTAAGATGATCGTGACATGATGATTTAAAAAATGAACAGTTATAATTATGATATAAGTATAAAGATAATTCGATAAATCGAAATGGTGGTATGAAGAAGTATTATGAGGGTGATGCAAATATTTTCCTAATTAAAAATAGCACATTTGTATAATAATAAAAGGATAAATGCAATTTTAAAATTTTAAAATGTACAAATTTTTTATACTTCACATAAAAAATTGTAGGGGTATTATCGGGTGGAAAATATTTGCATCTCATCCTAGTGGTATCTTCTTGTACCATCTCTTTAATTTGTCGAGTTGTCCTTGTACATATATCATAATCGGAACTGTTTATTCTCTAAATCATTATGTTAAGATTATCTCTGCAAAAGTAAGATTGGATATCGTTTAATCATTCATATGTATCAAATAAATCAACAATTTGAGTAAGAATTAAATATCTTCGTAGCAAACTGTCTATTTAATTGATATATATATATATAGCTAAGCAACCTCCAATTTTATTGATTTCTTACATTGATGATCTTGACATTGTGATTTAATGAATGTTTTCGATTATGATATATGTATAACGATAATTCGATAAACTGAAAGGATAGTATGAGAAAGTATCACCAATGTAAAATGCAAGTGTTGTCTACTTAGCATCGTGGTTATGATGGCTCCACATTTTGCGAGTGGGATGATGGTTTAACTGTCAACGTGTGCAAGTAAGATGTTGTTTAGATGTTACCCATCCGTAGGAAGTTCAACAAAAGAGACAGGCTCAAAGTATTAAATTGAAAGATTTGAAAAAATAAATATAATCATATAATTTTGACTAAAGTGCATAATAGATTAAATTATAATTTACTCAAAAAGGATAATGTGAGATTTGATTTATTACCTTGTGTTCCACTTGGCTTTCACATAATCTCCTAATATTATAGTGTAAAATTTGAATTTTTTAACTATTTGTTGTACATCCCGAGAAATTGAACAAACTATTAGCATAAGTTTTGGAGCTATTTTTATCATTGCTTATTAATTATTTTGTTCATCAAACTATACATTAAGTATCACTTTGCTATTCGAAACGGATTTAATACCAATGTACTACCACAATTGTACTTCTGTTAGCACCGTTGCTTCAATCCGTTAGTCAAGTTAATAACAGTGTTAGTTACGCTAACGTGTCAGTAAGAGATTGGCCAGTTAATTATTTTATAAAAAATTATTAAAATTAAATATTTTAAAAACAAAAATGGAGGAAGGAAGATGATGATAAATAGTGAATATAAGTTTCATCTTCTTCCTTCTTCACCTAATTAAAATGACAATTTGTATTTATGAGAGAGATTGAGTGGTGGACGGAGCCCTTTCATCTCCATAGAAAGAGAATGATTACCCAATTTGGGGACGAAACAAGCGAAACAACAAAAGTTTAATCGAAATGATGCATGCCTACTTCCTACAAACCGGAGACAACAAAGCATCAGAAGATTACCCCGAAATTATTTCGTCCCAAATTGGTTAATCATTCTCTTTTCATGGAGATGAAAAGGCTCCGTCCACCGCTCACTCTCTCGCATTAACCCAAATTGCTATTTCAATTAGGTGTTCCTTCATTTTTATTTTTAAAATTTAAAATTAATTTGTTTATAAAATAATTAACCCACCAATTCATTATTGACACATAATCGTAACGCTATTACTAACTTAACTAATAAATTGGAAGCTAACAGAAATATAATTGTGTTTGATACTAAATGAACCTGAGTAACAAACCTTTTAGCTTCTCAGAAGGTTTTATATTTTTATTTTGACTTTTTGGTCGAAATATTAGCAGAAGTTGCAGAACCGAATACCTTCCGGTCTCGACCGGCCGTTGTCGGCCGTCTCTTCTAAGCCTCACTACCCGTGCCCTTCCCCTCACATTCATCACTTTGGGGCGATTACTATGAGGACTTGTAATTGCGAATCGGAGCCTGAGCCTATGGAATCAGAGTCTCCAGGTAAACACACAGAGTCTCTTTCCCTCTCTCTCTCTCTCTCTCATATGAATTTGTTCATCTAGCTGCTATAATTTACTCTCTCATTGTTGAAGTAATGCACCGCTCGAATTCTTTTGTTTTTTCCCTCAGATGACATTGGCGGAGACTCACTGGACTTTGATCACTGGACTTCACTCATTTCAGAGACTGAGAATACATATTTTGTAAGAAAATTTCTCTCTTCTTCGTCTTCTTCGAGCCTCTAATTTCAATTTTGATCTTCTTTTTTTAATTTCAGTTGTAAATGTGCCCACAGGATGACATAGAGAAAATATCTTCAGTTTATGACCCCTTCTTGACCGAGTTTCCGCTGTGCCATGGATATTGGAGGAGGTATGCTGATCACAAGACACGACTATGCAGTGTGGATAAGGCTGCTGAAGTTTTCGAACGAGGGGTGCAATCCGCAACCTATTCGGTTCCGCTGTGGGTGGACTACTGTAACTTCAGTATGTCAGCTTTTGAAGACCCATCTGATATTCGCAGGTAATATCAAATTAGCTTCCATTGCAAAACTCAGCTCTAAGTTTTGAATAGCGGAATCAAATCATTAATGTGACTGTTTGGTTCTATCATGAGTGCCCATGGAACTTCAGCTATCTTCCTTAGTATTAAAAGTATTTTTTCATAAACATCTGTGTAGGACTGTGGCCGGCTGGGATTTTAGTTTCCAATTCTTGGATTTCTTTCTTGGTGGGGCCACGTGTATATCAATTTTGAGGCAATTAATTTTCTCTTTAAAAACTCACTGGCAGATTGTTTAGGAGAGGCTTGTCTTTTGTCGGAAAGGATTACTTGTGTCATACTTTGTGGGACCAATACATTGAATTTGAGTATTCTCAGCAGAAATGGAGTTTACTGGCCCAGATTTACATCCAGGCTCTAAGATTTCCTACCAAAAAGTTGCATCGTTACTATGAAAGGTATATCTTGCACTGATTATTTGGGTCTTCCGTGTTTTGTAATGGTGAATAGGAAAATGAAAATCTTGATTTGCATGGTTGTTGACAGTTTAACACAATGCATGGTTGTTGACAGTTTAACACAATGCATGGTTGTTGATAGTTTAACACAATGCATGGTTTACAGTGAATTGGCTTGCTATCAAACTTATCATTGGAAGATATCATTTAAAAATTTTGAATTTTTTGCCTCTTTTTGTTGAACTTTCTAAGATATTGTTCTTACAAGCCATAGTACAATGTTTTCTTCAGTATGAAGAGGTTGGCTGCCTCGTGTGAAGAGGACATGAAATGCCAGATTAATTCTACTGTAGATTTGCAATCAGAAGCTGTACTTGATAGTAAAGTCCCTGCATGTTATAGTGATCATGAAATTGCTCTTGTTGTTAAAGACCTGTTGGATCCAGAAATTGGCTTGGAGAGGTTTAACGCAGTGCAAAAATACTTAAATATTGGAAAGCTATTGTATGAAGAAGCATGCCGGCTAGATGGAAGAATTGGTACTTTTGAAATTAATATAAGGAGGTCTTACTTCCATGTAAAGCCACTTGATGCGGGTCAGTTGGAGAATTGGCATTACTATCTGGACTTTGTTGAAATGCAAGGGGATTTTGACTGGGTATGATTCTATATTGTTCTTCTGCTTATGTTGCCTAGACTGTTACCTCGTTTATTGTTATCTGAACCCCCTCTCATTTATTGGGTGTAGGCTGTTAAACTTTATGAGAGATGTTTGATTCCTTGTGCTAATTACCCTGAGTTTTGGATGCGTTATGTGGAATTCATGGAAATTAACGGGGGAAGAGAGATTGCAAACTATGCTCTTGACCGAGCAACCCGAATATTTTTGAAGGTATTTTTCCAGGAACCATGATATTCTCCTGCTTCTAATAACATATCCTTATTCTAACTTCTGTTTAGGGTTTGGTCAATGAGATTTCTTGTAATCATGAAGCTTTTACACTGATGTTTTCCTTCAACATTCTGCTGGTATGCAGCAAGTAGATTGATAATTAGTATGGTTGATCCATTTTTCATATTGTTACTATTCTAGATAAACACGTATACTTTCTTGTTTGACCCATTTTTCACATTGTTATGCAAACATCCTATGATGTTGAACACATGCTCAAAGAAAGTTAAACGAATTAACTCTGTTCAAATTTTACATGAAGAATCTGAGAAGAAAAAGACCAGAGATATACGCATATATTTAGGTGAGATGTACAAAAATTTGATCTAAAGGTTATAACGGTGGTTTGTTACAGGCTAATTGCTAGTTATCTACAATTGGTGCTCTGAGGAATCCTACTGAGCTATAGTATTTGGTGTTTCCTTTTAGTAATTGAAGTGGAAACTTTCACAGTATGAAATGGACCCAAAGATGAGCACTTCCCCTGAGATGTGAATGTTGGGACATGTAATGGGCATTTGAAAACTACTGCATTTTAAGTTTCGTTCACCAAGATTTATGTTCTACAGCATTTACCTCTTCATTCATTACCTAATCAACTCTAAAACTAATAGATATTTTTCAAAGGTGGATTACTTATGAGTTCATTGATCACCTTACTGGTTACCAGACAATGAAAGGAAATGGTTTAATTCTCTTTTATGTAAGGAGCGACGAGAACTCCTTGTTGGGCTATTATTCATTTTTTGAGTGAAAGTGATCCGTTAAATTAGGAGTTATATCAAGAGTCGTATCTTTTATTGGAATCCCATTGCGGACTCTCCCATAGTACTATTTAAATGGGATATATCAGAATTCTACTCTGAAGTTACTATTGCAACTGCATGACAAGTTTATGCCATTCTGAAACTCTCATTTACTGTTTTCTATAGAATGTCTTGACTCGATTACTTCATAAATGACTGGGGATGTTTATTTCCCTTCTCATATGGTCATTGCAGAGAGTATCGGTGATTCATCTTTTCAATGCTAGGTTTAAGGAGAAAATAGGAGATGCACCTGGTGCCCGTGCCGCCTTTCTTCAATGTGAAACAGAATCAGATTCTTACTTTGTGAAGAACGTTATGTTAAAGGCTAATATGGAAAAACGTATGGTATGTAATTAGCTATCTCATGAACTAAACAGGAAATATTACCAGTTATTATTTAGATTGAAAATGAGGATCAAGTATTAATGCATGCTGGTGCTTTTCCTCATTGTCAGGGAAATATCAAAGCAGCTTCTAATGCCTACAAAGAAGCACTAGAAATGGCCGCAGAGAAGAAAATTTTGCTTAATCTTCCTATTTTATATGTTCATTTTTCTCGATTTACATACATGGTAGGTAAAACATTCGCAGCATTCTTGTTGTAGCAATAATTTATATACGTTTGGCTCTAGTTTCAGCTCCTCCCCCTCTAGTTTCTGAAGTACTTAAACTTAATGTCCATTTAGGCTTATTTGGTAATTAGCAATGTTTGATTTTACTTAGTTGATTTTCGAGGAAAATGCAGTCTTCCTGTGTTTACAAAAATTACGTCCTCATTCCAAAAATCCATTTCATTTGATTTTGATACTTGGTTTAGTTTGAGAGCTAATGTTTTTAAACAGCCAAGTTATAAATATTTGGTTTATTGTGTAACTAGGCAAAGTTGGATGAAATTCACAGCGTGCTCTTTTTAGGAAGTATTTCTTTGTTTCAATGTGCACTTTCATTGTCCCCTTAGATTCTGGCTTTTGAGGCCTTCATTCCATTTTCTTATGGTACATGAATGCTGGCCAAGTTGATACAATTATTTCATATCCTTGCTTTCCTGTTCACAGATGACTGATAATGCAGATGCTGCCAGAGATGTCTTGATAGATGGCATCAAACACTTGCCTCATTGTAAACAACTTCTAGAGGTATTTCTTTTGTTTTAGCATCTCATGAGTATTTGCAGATTGTGAATCCACCTGTCACGGGAATGCTTAGTCTGCATGAAAACATCAAATTTTAACTTAATATTTTAAACCCTTTGTATATTATAGCATAATAATAGAAGTTTACCTGCTGTCGGAAAAACTAAAGTTGTTTGATGGTTATGCCTGCAGGAGCTGATAAATTTTGCCATTATGCATGGAGGGAAGCAACACCTAAATGTGGTCGACTCTATAGTAGCTAAAGCAATATCTCCAGAGCCTGGCGTATCTGACGGTCTGAATGCAAAAGATGCTGAGGATATTTCAAGCTTATATTTAGAGGTAAATGTTTATCTTTGAATTCGATTATATGCTGTCATTGCTGGTCTTAGGAAAAGTAGTAGATTGAGGCGACACGATCTTAAGTTCATTTATGCCTCCCTATTTCCAATTCATGCGCGATAATTTTAGAACCTTAGTCAGTCAAGCTTATTTGTCGTTCAGCATGGTGCTTTTCTGCAAAATAAAACATATTGTCATTCAGCAGGGACCTCTTCTATTTCCTTCAGAGCCACTTTCTCCAAGATAAAAAACTCGATTTTTCTGTAGCTTTACATGTAATATGATCTTCTAATAACATTTTGTGCTGAAATATTCCTGTTTCATTTTGGTGAAAAGTTGATTGGTTTTTAGATTTTCATCAAAGGACAAACTGGTTAAAGCCTCATGCTTCATTTGTATATGTACTACCTAATGGAGAAATATCACCAACTTCTCTTGAGGTTTATCAATTACAGTGCCTCCCTTTCTATTTTCAAACTCATATTAGATGGTTTTGTAATTTCACTGGAACTCTGGGAAGTCTGTAATCTACTGTAAAAAAATTATTTATTTCTCTCTTGTATATTGTGGAAACAGTTTGTTGATCTCTGTGGAACCATCCATGAAGTAAGAAGGGCGTGGACTCGGCATGTACGACTATTCCCATACTCTATGAGGACAGCTTCTTTTCATCAGAAAGCTATATCTACAAAACCTTTGAAACGGGCGAGGGGAACAGAAGAAAATATGGTTGCTATGCCTCAGCAGCAACCTGTGGATTGTAATTCTGACTCCCTGATTGAACTCCCATTTAATGACAGGAAAATGTCATTATCAGACAATCAATACATCGAGTCTCGCCAGGAAGGAATTGACCAACTATCAGACGACAAATTGTCAGTGCCTGGAAGTCAACTTAAGCAGACTACCTCTGATAAAATGCAAACAGGGCAACTTAAAAACGTACAGGAAACACTGAAACCATCTTCTCCAGAAATTTCAAGAGTGCGATCCAGAGATGTTGCACCCGAAGCAGATCTTCCTTCTGTATATTTAGTAGAAGCGAAGCAGGTATCCCCCGAAGTTTCAAAGGAGCCTAAAGGAAATACTCCTGAGCCAAAGGCATCATCTGTTGAGTTAGGGTGTCAAGTTGCTGAAGGAAATGAATCCTTAGAAACTTCACAAGAAGGCACGAACAGGAGCAGTGTTCATCAAGTGTGTGATAATAATAAGCCTGAAGAATACCCAAAGCCACCGTCTTTGGAGAGTCTTTCTTTAAACTCCCTGGAGAATTCAAATCTGGATTCATTACCCTCCACTTCTCACAAGTACAAAGCTGACTCCCAGCAGAATGCAAATCTGGATTCCATACCCTCTACTTCTCAAAAGTATGAAGCTGACTTCGAGGAGCATGCAGATCTGGATTCAATACCCTCCATTTCTCACCAGTACGAAGCTGACTCCCAGGAGATTAAGAATCTGGATTCTGTACCCTCTGTTTCTGACCAGTACGAAGCTGACTCCCAGGACAACACAAATCTGGATTCAGTACCCTCCAGATCTCGCAAGTACGAAGCAGAATCCCAGGAGAATACAAATATGGACTCAATGCCCTCTGTTTCTCCCAAGATCGAAGCAAAATCCCAGGAGAATACAAATCTGGATTCATTACCCTCCGTTTCTCATAAGTACAAAGCTTACTCGCAGGTGAATACAAATATGGATTCAGTGCCCTCCATTTCTCATAAGTACGAAGCTGACTCCCAGGAGAATACAAATCTGGATTCAATGCCCTCCGTTTCTTATAGAAATGAAGAATCTCAAGGAACCTGTACTTCAAATGGAAGGAAGCTAGAGAGCAATTCCAAATCTAATGAAGACTACAGCCCAAGAAGTGCCAGAGGTTTAGGGACTGCTGGAAATGAAGTGGTTAATCATATACCAATGCAGGTGCTTTCGCAGCCAGCTGTGAATAGTTACGGAGACCGGCGTCAAAATAATCGAAGAGACTGGCGTCAAAACAATCACTCTGGTAAAGTTCGTAGAGATACAGACTTTGGGTTTCAGGGGCGTTTACAAAGAAAATCATATCATCAGCAACAGCCAGTTTCTCCAAAGCAATACCCACAAGCTGAAACGGGTCGTCCAATGCCTGGGAGTCTAGATCATCCCTCTCAATTTGTGTCTTCACAGATCCCACAAATTGAGCAAGGAAGCCAAGTTCATAATCCGTACCAAGAAGCAGCAGCCACTCCAGCTAATACAATGGCACCGAATGCTTGGCCTGTGCAAAACGTACAACAACCAAATTATATCTCTACGTCGCAGCCTCAGTTGCCCGTCCAATCTGCTCCTCCACAGATGTCTCAATCATCAATTTTGGGTCAATATGGGATCCAGAACAGCCAAGCGTATAATCAGATGTGGCAAAGTTATTACTACCAGCAGCAGCTCGCTTTGCAACAACTACTGCATCAAGCACAGCAACAGCCAAATCCCCAGCAGCAGCAGGTCTTGTTGCAACAGTATCAGCAGCTTCACCACCAACTTCAACAACAATATGCTGCGCAGATGCAACTGCAACAACCTTATCAACAGCAGCAATTGCAACAAGTACAATCTCAACACGATTTGCAGCAACAGCAATATAATCAGCATTCGCAAATGCAACAGCAGCAACTTCAGCAACCTCCACAACCTCATCAGCAGCAGCAACCTTCGCAACCTCATCAGCAGCAGCAGCAACCTCCGCAACCTCATCAGCAGCAGCAGCAACCTCCGCAACCTCATCATCAGCAGCACCAGCAACCACCCCAACCTCATCATTAGCAGCAGCAACCTCCGCAACCTCATCAGTAGAAGAAAGTTCAAGTACAACACTTGAATAACATGTAGATTTTAGACACGTCAGCAGCCATGAGAACAACAGTCACTTGTTCATTGGCAGAACCAAATTGGTATAGTAATATTGCTTCAACAAATACGATCAGGTATGATGTCAGACTCTTGAGTATGATGAATACTTGTTACCCCATTATCGAAGAAACTACGACATACATTCTTAAAAGGTTAAATTACATAGCAGAATTGCAAAAACTCCAAATTGACCTACCTAGCCAGGCGAACTGCTTAGCAAAACGTCTGATTAAATTTCTAACCTTACATTTATATCTTGTGAAAATGAATTTGTGATGTAGGAAATATTTGTGCGCAATATTTTGTCCTATTTAGTAGATTATTTCTAGTCTCTTAAAAAGAAACTACTTTTGCACACTTGGAAGAACAAAATTTTGTTGTGTTTTGTTTTGGGTCATGCAGGAGGATCAAGCAATACCAGATATTTGTAATGGGTAACAACAGAAGAATCTCAGCAGAGAAGTTTAAGGCATCTCCTTATTGAAAGGGCATTGAATCATATTTGGATGTAATTCTAGCATGAAGGTTGAACTCTTGTAACAAGCATGGCAGGTCGATTATCTTTAAGGTTGTGTTTGGAATTTAAATTATCGAAAATTAGTTTTTCAGAATTTATAAAATCTTACATTTGAGGAACATAAAAATAAAATAAAATTTAAACATAAAATTTAATATTCATATATAAATATAATTACAAAAATAAAATTTTGAAAATAACACATCTATATAGAATTTAAGCTTGTAATTTGTGACATTCAAATTCTAAATTTCTTATTTTCTTGAAATCTTAAATTCTTATATTTATATATTCACATAAGAGAATGAGTGAATTAAAAACTTGAAAAATAAATTTTGGGCCGAGTAAGAACGCCTACAGAAACTTGCAGCTTCGCATGAGACATAACCGTGGGCCCGTGGCACAAACGGAAAACTTTAGGTCCTCCTCGTGTAGGCATGTTTTTTTTTTTTTTTTCAATCAAGTAGTGATACTTTTGAGTTAACTAGAAAGGATGGTTCAAAGAAGAAACTCAGTTCTCAATTCGATCTGATTGGCCTAAATACGCCTAAGATTTAATACTATCAAGATGTTTTTTTTCCCCTTTGTCATCAGTTAGGAGCGATTGAGTTATGGCGAGGAAATTAAACCTTTATACAAAAACAAACATCCATAGGCAAAACCCCCAGTTTGGAACAAATCGTATCAAACTAAGGAACACATGGTGAAGAACTGAAGCTGCAAGTTTCTCCTTCGCTAGGATGGTTTTAGAAACCAAAATTCAAATCAAATTTTACATTATCAAGGGAAAAGCCGCGAGGTGGAAGCCCACATAAAACAGCATGTATCTCAAGATTTATCAAATTACTCTAGCAACATCCCCAGAAATTGTGACACAATAGCCATTCACAAGCATGAAACAGAAGCAAATGACCCGCGTACAAGAACAGAAACAAAGAAAAAAAATTAGGGTAAGAACATTATCTAAGAATGAATTACAAGCTACCTCATTTCATATGTGACTTCAGGAATCCAAGGGTGGGAAGATACAGACAGTAAATCCTATGCCTATTATAATACATGTGTCTACATACTTCTCAAGAAATAAGTAGCAACGAAACGCAACTCAACATACTTACTATTCTCACGTTAGCAGAAAACGAGTTAGTGTTCTCCGCATGACCTGCAGACAAGGCATGCAAAATTGTAAAGGAACCAAAGACTAAATCGGCAGAAGATCAGGAAAAGCAGTGTTAGTCAAGCTAATTTAACAACCCAGCTAATCTTATTTCTCCCAAATATATTATTATTCAAACCCTTTTCGTCTCTGCAATCTGCACAACCCTCTCAATAGTAAGGGGAAACCTTAACAGAAGGCCATTCCCATTCGTACTTCCCATCATCCATCACTGCAACAAATTCTTCTATGCATAAAATCCACAGTTCTACACTCTTAAAGCAAAATGCATCCTGCTAATTGAATGCCAGGTCATCATAAATATAAGCAAACATTCTCATGAGAATTTTCACTTGTAAATCAGCCAGTTAACCACTTACGTGAAAAATCATGAACTAAATCACTTTACAGGGTACATTACATCTCTGCCTCCATATATGTCCTTAGGTTAAACATGATTATTTCCCACCTAATTTTATATAGTTAATTAGAAAGGAAAAAAAAAAAATCAATCATAATCCTACAAGCAATCTTGAATCATAAGACATCATTCACAATATACAAACTATTGATTTATTATTCACAGGTTTAGAGTTCCTAATCAGAGAACAAAATTGACAATGCCTGATCTGAATTTATTGGGTAGTCAAATTAGTATGCTTCAAATATAGAAAACAATGAAAAGTTTATGCCTTTATTCAGAAGATAACGTAATCAAATACGGAATTCACTTCCCCTCACATTTCCTTTTCAATCCACCATTATGTAATCAATAAATGGTGCTCCAGTTTTTTTACCTCTTCACTTAAAGAGAACGAAGCTAAAAATAAAAGCTAATCTCTAGAACGTAGGATGCAAAAGTAGTTTGCCCTTCTCTTTTTGTTCCTCCTATTTCTTGTTTCTTATCTCAGAGGGGTGAAACCTTCATAGAACTACATAAAAATTCTGAACTTCATTAGCATAATTTGACATATCATTGCACTAAATATAACACAGGCTTTTAGTTTCAGAAAGCATTTCCATTGTTTTCCTTCAGTAATCATCTTTATTATCGAATGGCAATATCACATACTAAACTTCGAGTTTTCAAGAAACTTTTACTGCCAGGAAAATTACTTAAACGAATAGAAAAAATATGAAGCTCAAGACTCAGCTGTTTGAAAATTTCATTTCCTTACTGTAGACAACTATGAAGATCTCAAATAGATAGCTTATGTCAACTATGAAGATTTCCTTTTCAGCTTTAAAGAAATTTTCTTTTATAAGCCACCTTGACTTTTTTTACTACCTATTACTCTAGATATGCCAGGCTGAACCCACTTAGAAATCTCTTATAAGTAATGGATATTGCATGTTCCACTTTATTTACTACACGAGCTTCCGAACCAATTTTGACATAAGCTACTAGCTATTTTCACTATTAAACATAATCTTTTAGTTAACATAAAAAACATGTAACAATATCTAAATGCGAAATTGACTAGATCAGGTCAAAAGTTTCATCTCTGTAACATAAATTTCCTAACATGCGCTGTAAATACAATCGAATAAAAGACAATGTATCACAAGCCATGGTAGTAAGGAGGCCAAACTCAGTTGAAAGCAGTCTTTTCAAGAATTGTATTTCCCCATTATTAGTTTTTCATGTACACACAATGATGCAGAAAACAATTTAAAATTATACGAAAGGGTAGGATAGACATTCCTTCCAAATTACCTTTGAACAATAACTAGAAAAACTATTAGCAGAGTAGTCAGCTGAAAGGAAAAAAATAAGGAAGATCGAAGAGCTAACCGACAATAAGGAAAAGAAGATTTAATTGTATAACTAACAGTCTCATGAGCTCAAACGAAAGAAAGAAAAAGCCAATATTGTATAGCTAGTGCCATAAGTACACCCTGATATAAAAACAACTTAAAGCTGTACAATAAGGATAAATAAAACTGTTAGATAGTATATCCTAGTCGTACATCCTAGCTAGATTCATCAGTATACTTATAATTGTACACTTGTAAACAGTTTAGGACAAATAAGGTAGTTAATGGACAGATGTCCAAAGTTAGTTATGTAGACATTTTCTAGGCATTTATGTCCTAGAAACCAATAAGGAGAGATAACTGTTCACAGTTATCTCTCCCTTCACACTGTATAAATAGAGCCTTTCGGCTATGAATGAAAACACAACATTCTAGCAAATTCTTCATGGTATCAGAGCACTAAGTCTGACCACCATAATCGATCCTTCTCTAATCTCTCTAATCTTCTTTTCTACTATGGCAATCTATTCCTGCTCTTCCCCTTCCGTCTCTCCTAATCATATTTCAACCTTGGTCTCTGTCAAACTAAATGAGACAAATTATCTCCTTTGGGAATCACAGATCAAACCCTTCCTCATAGGCCATAACTACTGGCGTTTCATAGATGGAACGCACCCTGCTCCTCTCCCTACACTGCCACCACAAACACCTGCTGTCTCTTCCCGTCAGTCTGAAACTTCGGAGTCTGTTATCACCTCTCCCACTGTCCCTCTGTCAAACCCTGCCTATAATCAGTGGTATCAAATTGACCAAACCCTGATTAGCATGCTGCGGGCCACTCTCACTGAATCCATTATGTCCCAAGTGGTAGGACTCAACACCTCTCGAGACATCTGGGAATATCTCTCTCAAAATTTTCCTAGCAGTTACTAGCCAATGCAACAAACCTTCGATTTCAGCTTATGTCTCTCACCAAGGGACATAAATCCATTTCTGAATATCTTACCCATGCCAAAACACTGGCTAATTCCCTTGCTGCCATAAATCAGCCATTCTCCTCTAATGACTTAGTCACGGCAGTTCTTCGTGGCCTTGGCTCAGAATACACAATGCTTGTTACAGCAACGTTGAACTTCCCTCCCCTCCTTCCTCCCTTGTCTGACCTGAGAGCCCGTTTGCCCTATTTGAAGCCCAACAAACCTCCACTGCTAATCCTGCCCTGGCTGTTCCTCCCACAACTTTCTATGCCACACCTGCAAGCCCTACAGTAGTTTCTACTCCCAGTGCCTACTACAGTGCTTGAGGGAGACCACAATTGCAGCGTGGTCCTCGCCAAAACAGAACTCCCAGGCCTTCCTATCGCAGAGGATCTAACCGTAATAACCGTAACTATTCTGCAGGGATACTTGGATTCTACCCCAACCCTAATCCACGACCCTCTGGGCCTCAATGCTGGTCTTGTAATCGCCATGGCCATATTGCCGCCCAATGCCCTCAACTCCAACAGACAAATGACTATGACCTCAGTCAGGCCTTTGCTGGCCTTCATTTAACCGTTGCTGCTGCTGATCCTAACTGGTACCCAGATAGTGGTGCCACGCACCACATGACCATGAACCCTGCTCCTCCCTGTCAAAACACAACCTTTTCCACTGACAATGTGATGGTTGGCAATGGAGCCACTCTGCCCATCAATTACACTGGTAATGTCCGTTTTTCCTCAGGACCCTATGTTTTTAATCTCTCAGATGTCCTACACATCTCTTCCCTTCGCAAAAATCTCTTATATGTTGCCCAGTTTACTCAAGATCAGCAAGTTAGCATCACCTTCTTCCCCACTCATTTCATCATTAAAGATTTAACCACAAACTCTATTCCATTTCAGGGCCCATGTAAGGATGGTTTGTACCCCATCACTCCTCAAGGTTCATCCACCCCTCAAGCCCTGCTAACCACCAGCACCAACCTGTGGCATAACCGCTTAGGCCATCCATCTCCTCAAATCCTGTGTGTGCTGGCTTCCCAAAAACAGCTCCTTCCTGCAGCTAACCTAGACAATTTTTATTCCTGTAATAGTTGTGCAATAGGAAAATCAACTAGACTGTCTTTTTCCCCTGTTGTACACCAATCAATAAAAGCCTTTGATTTAGTGCATTCAGATGTATGGATGTCCCCTGTCCCCTCAGTTTCTGATTTTAGATACTATCTTTTATTCACTGATGATTACACTAGGTACAGCTGGATTTTTCCCCTGAGCCTCAAATCTGAGGTCTTTTCCCAATTTTCCAATTTTCACCACCATCAAACACTTTCAGAGTGATGGTGGGAAAGAGTTTGATAATGGCTCCTTTAAAACCCTCTGTACCCAGCATGGTATTCAACACAGATTTTCATGTCCCCACACACCCCAACAGAATGGCCTGGCTGAACACAAACACAGGCACATCTCTTAAATGGGGCGAGCATTACTCTTATCTGCTGGTCTGCCCTATTCTTATTGGGCAGAGGCAGTTTCCACTGCTGTTTCCTTAATTAATGTGCTTCCCACCCCACCCTCAAATGGTCCAACCCTTACTTCACTCTATATGGTAAACAACCGCCTTACCACACTCTACGTGTCTTCGGTTCCACCTGTTATCCATACCATGGCCCATACAACAGCCATAAACTCGAACCCCGCTCACTACCCTGCACCTTTCTGGGGTATAGCCAGCACCATGCTGGCTATAGATGTCTTCATGTACACACTGGCCGTGTCTACATCAGTCGACATGTTATCTTTAATGAGCAACAATTCCCCTTCAAAATCTCTCAAACCGAGACTCCCTCAGATTTCTCCTTCCTCCCTGTGCACACCGCTCTCTCACCACCCCCTCACACTCCAGAACCAAGCCTGTCCCTTTCACCAACCCCACCACCAGCAACCCCTCCAACCCCATTCCCTTTCACCAACCCACCACCAGCAACCCCTCCAACCCCATTCCCTTTCCCCTACTCCAATTCTGCACCAGAACCATCCCCAACCTCTCCTGCCCCTCAACCAGAGGCACCCATAGTCTCTCGGCCCCCTAACATTCATCCCATGGTGACACGCAGCAAAGCTGGTATCTCCAAATCCAAAAATCTCCTATTTGCCTCTAGGTATCCACTTCCCCAAGCCTATGTTGTCACTGACCCTCCAGTTGAACCTACAACCTACAAACAGGCCTCTAACTCCCAAGAATGGACCCAAGCCATGAAAGCTGAATATGCTACCTTAAGGAACCAGCAAACGTGGTCCCTTGTCCCTTTACCACCACACGCCAATGCTGTTGGGTGAAAGTGGGTATATCGCATAAAGCGACATGCAGATGGCACAATACAGCGCTACACGGCACGTCTAGTGGCCAAAGGCTTCCATCAACAAGCAGGTCTTGACTACACAGAAACGTTTAGTCCAGTTAACAAACCCCCCACCATATGGGCTGTTCTTGCAATTGCTCTCTCTGCATTGGCCCCCAAGACAGATGGACGTCACCAATGCCTTTCTCCATGGTAACCTCACTGAAGAAGTGTACATGGTCCAGCCCCCTGGCTTCGTTGATCCTGCCCATCCTAACCATGTTTGCCGCCTCAAGAAGGCTCTTTATGGGCTCAAACAGGCCTCAAGGGCCTGGCTTGATCGTTTTCGTACCTTCCTACTCAACTATGGCGTCATGCAAAGTAGAGCGGATCCCTCAATGTTTATTTTCAGTAAAGACACTACTCTTATGTATCTGCTCCATTATGTCGATGACATTATCTTAACAGCGAACTCACAAGCTGCGGTCTCCTCATTCATGGCTACCTTGGCTCAAGCTTTTGCCATCAAGGACCTCAGTCCTCTGCATTATTTCTTGGGAATGGAGGCCAACAGCACTGTCAATGGCCTCCACCTCACTCAGACTAAGTACACCCTGGATATTCTTCAGCGTAGTGGACTCACAGACTGTAAACCAGCACTCACACATGTGGCTCCTAAGCAAATTCTGTCTTCTGTTGTTGGTCAACCCCTACATGATGTATCTGTCTATCGACAACTAGTTGGTGCCCTCCTCTATCTCACACTAACCTGTCCAGACATCTCATTTTCAGTGCAGCAGGTTGCCCAGTTCCTGAGTTCCCCTACGGATGTTCATCTCACTACTGTCAAGAGAATCATTAGATACCTCAAAGGCACCCTTGGCCATGGAATCACCATCAATCGCTCCCAGTTTCCCCTACAAATTCAAGGTTTTTCTGATGCGGACTGGGCTGGCGGCAAAGATACCTGTAATAAGGATCCCCCAGAATCCACGGAGATTGAGGATCAAGAAGGCTCTTTATGGGCTCAACCGGTTCTCAGTCAAAGACATGGGCACTTTGCACTACTTCCTTGGCGTGGAGGTCATCCCTACCACGGATGGCCTCTTCTTATCACAGCACCAGTACCTCCAAGATATCCTCACCTTGGTGCACATGGACGGAGCCAAACCTGTCTCCACCCCCCTTGCTGTTTCACCACCCCTCCACCTCAAAGATGGCTCCCCACCTGCTGATGCCACCCTATTTCGAAGAGTTGTGGGCAGTCTGCAGTATCTAAACCTCACCAGACCTGACATTTCCTTTGTTGTCAACCGCCTCTCTCAGTTCATGCACGCTCCCACAGAGCTCCATTGGCAGGCCTTGAAGCGTGTGCTTCGTTATCTCAAAGGCACCCTCCTCTTTGGCCTGCATCTTCATCGCCAAGCATCCAACCAACTTCATGCCGTCACCCATTCCTTTAGTACTCTCACTGCCTTTTCCGATGCGGATTGGGCAGGTGATCAAGACGACCGCAAATCCACTACAGCCTACCTTGTGTACCTCGGAGGAAACCTGGTGTCATGGAGCTCCCGCAAACAGAGGTCAGTCTCCCGCTCTTCCACAAAGGCAGAATACCGCGCAGTCGCATCCACAACTGCGGAACTCCTTTGGGTTCAGTCCCTCATGAAGGAACTTGGCATCACCCCCAACGGGAAACCCACCATCTCCTGCGATAATATAGGCACTACCTTCTACTGCGCAAACCCCGCTCTACATTCCAGGATGAAGCACGTGGACATCGACTTTCAATTCGTCCGTGACCAGGTCACCCGTGGCCTCCTACAAGTCCATCATGTGCCCACTGATGATCAGCTAGCAGATGCACTTACCAAGCCCCTGCCCCGGCAGCGTTTTCACCTGCTCCGCACCAAGATCGGCGTTGCCGACGGCACCACAGTCTTGCGGGGGCGTAATAAGGATCTCCCAGAATCCACGGAGATTGAGGATCAATCTCCTTGATCCTGTGTTATCTTAGGCCCAAAGAATCTCCCTGATTCTTTCCTAAACTTGTACATTAAATCCTGTAGATACTTTCCTAGTCTAGGTCTCTGATTTCCTTCCTAGTCTAAGTATTTATTTCCTAGTTAGTTTAACCTAGCATCTGTATAAATACCTCTCTACACTGTAAAGTTATTATTCAAGAAATACAAGGAAATTTCCTACCCCTTTAACCTGAAGGTCTGTAACAGGATTCTGCATATTCCTTGGGTCTACCCTCATCTCTTGGTGTGCAAAGAAACAGCGGACTGTTTCCCACTCCAGTTCAGAGGCCGAATATAGAGCCCTGGCCTACACATGTGCAGACACACTATGGCTCCTTAGCCTCCTTCGAGAACTAGGTGTTCTCCCTGCCCTGCCCATTAAACTCTACTGTGACAACCTCAGCACAAGCTTCATGACCAGAAATCCAGTCTTTCATGCCCGCACTATGCATATAGCCCTAGACTACCATTTTCTACGAGAACGGGTGGCTTCAGGAACACATCATGTCATGTTTGTCCCTTCTGATGTCTTGCTGATCTTTTTACCAAAGGGTTCTCTGTCAATCGCCACTTCACTCTTGCATCCAAACTTGTCACCCAAAGGGTGCCAAGTTTGCGGGGGGATGTTAGATAGCATATCCTAGTCGTGCATCCTAGCTAGATTCATCAGTATACTTATAATTGTACACTTGTAAACAGTTTAGGACAGATAAGGCAGTTAATGGACAGATGTCCAAAGTTAGTTATGTAGACAGTTTCTAGGCAGTTATGTCCTAGAAACAGATAAGGAGAGATAACTGTTCACAGTTATCTCTCCCTTCACACTGTATAAATAGAGCCTTTCAGTTATGAATGAAAACACAACATTCTGGCAAATTCTTCAAAAACCTTCTCTATGATTACCTTTGAACAAAAATTAGACAACCCATTCTAGTGTTGTCAGCTGAAAGGAAGAAAATAAGGTAACAATAACCATAATCTGATTGACAATGAGTGAAGTAAGATTTTATTGTATAGCTAATTATCTCATGGGCTCAGAAGAAAAGAACAAAAAGCATTCAAATTAGAGGCCAATATTTGCTATAGAAAAAAAGATGAGAGGGACAAGGAGCTTCTATATTCAATCAAATGAGAAAGACCAGACTCTTATTCCTTGTTACCGAATCTCTTGGAAATTATAGGACGGACATCATCAGCATTAACCAAGGTCTCTAAGAAGGGAAGTAATGAAATCAGAGCACTATCAGACGGATCATCAAACCAACTCTTTATAGGAATTCCGTTATTAACTTGCAAGCAGAAAACCTGAAATGATCAAAAGAAAAATAAGGGTAAACAGTTGGTTTATCCAGCAATTACAAGGTTCATTTCTTTCCACTTTTTCTCTCTGCCTGTCATTCTGCTTTATGTCTCTTCCTTTTGCGGGGTATAAAATTAGTAAGCTAATTATCACTTTCTTCCTTTCTTTATCCCTGTCCTCTTATGCCATTGGGAACTCAAAACCTACCAGAAAAGTCTTATAAAGCTTTCCGGCAACTTATAATGTATTTTTAGAAGACTGGCTTTCATTTCTGCCAGGACAAACACAAATGAACAGGAGATATACCTGTGGAGTATTATCAATTATGGCAACTTTTGCAAGATCGACACCTAGAACTGTCAAATCTTTAGTATAACTGCCATCTGAGAAAATGCATGATTCACGATAAAGTCGGCGAGATATAAACTTTGCATAGGGATCCAATATATCAAGAAGTTGTGCTGCATATATGCTTTGGCTGGCAGTGAAAATAACAACTTCAAACATTTCTGCCGCCCTCTCCAGGAATGCTTGGAGGTAAGGCCTCTGTTTCACGTATACTGTGTGCTCTTTCATGTTGAAAAAGACAGTAAATGTGAAGTCTGCATCATCACGATGCTCCAATGTAGAATGAACTAGTGTCTCTGCATACATACAGCATAAATTTTTAGCAGTAAAATAGACTTAAACATATATTTCTCAAATGAAACTATGAAGAGAAATTGCAGTTAGTTTAGACTGAATAATTCTATGTAGAAGATTGGATTGTGGATGCCTAATTGATCTAACCACACCAAGGGCATAACTGGTATAGCAGTCTGTCGGTCGTGATAGCCTATTTATATATATATCACAATTGAAGACAACTTTTATGACTGATTTATTCATTTCCCACTCTCCTTCGGACAAAGTTATCAAAATACGGAAATGGAAACAGAAAAACTAACACCAATCTTGGTGGCTCGGAGCATTATATATCTAAATCTTAGTGATGTGAATGCATGTGTATATATAATGTAGTACTTAACAAACATACAGGCACATATGGATGT
The DNA here is from genome assembly GCA_032719365.1 of Prinsepia uniflora. Classification (NCBI taxonomy): domain Eukaryota; kingdom Viridiplantae; phylum Streptophyta; class Magnoliopsida; order Rosales; family Rosaceae; genus Prinsepia; species Prinsepia uniflora. The sequence goes on from CM064868.1 coordinate 929,402, forward strand.
GTTTATCTGTACGGTATACATGCAAAAAATAAGCAACTTCTGGGCTAAAGAGAAGCCAGATGGTATATGTGGAATGTGCTCGCACATAGATCCATAACCTGCTTTGGATATTAATGCAATCCATACACAGAACTGATGATATAAGCACTATAAATTGGACAACTATCCAGAGTGAAATCATTAACTTCTGACATATTCACAACTTACCATCCAAATCAAGTACAAGAGTCACAGACTTTCTTTTTGGAGCATCCTCAGGGATCACGTTGGGTTGAAAATTTGACACAACATCCGATAATTCTGGTAAGTTTTTAATGAACAGCTGTGGATCAAAGGACTCTGCTTGATCTGAATCACAAGAATTAACAATAGTTTCCTGGTTGCAGGGGCTCATTTGCCCAATTCCCAAATACATTCCTGCACGATCTGTATCTGTAATGGCTTCACATGATTTATCATCATTAAAATGACCATTGCTGCTTCTGATTGTATCCTCTAGGAAAGGCAATACCATGTATTGTTCAGATACATCAAAGAACACATTTGGTTCAGTATATTTGTAATCTGGAAAGCAATTGGTTTCACTAAAATCATCATGAAATCCATTCTCGTTGAAGGGTAAGCTCGAAACGATCATGTCAGAAATGTAGAAATCTGATACATCGCAAGTTTGATTATCACATGAACTTCTGTTATCATCACTGTCACCAGCTCCTAACCCTGAAAAGTCAGCATTAGGTTAGCATACTAGATTTAGCTCTTAGTGGAACATATACATTACATGACTTGACAGTTCTGGACTACCACAAGTTTTAGATAAAGTTTGAGAATAGCTTTACAAATATTTATAGACTAAGGCAATCAACCGAGTTTGAGGCATACCTGTATCAGTGTGAGCATTTGGTTCACCATTTTCTTCGCCATGGACTTCACTGGACTCCAAAGCAGGAGAGAAAATTGTCTCCAAGTTTGATGAGGAGGTCTGAGAGGACTCCTGATAATTAATGAACCATTGTTATACAATCCTATAAGCAATTTCTAAGGCCAGAGAGTGCAAGGAGACAGAGGTAATAATGAATTTTCATTTAGAGGTTACTGTATCTACACGCAATTAAAAGGCATAATTTTCAAAACCTAAAATTCAAATAGAAAGATTGCAGCAAACCCATACATTTTTTTTCTCTCTTGGAAACTTAAGTCGGGCACTGACAGATTTCAACCTCCTCCCTCACACATAAAGGCCCAATGTCCATATGCAACTTATGTTTATGTTAAACCAAAGAAAATTATAACCCTGAATAAACTTTTAAAAACTAAATAGGAAAGAAAGATCAAATTGCTAAAGAAGAAATTGAAATTAATGCCGTGCACAACTATATAATACTTTTGTACAATAGTATTGACAAAGCACATATTGTTAAAAGATAATAGTTATAGTTGTTAGAATATCAGATACTTTTGTTATTTATGTAAAACCAACAGTGGCTATTATAATAAAATTCATCATTTTCTATCTGTGCACTATCTTATCATATAAATACTTCCTAAGATGAAAGGGCTGATTCCGGGCATTGACATGTCATATTTTGATGACTTAACAAATAAAACAAATTTCCCATACACAAGGGGAATGCACTATGTGTAATGACCACAAATTCTAATTCTATTCAGGAGTACCAAAATGACAAACCGAAAAAGTAAACACATGGTATCCACAACACAAGGAAAATTAAACACTTACCATTCTATCTGTTGTGGAATCGCACGATTGTTGCTCTATTTGACAACGTTGTTCATCCAGCAATTCCCGATGGTCAATTGCTTCATCACTTCCAGTTTCCTCAGTAGAAACTTGTGTGCTCGAAGAAACTATGAGAATAGTAAGAAGTTCTAACATTAAAAATTACACAAAATTTTTGGGTGCAGATGATAGTTACAAACTTTTCTGCATGAACACAACAACGTCATGTGTTGAAAACTTTCATTGTACACTCAATGTCAATGTAGAGCCATAAGAAGCATAAGAACATAAGAATTTTATAAAAAAAAAACTTAAAATATCTCCACTTATTAGATTACAAAACCAAAAGGCTCGCAATGCATAGAAAAATTAATAAAAAACTTCAAAATGATAAAGATTCTGAGTTTTATTTTCAGACTTTTGCTCAGCAGTGCAATATATTATCTTAGTTAATGAAATTATGATTTCACCCGTATAAGCTAGCATTGAATGTTAAAATCTGGATAGGCAGTATGAAACAGCTTGATCACTTCAATGCAAAAGTAATTCATCAAACATCAACTTTTTATGACTGATTTCTTACCCTCCTGGCAATCTGTACAAGAGTCAAAATCTGTTGTGTTTTCTGTTGTGTTTTCAGGTCTTCTAACATGAGAACATGCTTTCTTAGAAATCACACTTGATTTTTGACATACACGAAGACCATTTTTTTCTCGTAAACATCCCATGCTTGATTGAGCCTTCATTTTGAAAGATGGCATTTGATCTGTATTTGTGATGCGTACCAAAATCTTGACTGTGCCAGAAAAGTAATCAACATAAGAAGAAATTAAGAGATATCAATCTAAAGAAACTGTTGGAAACAATAAAAACCCAACAAATAGTAGAGGATCAAGCAACATACAGTTTGGTACTGAGATCCTCGTATGTCTGTCTGGGGTATATAATCAAATATTCATAATAATTATGACTAGCAATCTAAACTCCAAGTCTTTTTAAGTCTTCCCAAGACTGTATCAATCTGCCGCTAATGTATCTGTTATGGGGGGAAAAGATATTAAGCATCAGTATACAAATAAAGTAACTTGGATGCAGATAACCTACATATACCAAGTAGGTCAAGGAAGACTTAACCTAGGAAATTAGGACTTGAATTAACAAACTTTTCCAAATCAAGCAGTAACAACATAAAAGAATATGGCTATTAGCTGATTTTCCAATACTGAAATAAATCTAAAATTGGACTTCATAAGGAAGTTTCTAAAGATTTTATTTATATACAAACGTAGTTTGTTTCTCCTGCATGAAAACAACGTAAGACACCCGATAACACCACAGTTCATGTTAAATTCACCATGCAGTCAACGCGACCAAAGCTGCAAGACATGCATTCATCATGTCTGGCATTTGAAAAACCACATGTTTGTATGTGTACAATATACATCTATAAATTACTCTAATTGCCATACTTCATCGTTCAGGACTTATTTAATCATAATTTAATTACATTATCATTATCAATAGCAAATCCTGCTAGCTAATTCAGAAAGTCAATTGCTCCTCTAAAGCCAAAGTAACTGCCCTAACTAGAAATTTCCTCTAAATTTTTTAAAACGCATGCAAAAGTTTCCTCTTTTATCAAATGAAAGACCAGATAGTTTGAACATTTGATAGACAGACTGCCTATTAACCCTTTATTGAACATTTAAAAGTACTACAATTCCTGATCACATAACAACCTAGACTGACATATGGAACTTTTTTTTCCATTGTAAAACAAGTAAGCTAACGCAACAGCAAGGCTGTTTAAACTCGCTTACTAACCTAAAACGTTTTCATGCCATGCACCAGAGACCACAACACAAATACTGCCTCCTTTGCAACCCACTGCTCCAATCACCACTGCAAAGCAAAATAAAATTGCATTGACACATGTTTTTGAGTTCTCGAAACAGGATAAGAATAGTATCCACAACACTATATACTAGAATCAAATACAGAAAATTCCATCCCAAGAAAGGGGGCTTTGACCTCAAAATTTACTCCCTATCTCGTCGGCATCTAATACAAAATACAGAGCTGTTATGTATTTCAAACTTCAAACCCAAAAATCATTCAAACTGAAACTTTATAAAGTTAAAAATCGAAAGAAAAAAAAAAACAACTATACTCGCAGAAGAAGATTGACAGATGATAGAAAGCCTAAAGTAACATACTCATCTCAGCTCAAAATCCAAAACCGCAATTGCAAAGCTACAGAATTTCAGCAAAAGTTCAAGATTTAAAGACAACAAAGTGACTCACACCATAATATTCTCAAGGGGCTAAACCCCATTGACCGAAGAACTGCACACAAATAGTACAAGTATTTCCCGGAGGCCGAACAATCAAAACCCAACACAAGAACTCCAAAACCCCCAAACAGAAAGTCCAGTGACAGAAGAACTGCACACAAATCGTACAAGTATTTCCCGGAACTTTCTGTATTTCCCTCAAAACAGAAAGTCCAGTGACAGTTGGAAACAGTTAACTACCAAATCTACACAGTTGAAAGAAACCAAACAAGCAAGAAGACGAACCCAATTGAATTTGGAGCAACAGGAAAATGAAGCTGTAATTAGATAACTGAAATTACAATGATAATAATAATAATAAAGTGTAAATTAGATTAAACTTAAAAAGTGAAAAATTGAGAGGAAAATAGAAAATACCTGTACAGAAGCTGTTGACCCTCTTTTCTCTTTCCCTCTCTCTTCTTCTCTCTAAAATTCCCGGAGTCTCTGTGCTTCTCCCTCTTAACGGTCAGACAGGGATGATATGTCGGCTTCGCTTGGATCATACGGACGGCTCTGATGGGATCTTCGCGAACTGATAATCGCAAATGGGATTTTGCCACGTACCCCAGGGACCCAGCTCACCATGACGCGGTGACACGTGAGCTTTCGTGGAAACGGAGGGAGCTTGGCAAAAACTCCTGAACAGTGACCTGCCACCCCCTTTCTCAGCACGTGTACCATTTCGACAAGGTGAAAACCATAATCTGATTTTCTTTCTTTCTTAATCTTTTTCAAAATAGTCTAATTTTTTTTTATGAAAAAATAGTCTAATTTTCTTTTTGGCTAAAATAAATAAAATAAAAAATAAAAACTATATTTGTGGTTAATACTGAACACTTCGTATATACCCTTTTAAAAGTTGCTTGTCTACTACTTTCTTTGTATCACTTTCCAAAAATGTTGCTTTCAATTTGTATGAACTATTCTGCGGTTATTGTTAAATCACCGTGTAAACCGCCGATGATAAGTTTATTTATTTAGTCCTTATGAGAAGAAAATGAGGAAGCTGGACTGGGTCTTGGCCAATGAGGCTTGGCTACCTAAGTTCCCTAATTGCTTTGTGAAGTTCCTTAACCGTGGATTTTCCAACCACTGTCCTGGTTGCTTTGATTTTGGCCTTCTTCGGTCTAACCGTAGAGCCCCTTTTAAGTTTTTTGATTTTTATGTTGATCGGCCTGATTTTCTTGACATTGTTCAGCATGCTTTTGATTCCACTTGTTATGGTACCCATCAATATCGTCTGGTTAAAAGGTTAAAGTTTTCGAAGGCTGCTCTGAAGCTTATAAATAGAGGGCCTAATTCTGATGTTTCTAAGGAGGTCTTGAAAGTTAAGGTGGATCTTGATGATTGTCATTCCTGGTTGAGTGTTACCCCTCTAGATAAGGACTTGCTAGGTTGGGAGCAAACTTGTCTTCGGGGCGTACTCTATGTGTTTATTACAGTAAGAAAGCTTCTTTTGGCAGAAGTCTAGGCTCCGGTGAATGGCCGAGGGCGATCATTATACTGCTTATTTCCACAGTTTGGTCAAGAAAATATCCAATCGTAATCGGATTTCTTCCACTGGGCTACGTGATGGTAGTGTGACTTCTAATGAATCTGAGATTAAGACTGGGGCGGTTTATTTCTTTAAGAATCTGCTGGGAGTGCCCTCTATGGTGATTAATTGTAATTTTAGTGGGTTAATTGAAGAGTATATTGGGGATAGGGAGGCTTTGAACATGGTTCAAGAGTTTTCTGCTGAGTAGATTCGTAATGTGTGTTTCTAGCTCAAGCCTAATAAGGCACTGGGCTCTGACGGATTCAATGGATTGTTCTTCCAGATCGCCTGGAGTGTGGTGGGTAGTCACATTGTTGTTGTGGTTAGTGAATTCTTATCCTCAGGTTGCTTACTTGGTGAGATTAATGCCACAATTATCACCTTAGTTCCAAAAGTCTCTAATCCTTCCACCATGGCCGACTTTCATCCAATTTCTTATTGTAATACCCTTTGCAAAATTATTTCCAATGTAACACCCCGGAAATTCGAGGATTTTAATATTGTAATTTAATGTGTGAATTGACGTTTTTACCCTTGGGAATGGTATAACCAAATTGTTGACTTTTTGATTAGTGGGATAAATAGACCTTGACCTATGACCGTGACGTAGTTCGGGACGTCACGAGTTCATAGACAGGTGGCACGTCCAATTCGGACGATCAGGGAAAAAGTTATGACTATCGGAAGTTCAGGGGCATTACCGTAATTTGGACTTTTGGGGGGGAAATGTTGACTTTTCGTTTGGCAACTAATTTTCACATGACTCAAGGACCGTTAGGTAGGTCTCGACGTCCTGAGTCCGTAGACAGGCGGCACGCCGAAATCGGACCTCGTACGGGGAAGTTATGGTCAGAAACGTGAAATCGGGAGGTTCGTGTCTCGGTTTTCGTGTCGAATATTATATTTTAAAATTCTGATTGAAGGACACCTGGTGAGTGACAATTGGCTAGATTGGATCAGATCCACTAAGGGATTAAATAGCATTTAAACCTACTTTTAATTTCAGCCCTTGGATCTGAAATCCCTTGATCTGATCTCAGCCTTTGATCTCATTCTGAGATTCAATCCTGGCCCTTGATCCTTGTTCTTGTTCAGTATTAAAAATCATGGAATCATGCACCCATGTGTCCATTCTCACAAACCGTTTGTGCGATTTCTCCTTGGAACCAGCTCATCAGCCATCACCACTCAACCCCACACCTCAGACAACCAGCAGCCACCTTCCTGACGCCGGCCACCACTCCACGGCCACCCTCCACGGCGGCATTCCCTCAAACCCGTGAGTTACCATTTTCCTTCCCCGCTTCGAACCGTCTGTTTGTGACGTTGACATCGTTTGGTTACTGTTAGGACACGTCTAGGAGACCTTGACGACCAATTTGGACCCAGGACGGGACTGGGAAAACCGTCGACTCGCCGGAGAGGATAACCAGAACCGGCAACCAAACTTCCCGTCGATTTTCAGGTAATCTCTTAGACCTAAAACCTAATTCTATTTACACAGAACCATTCTAGAGATTAAGACGAGTAGTTAGGAATCAAACTGGACAAAAATGACTGAGAAATGATGAAATGGTAACCGGGTCATGATCGCGGGTCTGATCGACCCGAGTTACAGGAATACGGGTCGACCCGTCTGAGGACAGCGGTGCTGACATGGCACCCTGTCAGTCTGTCAGGTGACGTGGACCAACCGTGAGCCGACACGTGTCACATGTCAGTGCACGGTCAGCACTGACATGTCAGTGACGTGGACCAGTCAGGGACTGCCACGTGTCACTGACATGTCAGTGACGTGGACCAGTGACGTGCTGACACGTGGCACATGTCAGATCTGACACGTGGACTGACAGATCAGTGAGGTGGACCAATCGGATGTCGACACGTGGCACCTGTCAGAGTCTGACATGTCAGACCTGACAGCTGTCAGATGACGTCAGCATGACGTCATGCTGACGTCAGCAGGGACTGTTCCTGCGTTGACCGACGCGTTGACTGGCGCGTGTGGGCGCGTGTGAACAGTATTTTTGGTGGGACCACCACCATTCTTTAGGTTTCGACGATCCGGATCCAATGGCGGTGGTTTCGGGTCGATCGGAGATCATTAAGTTGGTCAAATTAAGGTTTATTGCCTTGGAAAGCGCGTTCAGGCGGCTTTTCCGGACCGGTTTCAGTCTAGGGTTTCATAGTTGAATGTTAGGGGTTTCTATTGACCTTTGCATATGCTTTGGATATGACAGGGATTGTATAATCGTACCAGAACGAGTGTGTACGTTCGGTTTTCAGCAGGACTGTACTGTGAGTGGGCCCGTTTTCATTAAACTCTTGCATGCTTAAATGTTTTCTGATTTACTTATATGTTCACATGCTAGAATCTATAAATGGTTTTGATGATATTGAGATTTCGGTTATGGCACGTTTCACGGTATTTGGGCATGAGACCCGTTTGATGAAACGTAACGATCGGTTCAGATTTTACCTATGTATACATATATGTTTGCATGTGGATATCAATAAAATGTATTTAGTACTGCACTGTATAATCCTTTCATATTATATTGTCTCCTCCGGATGAGGTACCCCGGAGAGGTCACGGACGTCTAGTACGTCCAGCGTCTATGACGCTAAGCATCGGGGATGCTGTACCCGAACGGGGTTCGGGGATTGAACTCGGAAGTTGAGACCCGAGTGGCACGCGTAGCCTTGTGATTGTGACCTTATTGACGTCAGGGACGTCAGACATCAGGGATGTCGGATTGGAGTGTATAGTGCAGTGGCTAAATTTATGGTTATGGTTTTATTACATGCCTTACGATTCATATTATATTATTTATGATTTTAAATGATGCTGCATGCATGTTTGGAAAACGGAGGGGTAAATTATATGTTTTAATTATTAAACGATTTCATAAACTTGAATTTCGGTCCACTCACTCTTAATGTTTTGATAACCCCTCCAGGTCGTGAAACTGAGGTAGAGGAGGAACCTGAGGCTGAGGCATAGATCTACTTCTGCGTACCTGATCCCCTGTTGGGCGGTGTACCCGCAGGTTTACTTTAGAGTCATGCTCGCAACTTGTAATTTTGGATTTCATCCCTTGTCTGACATTCGTTTAATTCGGATTTGATGTATGACTTTAATTTGGTTATTTATGCATTTAAATGTTTTAAGGTTAAAATTGGTATGAATTATTGGGTGTCAGACGGGAGCAGGGCACGTCCCCTTGTGGTCCCTGTGGGATCGGGGCGGGTCCTGTCATCCAAGCCAATTGCTAATCGGATTGTTGGGATTCTACCTTCTATCATTAGTGATAATCAGTTGGCTTTTGTGCATGGTCGTCAGATCGGGGATAATTTTTTGCTGGTTCAAGAGTTGATGTGTGGTTCTCATCTGAATAAAGGTGTGCCCAGATGTATGGCCAAAGTTGACATTTTGAAAGCTTATGCTTCTCTGAACTGGGGATTTCTCTTAAAAGCGATGAAGGCGTTTAATTTCCACCCAAGCTGAGTGGTTAGGTAGAAACATGCATTTCCACTCCTCGTTTCTCGATTGTGGTTAATGGGGAGCTGGTGCGTTTTTTTAAAGGAAAGCGGAGCTTACGGCAAGGGGATCATCTTTCGCCTTATTTGTTTATAATTGCTATGAATATCCTTTCTCGGATATTGAGGGCTAGAATTGTTTTTTTTTCCTTCGATTCAAGTATTACTAAAGGTGTGGTAAAGTAGGTTTTTCGCATTTGGCCTTTTCTGATGATCTTCTGGTTTTTTGTCATGGTGATAGTTCTGCTAGAGTTATTAATAATACCTTAGTAGTGTTTTCCAGGGCCTCAGGTTTGGTTCCTAATCAGTCCAAGAGTAATGACTTTGTGGCAGGTGGGTCTAATCGTCTCTTGGGTCGAATGATGAACATTTTTGGGTTTAGAGAGGGTTCTCTCCATGTTCGGTATTTGGGCGTCCATTTGATTTCTTCCAAACTTGGGTTCTATGATTGCCAACCTCTTCGTGAGCGTATGAAAGCATGGATTAGTAGTTGGGAACACCGTAAGTTTTCTTTTACTGGTAAACTCCAATTAATTAAGTTGGTGTTGTGTAGTATGCAAGTTTTGAGGTCTTCTCATCTATCTATTCTGAAGAAAAATTTTTGTGACTTAGAGGCTAAATGTTGTAGGTTTTTGTGGTCTGGTAATGTGTCAGGGAGGTACCATGCTAAAGTGGCGTGGAACGAAATTTGTAAAAGGAAAGATGAAGGAGGATTAGGGTTGCGACAACTTCACTTGTGGAATGCGGCTCTAATGGCTCGTCATATATGGTGCCTTTTTTATTCTGAAAAGCTTAGTCTTTGGGTTAAGTGGGTCAAGAATTATTTTATTCGTGGCCAGTGTTTTTGGTGTCTTATCCCGCCTTCTCAATGTTCTTGGAATTGGAGGAAACTGCTTAAGTTGAGACCTCTCGTTAGGCCTTACATTAAAGCAGTGATTGGGATTGGAACTGATGTGTTTATGTGGTGTGATAATTGGCTTGATATTGGCCATTTAGTGGCTTTGGTGGGTGGTGGGCGATTCTGGTTTGGCCGTTTACGCCAAGGTCAGTACTGTAGTCAATGGCTCAGTCTCGTGTTGGCCTTCTCTGCTTTCTCCAATGATTAGATTGGTTAGTGCTATTGTAGAAAGGTTTGGCCTAAATGCTACAGCTCTCGATTCCTATTGCTGGGTTGGTGAACCTTCTGGGAGGTTTTCTTCGTCTTCTATGTGGAATAGCTTGTCTCCTGCTGCTCTTATTGTTCCTTGGCATCGATTGGTGTGGTTCTCTAGTCATATTTCTAGGGCAAAATTTATTTTGTGGCTTGTTGTCTGTTACAGGTTATCTACGTTGGATAGAATAAGGAACTTCAATGTTCATGGTAATGAGTTGTGTTTTCTTTGCAATCTTGCTGTTGAGTCCCATTATCACCTTCTTTTTTTATTGTCCGTTCTCTTCCTATGTGTGAGAGCGAGTGTTGTTTCGGTGTGGAATTTCATGACAGCTCCCTCAGTGGCAGTCTTTTATTCCTCAGCTCTCTAGATGGTGGGGTGGTAAGTCTTTTAGATCTACTGCTTGTAAACTTGCTCTAGTTGCTTCTGTCTATGAGATTTGGTTAAAACGCAACCAAAGAGTGTTTGGACATCCCCCAAGTCTCCAGATGTTGTTTCCCTTTCAATTTGTAATATAATTAGATCCCGTTTAAGTACTTTAATTAATAGGCATTGCAATATTAATGTGTTAGAAACTCTAAGATGGAACATTAACCTTTTGAGTAGGGTAGTTGTTGTGGTTCTTTGTGTCCATTATTTGGTTGGTGGTTTGTTCCTCTTTGTGTCTTGTTGTGTTGGCTCTTTGCTTCCTTTGTCCATTTGGGTCTTGCTTTGCAGGTTTTATTGAATCTTTTTATTTAACAAAAAAAAAGTAATTTTTCACGTTCATGTTACGCTAAAGTATTAAATTTATCTTAACTAAATAGTTAATGCGTTGATGAATTATCTTTTAAAATACGAAGAAAAACAAATCATTCCATTATCAGATTATCTTTTTGTTTAAACAAATTATTAGATTATGTTTTCTTTAATCGAAAGGATTACTTCACTAAAAGAATGGAATGGAAGACAAAGACACTCATTGGGTGCACCACATGCGGTGTTCGGGGTCTCATTAAAACCTTAGTCATAAAACCCAGCTAATTCGTAGAAATCCTATGAGAGAAAAATAATACCCCCCAACAAACCCAAACAGACCATAACTCAACAAAAAAGATTAACCCCATATCTTTCTCCACCAGGGGTGTCAGCCAAGGTGGAAACATAGGACTCCAATCCGTTCTTTCTTGAGATCCCTTGCCTTCCTGAGCTAAGCTGCGAGCAATCACGTTCATCGTATGAGGAACCGCCATCAAACGATCCAAAGGAAACCCAAGGACCTTGAATAGAGCCATAGCCTCCCGAGCCGCCAAACCAATCAATGTCCATAGATGATAAGTTGTCTTAATAGTGTTGACAACTTCCACAAAGTCAGTCTCCACTATCACATCTCTAATCTCCAACCATTGTAGTTGAAGCAGCCCTCGGTGTATATCCTCACTTTCCATGGCTACAATCGACCCCTCCGGTAGCCCTAGCCCTAAGTATCCAGCCACTAACAGAATCCCCTACTACCCCTCCTACGCTTCAGTCAAGGGTTTCCAGAATGACTGCCACATCACAATTAAACTTCACCATTTATTCCGGGGGCTTGGTCCATCTAGTCACGCGGGCCAAAGATGTAACAACCCGTACCTACGGGAAGGGTAAAAATGTACTTTTGTGAAGTTTTGTAAAAAGGACGATTTTGCCCTTGTGAATAGTAAACGAAAAGTTGACTTTTTGTCCTATCGATTGGATGAGTGTTAGCCCTTGACCGTGACGTAGGTTAGGACGTCACGAGTCCGTAGACAGGCGGCAGGTTCGATTCGGACAACCGGAGGAAAAGTTATGATGTACGGAAGGTTGGGGGCGTTACCGTAATTTTGAGTTAAGAGGGGAAATGTTGACTTTTTGGAGGATTTGTGGTTTTCACGTAGACCGAGGACCGTTGGATAGGCCTCGACGTCCTGAGTTCAACGACAGGCGGCACGCTGTCATCGGACGTCGGACGGAAAAGATACGGGTCTGGAAAGTCTAAGGGCAAAATGGTAATTTTGTGCAGGAGGGGCATTTTGGTCATTTTCCCTCAGCCCAATCAGATAAGGGCAAGTGGCAGATATTTTTGGGCTGGCCAATAGCTGATGGACACGTGGGGGACACTAGATGGTTCTGGGAGAGACTTAAGTGTGCACGGCCACACAATATGCACGTTCAAACCGTGCATTTTGCTTGAACACAGAGAAACAGAGGGGAACATTTAGGGAGACAGTGATCGATTCAGGGGGAGATTGAGTGAAGAGTGAGTTGAGAGAGTGACATAGAGATAAGGAGGAGCTGGTGATCGTGGTCTGGTGGTGCAACCGTGCACGGAGGCGACGTGGTGGCTGGTTGGATACTTGGAAGAAACAGAGGAGGCCGTGGACGGTGGTGGCTGTTGTGTTGTGTGGTGGACGGATTCAAGGTACTAGGAGACTCAGGAGGTTGAGGGGAGTCCCACGAGCACCGTGGTGGGTGACGGTTCTCACGGCGGCGCCGGAATCGAAAGGTAATTTCTTTCGCCCTGTTTTTTTGTGGATTTTCATTTGAAGAGTCGTGGACCTAGAGCTAGAATCGACAGGTTTGGTGAGTGAAGGGAGGTTTAGGGAGGTCCTAGGAGTCGTTTGGGGTGGTTGCCGTGACGGGAGGTTCACGGTAGGTGGTGGTTCGACGGCGGGTCCTCTGTACCCTGTTTTAGCCGTGATTTTCAAACTTGAAGTCGTGGACTTCGGGGATGAATCGACGGATTCTGTGAGTTGGGTAGGACTAAGTAGGGTCCTAGGAAGGTGCTGGTATCACCACCGTGAAGGGGGGAAGCAGTGGACGGCCGGGAAGGAAAACAGGGCTCACGGGCAATGTTTTTCGAGGATGAAGACGAGGGGTTTTAGGCCGTGATTTCTGGATTTTAGGACTGGGTTTGGTTGCAGGGGACTGAACGAAGCTAATGGTATTGAAATGGGGAAGAATGGTGGAGGAACGGAGGAGAACCGGTCACGCCGGTTCAACACAGTTGAACCGGGTGACTCGAGGTTGAAGATGCACTGTAGCAAGCGCGTGAGGCCCACGCGCAGCCACTTTGGGCGGCGCGTGGGGGCGCGTGAGAAGGAATCCGGTCAAGCGTCCAACATGAGTTTAGCCCTAAATGTCCTAAGGAATCCAATGGTATAGTTTTCGGGTTAATCGGACGGTGTTACGGAACGGTTCGGGAATCCGTACGGTTTAGGGTTTCGGATTAAAATATTATTAAATTCCCGAAAAAATTGGGGAAAATAGGGAAGGTATCCTTGATGTTATTGTGACCCTATTTGGTATCTATTGACAGGACGGGAGACACCAGAGACGGTTGAGGAGCGCACGGAGCGCGAGTGACGTGTTGTAAACTGTGAGTGGACTTTTTCTTACTTCCGAGCATGCCTAACTGTTTTATTAATATTTTATGCTTTTATATGTGTTTATATGTGATTGAGATGTTGCACGTTTTTCGAGACGTTTTTTTGGGATTTTGCACGTTTTTCGAGAAAAAGCGGGTTTTCAGAGTTTGATGTTATCATTCAGAAATTTAACCTAAAAACGTTTTCTGATGATGGTAAATAGGTTATGGAATATGATTTGGGATTTTCCTATGGTTTTCCGGATTTGGGTTCGGGATGTCGGTTCTGAACGCCGGAAGGGCTTCGAACCGGGGATTTCGAATTCGAATTTGGCGATGGATTTTGAATTAGTTTTACACTGGATATGGATTGGATTTGCTGGATCTGGATATGGGTTTAAAGACCCGGATACTGATTTGACGGGGGACGGGCCCGGATTGAGTTTAAAGACTCGGGAGTTTAAAGACTCGGATATTACGATATTACCCCCATAGGCCTATTGAGTTTAAAGACTCGGGAGTTTAAAGACTCGGATTTATATGTGAGGCCTGGTTGAGTTTAAAGACTCGGATAGGTCCAGCAGGTTTGATCGGGTTATACTCTGTTTCTTATGATGTTTCATATTATGATTTTTCTAATATTTCATTGGCATGCCTGGTTTTAAACCGGAGGGAACAAATGATTTTATTTCCTTACTTTGATTTGCTGGTAAACGGTTTTAAACCTTCATTCCTTTTGGTCCACTCACACCTTTTTGTTTTTAATTTCCCTCCAGGTCGTGGTGATAGCGCTGGGGTGAACGTTGAGGCAGATATCGAGGCATAGGGCTTCCGACGTTCTTCCGTTGCGGACTTAGACTTGTAGGACTTTTGGTGCCCATTTTGTAGAACGATGCTCTGGCTTACTGTTGTATATATTTTCTCCTTCGTCTGATGGTTATGCTTATAGTTGTATTAAGTTTCTTTTTGGTGTTGTAAGTGTGATTATCAGACGGGAGCAGGGTCCATTCCGAGTATCGAGGTGATATTTGGGACGGGTCCTGACAATTGGTATCAGAGCATAGGTTGTGTCAATTTGTGTTGGGTCTAGGTTGTTATACTAACTCTATGCCTCTTTCAGCGTACGATTGATCATGCCTCCGAGACGTGAACCCCCTCCACGACCTGAAGATGAAGCGGCGAGAGGGACTGAGAGCGCTTCGATTGAGAGAGCCCAGAGGCTTGGGGCTACTACGTTCAGCGGTGGGGCTGATCCCGAGGAAGCTCACCGATGGATCACCCGACTAGAACGTATTTTTGGGGTGATGCACTGTCCTCCCGAGGATCGGGTATTGTTAGCTACTTTTTTGTTGGATGGAGCTGCCTACGAGTGGTGGTACACGCTGGAACTGTCCGGCTGGGATGCACATACCGTGACCTGGGAGACTTTCCGGGAGCGGTTTCTAGATCAGTACTATCCCCGTTCTTTTAGGGATGCGAAGGAAGCGGAATTCCTTCACTTGAAGCAAGGAAACTTGACAGTTGCTGAGTACGAGCAGAGGTTCCAGATGCTATCTCGTTTTGCTCCGGCATTTGTGGCGACTGAGGCGGAGAAGTGCCGCCGGTTTGAGTTGGGTCTCCGGGGAGAGATCAGGGCCATAGTGACAGCCGGCTCTTTTGCTACATTCCGAGAGTTGTCTGATGCTGCTGTCAGGGTGGAGGCCAGTTTACCTGCTCGACCACAGTATTCGGGCAGTGTTCGACGCCGAGAGCAGTCATTTCCAGGAGCATCGAGTCAGAGGCCCCCGAAACGGGGTAATTTTGGTGGATCACTATCGGCTGGTGGAGCCCGGTATGGCAGACCAGGCAGTTTCCAGGGCTCAGGATTTCGAGGAGCTAGGTCACAGCCGACTCCTCAGGCGAGTGCGACTTCAGTGGCTTCTACAGGGAGGCATACCGGTGGATCCGGTAGGGACACTTGCTTCTATTGTGGGGAGCGAGGACATTTCCGTCGGGAGTGCCCATTGTTAGCTCCGGAGGGTGGAGCAGGCAGGGGTGCAGCAGAACCCGGGCGGAGTACCGCTTCAGTATCAGGGGCGGCAGGCCCTAGGGGTGGTGGTGGTGCCACGAGCAGTTCCAGAGGGCACGGTAGGTCATCGGGACCACAGGCGCGAGTTTTTGCGATGACTCAGTAGGAGGCTAGGTCAGCACCGGGAGTGGTGACAGGTACACTCACCATACTTGGTCACACTGTTTTTACTTTGATAGATCCCGGGGCTACCCATTCATTTATAGCTCGGAGTTGTAGTCTGGTTAAGGAGAGGGAGGTGTCTACTTTGGATTGTGCGTTAGGAGTGAGTACACCTACTGGGGAGGTGTTGGTAGTGACTCAGGTTTTGAGAGAGTGTCCGGTAATGGTAGGCCAGGTGGAGTTACTGGCAGATTTGTTACTCTTGGATTTACGGGACTTTGATGTGATCTTGGGTATGGACTGGTTGACGAGACATCATGCTTCTATCGAATGTTTCGATAGGAGAGTGACTTTTCGGAGTCCCGGATTATCAGAGACTACATTTCAGGGGGATCAGCGTGCACTTCCTACGGGAGTTATTTCGGCACTCGAGGCTAGTAAACTGTTACGTAAGGGGTGCCAGGGTTACTTAGCTCATGTGGTGGATACGCGTGCTACGCCAGAGAGGGCGGAGGATATACCAGTGGTACGGGAGTTTCCCGATGTTTTTCCCGAGGAGTTGCCAGGACTACCCCCACACCGAGATCTTGAGTTTACGATTGAGCTTCTACCAGGTACACAGCCTATTTCTCAGACTCCTTATCGTATGGCACCTGCAGAATTGAGGGAACTTAAGGCCCAGTTGCAAGAGTTGGTCGATATAGGATTCATTCGACCGAGTATGTCACCTTGGGGAGCACCTGTTTTGTTTGTCAAGAAAAAGGATGGAGGATTGAGATTGTGTGTGGATTACAGGCAACTGAATAAGGTAACTATTCGGAATAAGTACCCCCTACCCCGGATTGATGATTTGTTTGACCAGCTCAAGGGAGCACAGTATTTCTCGAAGATTGATCTTCGCTCCGGCTATCTCCAGTTAAGGGTTAAAGAGGAGGATATACCGAAGACAGCTTTCCAGACCAGGTACGGTCACTATGAGTTTGTGGTGATGCCTTTTGGTTTGACTAATGCCCCAGCAGCTTTTATGGACCTTATGAACCGAGTGTTCCGGCCCTACTTGGATCGTTTTGTGATTGTTTTCATTGATGATATTTTGGTGTATTCGAAGAGTGCGAAGGCGCATGAGAAACATCTGAGGATCGTGCTTAAAACGTTGAGGGAGCATCAGTTGTATGCGAAGCTCAGTAAGTGTCAGTTCTGGTTGACCAGTGTTGGATTTCTTGGCCATGTGATTTCGGCCGAGGGCATTCGTGTGGATCCTCAGAAAGTTGAGGCGGTAGCCAATTGGGAACAGCCTAAGACGGTGACGGAAATCCGGAGTTTTCTGGGTTTGGCAGGGTATTACCGGCGTTTTATTGAGGGCTTTTCTATTCTTGCAGCACCGTTGACGAGGTTGACACGGAAGGGAGTTCGGTTTGAGTGGGATGAGAACTGTGAACAGAGTTTCCAGGAGCTTAAAAGGCGGTTGACATCTGCTCCTGTGTTAGCCCTTCCAGATGATAGTGGGGAGTTCGAGGTGTACAGTGACGCTTCTTTACAAGGTTTGGGATGTGTCTTGATGCAGCACGGGAAAGTGATTGCTTATGCTTCCCGGCAATTGAAACCTCATGAGGTGAACTACCCTACACATGACTTGGAACTGGCTGCGGTGGTTCATGCATTGAAGATTTGGCGACATTACTTGTACGGTGAGAAGTGCAGGATCTTCACGGACCACAAGAGTTTGAAGTATTTGTTCACTCAAAAGGAATTGAACCTCAGACAGCGCCGTTGGTTGGAGTTACTTAAGGACTATGACTGTACTATTGAGTATCATCCAGGGAAGGCTAATGTGGTAGCCGATGCTCTGAGCAGGAAGTCAGCTGGTTCTTTGTCGCATCTGAGGACAGTACGGTTACCTTTGCTGGTTGAGCTCCGTAAGTTGGGAGTAGAGTTGACTGTGGATGATCAGGGAGCACTCCTAGCGAGTTTCCATGTGCGACCCGTTTTGATTGATCAGGTGATTGATGCTCAGTTTGAGGACCCTATTCTGGGCATCATTCGGATTGAGGTCGAGGCTGGAGAAAGACAGGATTTTGAGATTCGTGAGGATGGAGCCTTGGTTAAGAATGGACGGTTGTGTGTACCTGAGGATGAAGTTTTGAAGAAGGTGATACTGGATGAGGCTCACTGTTCAGCTTATGCGATGCATCCTGGTGGGACCAAGATGTATCGTACACTTCGAGAGCATTATTGGTGGTCAGGGATGAAACGTGAAATTGCAGAGTATGTCAGTAGATGCTTGATTTGTCAACAGGTAAAAGCCGAGCGGCAGAGACCTTATGGAGCAATGCAACCTTTGCCGATTCCCGAGTGGAAATGGGATCACCTGACTATGGATTTTGTGTTCAAGCTTCCGAGAACACCGAAGGGACATGATGGTGTGTGGGTTATTGTGGATCGACTTACGAAGTCTGCTCATTTCTTGCCAGTACGGGAGAACTTCAGGCTGGAACAGTTTGCACAGTTGTTTATTAATGAGATTATTCGATTGCATGGGACTCCGGAGTCGATAGTATCTGATAGAGATCCGAGATTTACTTCTCGATTTTGGCAGAGCTTACAGGAAGCTTTTGGAACTAAAGTACACTTCAGTACTGCTTTTCATCCTCAGACTGATGGGCAGTCTGAGCGGACTATTCAGATTCTCGAGGATATGATGCGAGCTTGTGTGCTTCAGTTTCAGGGTACTTGGGAATCACATCTGCCTTTGATGGAGTTCGCTTACAATAATAGTTTTCAGGAGAGCATTGGGATGGCTCCTTACGAGGCTTTGTATGGGCGGCAGTGTCGGACTCCATTGTGTTGGACTGAGGTTAGTGAGAGGAGGTTGACTACTTCTGAGCTGGTGGAGCTTACTCAGGAAAAAGTGGCACTGATTAGGGATCGATTGAAGGCAGCGCAGGACCGCCAAAAGAGCTACGCTGACCGTAGGATCAGGGATTTGGAGTTTGCTGTTGGAGACTGGGTTTTCTTGAAGCTATCTCCTTGGAAAGGGATTGTACGATTTGGCAGATGAGGGAAGTTGAGTCCTCGCTACATTGGACCGTATGAGATCTTGGAGCGGATTGGTCCTGTAGCCTATCGATTGGCCTTACCAGCAGATTTGGAAAAGGTACATAATGTCTTTCATGTTTCTATGCTTCGGAAATATATTCGAGATGATTCGCATGTTTTGGAAGCACAACCAGTGGAACTGAGGGAAGACTTGAGTTTTGAAGAGCAACCTGTTGCAATCTTGGATCGGAAGGATAAAGTGTTGCGAAGGAAGACGGTTCCCTTAGTGAAGGTATTGTGGAGAAATCATCAGGTAGAAGAAGCTACTTGGGAACCCGAGGCCTTGATGCGAGAACAGTACCCTTATTTATTCCACTGAATTTCGGGGACGAAATTCTTTTTAGGGGGGTAGATTGTAACAACCCGTACCTACGGGAAGGGTAAAAATGTACTTTTGTGAAGTTTTGTAAAAAGGACGATTTTGCCCTTGTGAATAGTAAACGAAAAGTTGACTTTTTGTCCTATCGATTGGATGAGTGTTAGCCCTTGACCGTGACGTAGGTTAGGACGTCACGAGTCCGTAGACAGGCGGCAGGTTCGATTCGGACAACCGGAGGAAAAGTTATGATGTACGGAAGGTTGGGGGCGTTACCGTAATTTTGAGTTAAGAGGGGAAATGTTGACTTTTTGGAGGATTTGTGGTTTTCACGTAGACCGAGGACCGTTGGATAGGCCTCGACGTCCTGAGTTCAACGACAGGCGGCACGCTGTCATCGGACGTCGGACGGAAAAGATACGGGTCTGGAAAGTCTAAGGGCAAAATGGTAATTTTGTGCAGGAGGGGCATTTTGGTCATTTTCCCTCAGCCCAATCAGATAAGGGCAAGTGGCAGATATTTTTGGGCTGGCCAATAGCTGATGGACACGTGGGGGACACTAGATGGTTCTGGGAGAGACTTAAGTGTGCACGGCCACACAATATGCACGTTCAAACCGTGCATTTTGCTTGAACACAGAGAAACAGAGGGGAACATTTAGGGAGACAGTGATCGATTCAGGGGGAGATTGAGTGAAGAGTGAGTTGAGAGAGTGACATAGAGATAAGGAGGAGCTGGTGATCGTGGTCTGGTGGTGCAACCGTGCACGGAGGCGACGTGGTGGCTGGTTGGATACTTGGAAGAAACAGAGGAGGCCGTGGACGGTGGTGGCTGTTGTGTTGTGTGGTGGACGGATTCAAGGTACTAGGAGACTCAGGAGGTTGAGGGGAGTCCCACGAGCACCGTGGTGGGTGACGGTTCTCACGGCGGCGCCGGAATCGAAAGGTAATTTCTTTCGCCCTGTTTTTTTGTGGATTTTCATTTGAAGAGTCGTGGACCTAGAGCTAGAATCGACAGGTTTGGTGAGTGAAGGGAGGTTTAGGGAGGTCCTAGGAGTCGTTTGGGGTGGTTGCCGTGACGGGAGGTTCACGGTAGGTGGTGGTTCGACGGCGGGTCCTCTGTACCCTGTTTTAGCCGTGATTTTCAAACTTGAAGTCGTGGACTTCGGGGATGAATCGACGGATTCTGTGAGTTGGGTAGGACTAAGTAGGGTCCTAGGAAGGTGCTGGTATCACCACCGTGAAGGGGGGAAGCAGTGGACGGCCGGGAAGGAAAACAGGGCTCACGGGCAATGTTTTTCGAGGATGAAGACGAGGGGTTTTAGGCCGTGATTTCTGGATTTTAGGACTGGGTTTGGTTGCAGGGGACTGGACGAAGCTAATGGTATTGAAATGGGGAAGAATGGTGGAGGAACGGAGGAGAACCGGTCACGCCGGTTCAACACAGTTGAACCGGGTGACTCGAGTTTGAAGATGCACTGTAGCAAGCGCGTGAGGCCCACGCGCAGCCACTTTGGGCGGCGCGTGGGGGCGCGTGAGAAGGAATCCGGTCAAGCGTCCAACATGAGTTTAGCCCTAAATGTCCTTAGGAATCCAATGGTATAGTTTTCGGGTTAATCGGACGGTGTTACGGAACGGTTCGGGAATCCGTACGGTTTAGGGTTTCGGATTAAAATATTATTAAATTCCCGAAAAAATTGGGGAAAATAGGGAAGGTATCCTTGATGTTATTGTGACCCTATTTGGTATCTATTGACAGGACGGGAGACACCAGAGACGGTTGAGGAGCGCACGGAGCGCGAGTGACGTGTTGTAAACTGTGAGTGGACTTTTTCTTACTTCCGAGCATGCCTAACTGTTTTTATTAATATTTTATGCTTTTATATGTGTTTATATGTGATTGAGATGTTGCACGTTTTTCGAGACGTTTTTTTGGGATTTTGCACGTTTTTCGAGAAAAAACGGGTTTTCAGAGTTTGATGTTATCATTCAGAAATTTAACCTAAAAACGTTTTCTGATGATGGTAAATAGGTTATGGAATATGATTTGGGATTTTCCTATGGTTTTCCGGATTTGGGTTCGGGATGTCGGTTCTGAACGCCGGAAGGGCTTCGAACCGGGGATTTCGAATTCGAATTTGGCGATGGATTTTGAATTAGTTTTACACTGGATATGGATTGGATTTGCTGGATCTGGATATGGGTTTAAAGACCCGGATACTGATTTGACGGGGGACGGGCCCGGATTGAGTTTAAAGACTCGGGAGTTTAAAGACTCGGATATTACGATATTACCCCCATAGGCCTATTGAGTTTAAAGACTCGGGAGTTTAAAGACTCGGATTTATATGTGAGGCTTGGTTGAGTTTAAAGACTCGGATAGGTCCAGCAGGTTTGATCGGGTTATACTCTGTTTCTTATGATGTTTCATATTATGATTTTTCTAATATTTCATTGGCATGCCTGGTTTTAAACCGGAGGGAACAAATGATTTTATTTCCTTACTTTGATTTGCTGGTAAACGGTTTTAAACCTTCATTCCTTTTGGTCCACTCACACCTTTTTGTTTTTAATTTCCCTCCAGGTCGTGGTGATAGCGCTGGGGTGAACGTTGAGGCAGATATCGAGGCATAGGGCTTCCGACGTTCTTCCGTTGCGGACTTAGACTTGTAGGACTTTTGGTGCCCATTTTGTAGAACGATGCTCTGGCTTACTGTTGTATATATTTACTCCTTCGTCTGATGGTTATGCTTATAGTTGTATTAAGTTTCTTTTTGGTGTTGTAAGTGTGATTATCAGACGGGAGCAGGGTCCATTCCGAGTATCGAGGTGATATTTGGGACGGGTCCTGACAAAAGAGGCCCCCTAAAAGGTTTGTTGTAAGCCAGAATACTCTAAATGAGCCGCTATAGCTGCCTCATAAACCACCCCCGGATTAAATTATCTATTCAATCATGACAATGATTCAACAAAAATTACAAATAAATTTATGAACTATTTTACATCAAGAAATACCCGAAATAATTCCCAAACATAACAATAAAAGTAAAAATAAATCCGTAGAAGAATATATACATATATATAGTGATTTTGTTAATGATATTAATATCCACTTATATTTTAGACTTGAGTTATTAATTTAATAACACTGAATCGCATTCAATGATTTTTCCTAAATTAAACTAACTTCTAAGAATCAAATCTCATAGTCCATGTCTTTTTCTTCAGCCGGTTATTGACCATTGTTATCTTACTCTCAAAGTCGGTCTACATAAACAAACAAAAAAAATATTAAATTAAGAGGGATGTACTCACTCAAGATATTTAAATATTTTAAAAATATAAATATATTTAATTAATATTTTTTAATATTTTATGCTAGTGTATTTAATTAAAATTTTAATATTATTAAAAATTGGATCTGATACAGGACTTTATACATGTGAGAAAAAAAATGCAAAACCTGGAAAAGAAAGGCATGCAGTTATCAAAATAAATTTTGAGGTATTCAATTAAGACTTATTTTTTTAGAACTTATTTAAGCTGCGAACTTGATTAGATTGAGCGTTAGAAATATACATATAATAAGACAAAAAATATCTAACCTCGTGGAGAGGGATTTACTTGAAAACCTCACAAAACATTTTTTCAAGTACATCCTTTTTTTTTCCAAGATCATTTTATACAAATAAACTCATAATCTTTTATAAGAATGATTCATTCTATAGCAAAATTAATTTGAAGAAACATGTGTCATAAGGTGCCGAAATAGTCTTTATTTTTATGCATACTTTTATAGAAACCGTCACTTTTGCTTCTTTTTGCCCCATCATTCTTCAATTTTTTCGTCACCAAAAGTGTCTTTTAGCCTTTAGTGACGAAAACTTCATAGTAATCTCAGATTTTTCAGAAAATCAAGAAAAATTCTAGAAAATTCAAAAAATTCCAAATTGGAATGATTCCAAAGCCTCCAATACATTTAAAAACATCCAATAGATCAGTTCTAAGGTATGATCAATAAAAAAAAAATCTAATAAGTGTGAGTGTGTGATACTAACCTCTACTGAATGTGTGGCTCAAAATGATGATGATAGAGTAATAGGTTCAAGCATTAATGTTCCCCAACGCCCATCTAAATTGTCCAAATAAAGAGAAATTTTTGAGAATAGGATTTATAAAAACTGTTTGGATAATATCCAAATGTCCATATCAGTTTATAAATTTTTTAAAATTATCATTTAAAAAGTGTTTTTAAAAATATTTAAATATTCTAATAGAATATATCATCCTAAATTCCATCACACAAATCAATACAAATTTAAAAAAAGTCCAATCATCGAGTTTGAACGTGAAACCGAATCTCCAAGTCAATGTTCGAAGTACACCAACCCGGCATCCGTATTTTAAGACTCTTATTTTCGTTTTCTTTTTGAATTTATTTTTATTTGATTTTGTGGTGAGGCGGTGTGCAATTTGCATGGAGGAAAATGCAGGAAGTCAGAGGGAGAGAGAGAGAGAGAGAGAGAGAGCATACTAAACATGATTAGGAAGCGATTAATAATAGCGAGTGAAGCATAGACAAATAAAGCCAAAACTGTGAAAACGATAAAGAGAATTGTGGGAGTGTAAGCTAGAAGGAGAAGCATCAACCAACACTAGTTTCAAGTACGGAGATGATAAAGCTCCAGCTTTTCCACTACCCAAATGAATTTCTGAGAAAGAAGCACTTGTCAATCCTTCCAAAGCCCTATAAGTGGAGTTCCAGAGCCCAGACGGAGGCACCGCTACAATTTCATCGTCAGCTACAAGCAACATGAGACCCAACATCAACACCACCGCTGCCACCGACGGTAAACGAGACAAATCGATTGCTCGGTACAATGTAGATGCTTGCCTTCTAGCTGACTATGAGCAATCTGATGTGTCTGGTAAGTCCTTTAACTATTCAAAATCGATGCTTTTTGCTTCTGATTCTGTGCCTGATGAACAAATTAGTGCCTACTTCTCAAGAATCCAAAGGGGTTCTCTCGTTCACTCCTTTGGTTGCATGCTTGCAATTCAAGAAACGGATTTTAGAATTCTTGCTTACAGTGAGAATTGCTTTGAATTGTTGGGTTTGGATAGTCTTTTTAAGTCAAAACCAGTAAAGAGTCTTCTTGGAGTTGATTATCGAGCCCTGTTTACCCCTCCTTCCGCGTGTTCACTAGCAAAAGCGGCTGCTGCCAGGGAAATATCATTGTTAAACCCCATTTGGGTCTGTTCTAGGACTACCCAGAAACCATTTTATGCTATATTGCATAGAATTGATGTGGGAATTGTAATTGATTTGGAGCCTGCCAAGTCCGGTGATCCTGCATTGTCCTTGGCTGGGGCTGTGCAGTCACAGAAACTTACTGTTCGGGCAATTTCTAGGCTCCAGGCTTTCCCTGGGGGAGATATTGGTGTGTTATGTGATACAGTTGTAGAAGACGTTCAGAAGCTTACTGGATATGACAGAGTAATGGTGTACAAGTTCCATGATGATGATCATGGTGAAGTAGTGTCTGAAATCAGAAGGTTGGATTTAGAATCCTATTTGGGTTTGCATTATCCTGCCACGGATATCCCTCAAGCTGCCCGATTCTTGTTCAAGCAGAATCGCGTGCGCATGATTTGTGATTGCAATGCAAATCCAGTTAGAATCATTCAAAGTGAAGAACTAACGCAGCCTTTATGCTTGGTGAATTCAACCCTTCGGTCACCACATAGCTGTCATAGATAGTATATGTCAAACATGGGCTCGGTTGCTTCATCGGTGATGGCAGTTATTATCAATGGTAATGATTTAAACAAGCTTTGGGGGTTGGTAGTGTGCCACCACACTACACCCCGCTTTGTCCCTTTCCCTCTTCGCTATGCTTGCGAGCTTCTTATGCAAGCATTTGGGTTCCAACTTTATATGGAGCTTCAATTGACAGCACAGTTGGCCGAAAAAAAGATTCTCCAAACCCAAACCTTACTTTGTGACATGTTACTCCGAGATACCCCATCTGGTATTGTGACTCAATCGCCTAGTATAATGGATCCAGTGAAATGCGATGGGGCTGCATTATACTATGGAGGGACATGTTGGTTGCTTGGAGTAACTCCAACTGAATCACAGGTTAAAGATATAGTAGAGTGGCTGCTGAAAAACCATGGGGATTCCACAGGTCTGAGTACTGATTGTTTGGCAGAAGCCGGCTACCCTGGTGCAGCTTTACTAGGTCGTGCAGTCTGTGGTATGGCTACTGCAAGAGTCAGTTCGAAAGATTTCTTGTTTTGGTTCAGGTCTCACACTGCAGAGGAAGTCAACTGGGGAGGAGCCAAGCATCATCCAGAGGATAAAGATGACGGTGCAAGGATGCACCCAAGATCATCATTCAAAGCTTTTCTTGAAATAGTGAAAAGTAGAAGTTTGCCTTGGGAGGTTTCTGAAATTAATGCAATCCACTCTCTGCAGCTCATTATGAGAGACTCGTTTCAAGATATGGACGAAAGTGGTTCCAGGGCCATAGTAAATGCTAATGGCCATAAGAGTGATGGTGAGATGCCTCCGTCGCAGGAGATGGATGAATTGAGTTCTGTGGCTTGTGAAATGGTGAAACTGATTGAGACAGCTTCAGTTCCGATTTTCGGGGTTGATTCAGATGGTCTCATCAATGCATGGAATGAAAAAATAGCCGAATTGACAGGATTACAAGACAGCAACGCTATGGGGAAGTCCTTAGTTAATGACGTTGTTTCTAAGGACACACATGAAGCTGTTTAAAACATTCTAGGCAGAGCCTTGCAAGGTAAATATTTTCTTTCATTTACAACGTACTGCCTTTGAAACTTCAATTCTTATATGTCTCTGGAATTTTTTGTGGAATTTGTGAACTTCCTAATATGTTATTCAGGTGAGGAAGACAAGAACATCGAGTTGAAACTGATAAATTTCCACCTTACTGAGCATAAAACGGATGTCTATATTATAGCCAACACTTGCACGAGCCGAAATCTTGCAAAGAATGTTGTTGGTGTATGCTTTGTGGGTCAAGATATTACATGTAAAAAGATTGTCATGGATAAATTCATCAAGCTACAAGGGGACTATAAGGCGATCATAGAGAGCCTGAACCCATTGATTCCGCCCATATTCGTATCCGACGAGAATGCCTGCTGCTCCGAATGGAATGCAGCCATGGAAAAGCTGGCTGGATGCACACGAGACGACGCTCTTGGCAAAATGCTTGCTGGTGAAATTTTCGGAGGCTTCTGTCGGCTGAAAGGCGAAGATACGATGACTAAGTTCATGATCATGTTGTACCAAGGAATCAGTGGTCAAGAGATTGAGAATTTTCCATTTGGGTTCTTTGACAAAAATGGAAACTTTGTGGATGTGCTCTTGACAGCAAACAAGAGGACAGATTCCGGTGGGAACATCATCGGATGTTTCTGTTTCTTAAAGATTACTTCACCTGACCGGCAACTGGCAGTGGAAGAAGGGATCAGACAGCAAGATGGCACAAAACGCCTTTCAAAACTTAAGGAGTTAACGTACATGTTACAAGAGATGGAGAATCCTTTAAACGGAATCCAATTCACCAACAGACTCCTTGAAAATACAGCTATTTCGGAATACCAGAAGCAATTTCTTGACACCAGTGATGCCTGCGGGAGACAAATCATGATGACCATCGAGGACATGGATATGAAAAACATAGATGAAGGGTACGTTGAACACTTTTAGTAACCTACTTTGTAGTGTAGCAATTGTTTTCTTTCTCAAAATATGACAATCGAAACTGTTGGTTTTATTCAAAACCTTGTTATAGCAGAGCAGTGTCAACCTGAAGATGGAAGAATTTATGCTGGGAAATGTGTTGGATGCCATTGTTAGTCAATCAATGATCCCGCTGAGGGAGAAGAATCTGCAACTTTTTCATGAG
Source organism: Prinsepia uniflora (assembly GCA_032719365.1). Classification (NCBI taxonomy): domain Eukaryota; kingdom Viridiplantae; phylum Streptophyta; class Magnoliopsida; order Rosales; family Rosaceae; genus Prinsepia; species Prinsepia uniflora. The sequence goes on from CM064868.1 coordinate 956,607, forward strand.
GTAAAATTCAGGGACGGGATACTAAAATTGAATTATATGGACAATTGCTAACATTATGCTAAAATTCGGGGACAATTTTAATCATTTAGCCTCTATATATATTTGTATATATATAATATTATATCATATATTTTTTAAAGTAAATATTAATTTTTTTTGTTAGTAAAAAAGTATTTTATTGTTTCTAGTACAAGTACGCGGTATCAAATTTGTTAAATTGATTTAGTTATTTTTTTTAATTACAAGGGTCGGGAAAATTTTTGGAAATTTTTCATACAATATGTCATCGAGATTCGAATTTAAAGCCAATTATCTACAAGTGAATAAATTGATTTAGTTATTCGTTATTGCAATATGAACTTCGTGTTTCTGATTTTTTATTTAGTCGCTTAATTATAAGTTTGAGATGCAATAGCTTCATTGTAATGTGCCGCTTTGCTTTAAAGCAAAATTAAAATGACTACTTTGAGATCAAGCCCAGCTCAAGGGGCCTCATTTTCTTTCTCCACATTACAATTTTCAATTGTGTATTTGAATGGTAAATAATGGTTAAGATGGAAAGAACCAATGTTCAAAATGACGTTAAGTATTATTAGGGCAGTCGATAGAGATTTAGCGTCTAGGCAGTTAGGCGAAGGCTTAGGAGTTTTTTTTTTTTAAAGATAAAATTTAACAAATTAATGATATAATTTCATTATTTAGATAAATAATTTCATAACATAAAATATTTATTTAGATAAATAAATTGAATTGAAAATCATAAATATTGAAAATGTAATTTTTTTTATATAAAATTCTATATTTTTTACTTATTATCTTTATTTTAATTAATATTTATATTAACTAAGTATTTAATTAATAAAATAGCTTATATGACTATGTATATATATATAAGAATTCATATAACTATATATATAAGGATATATATTCAAATTCATCTAAGTTCTAATTATTATGCGAGATGATTCCTCGTCTTCGAATGCCTAAAGAATTAGGCAGCCTGCCATTTTGAACAACGGAAAAAATACATCTCAGAAGAAAATTTGGATTTCCTTTTTTTTTTTTTTAAATTTAAGAACCGCAACAAATAAAAGTGCCAAAAGCATGTTTGTTCCCCCACCTCACTTTACAATTTTGTACCCCAAATAAAATATCGCCATTCTTCCCTCAAAACACATTACTCCTCTACCTATGAACACAATATTTGCAGACTAAGTTATCCACACGCAAGTACAAAATGAGCCCGAAAATAAGAAGAAAGACGCATCTCTGGCTACTGTATTTCGCTGGTTACACACCATTAGCTGCAGACGAAGCAAAATGCTGCTACTAGCTCTTGCAAAACTCTAGAAAATACCACCAAAAGGAACTACGATACAAAATCTCCATGCACCTTTCTCGGATCCTACTTTTATATATATGATGGTTAGAAGCCGCGGCCACCACCAAATTGGGCCGAGGACATCTGGTTCAAACACTGTTAACTCTTATCTGGCTTCGCATCTGCGCCACGCTCTGGGCTTCCTAACGAATCAGAGTCTGTATCCTTGTGCTGACCGACCTGGATGTTCAGATTAATGGAAGGAAGATGTTCTTGGATGATCTATAAGAAAGCAATGCAGAAGATCATATCAAACATGTCATTTTTGTGTGTGAAAATATGCAGCGCATCTTCACATGTATAGGACATCAATAACAGGCAATTCAGCGAAGTTTCAGAATCATTCTTATAGTGTTTATTGTCCTACCTGATTGCCAGCCTCAGCACCTTCAGAGTGAAAGAGAATTGGGCGACAACGTTTATCCTCATTCATTAGGCTTGAGTTTTGAAAGTGGGCCACAAGAGCTGCCTTCCCCTGGATTCGAGCATAAGCCAAGGAGGCAACTTTCTCACTATTGAACTTCTCCCACCTTTTTCCATTAAATGTCTGGAATATAATGAAATAAGTGTGCATTAATAACATATGGTGTTTCTTGTTGTGGCATATGCCAGTGCCATGTCAGTCCGCTAAAGCCTAAAACTAACTAGTAAGATTCATAAGGGTAAAAAAGAAAAGGCTCAGATTACAGACTACATGTCACCATTCAATGAAGACAACGATGGAGAAATAACCCAATAAATTCATTATAAAATTTAAAAGAGGGTAGAGAAGAAAAAAGGACAAAGCACCTCATAAAATGGGATGATGTGCGAAGGAGACATCATATTGATAAACGCATAGCCCACATTGCATTTGTTCTGCACACAAGAGGAATATCAATTAAGAATATAAGGGAAAAGCAACTGAAAGTAAATTATTGAATAAATAAGTGTCAAAACATACTCATAAGACGAAAATTTACCTTAAAATCAATTGGCAGATAGAGAAAATCAAAAGTGCCCCTGTGACTTTCATCTATTGCAGCAAGTAACATTTTGGAGGTGTACCTAATGGACAACAAAAACATGATAATCACGATAATAGCCATCCGATAAAATATAGGGAGTATGCAAGTAAGTCTTACTTATTTGGAATATTTTTTATCATTAATGTTGTCCGAGTATCTTCCCCACCAATAATCTTATCTAAATCAAGCTGAAACTGTTTCTTCCTATCAATGTGGTTGCCATTATTCTCAACCCGTCTGCTCCGCCCATGCTCAATCAAACCATCTATGCTTGTAGGTGGCAGTCCTGTGTATGGGCCATTACCTAAAAACACAGGGTTAAGCTTCGGCGCGGCCATCATTTTAAAGCTTGAGGAACTATTTTCAGACATGTTTCCTGGTATGGATACGCCAACATTTCTAGCAGCACGAGCACCCATGTTAACCATAAAATTTCCACCATTCGCGCCCAAACCCATGCCTCCATAGGCAGCGGGACTCAATAATGAAGTTTCTGGTGACTCTGGAAAGTAGTTAAAGTGCCTTTCTAAAGGAACACCAGATGGGGCAGATCCAACATGATGATGGTGACGGGAAGAGCTAAGCAAAGAGCCGTGATGACCTGAGAATGGAAAGGCATGGCTCTTCCCATTAGATGCTAGTTGATGTCCCACTGATTGTCGAGGCAGATATGATGAACTTGTGTGTTCCGAGTAAGGAGTCGGACTCCCCCAAAGAAATTGTGGTCCTGATAGTGTTTCCACACGAGATCCACTTGAGGTTGAAGGACTGAATGAGTGCATGGCTCCTTGGAAATGGCTTGGCTCTGGAAACGAATGTGATTGTTGAAATGCAGATTCATGGGCTGAATTTGTATTGGTAAATATATGATCAGCATGACTCCCCCTAACATGGTTATTTCCAATAGGTGCAACCTTCACAGTGTTTGATATTTGGGGATGCAGAATTGACGCTAATCCAGGCAAATGGTTGCTGTTCGTTGGACTCATGGTCATAAAACCCGGAGATTTACTAATACTGTGTACAGGACTAAGTTCAATGGAGTTGCTGAACTGTGCCCAGCTACCTGTCATTGACCTCATTTTGTAAGAAAAATTGCAGCGTAAGGAAGTACCGACTTAATGAAGGCATTATATGCTAATCCCTAGCGAAAAAAAATACCACTGAAGATGTTACCTGGTGGAGAGTTGGTTATGGGCGAATCCACTGGATTTCGATAACTCCGAGACTCATCTTGTTCAGGTTCTTGATTCAGTTGCAACAACAAGCTAAAAGGTACAATGTAAAATCAATTAAACACTCGTATGCTTGGTTCAAAATCCAACAGACCCACCAAAATCCAATAAACCAAAACGAAACAACAATTTTTAATAGTCAAAAAGAAAGTTCAGAGATTAACTAACATTTGATAAGATTATTGTATTTTAGAATACCAGAAAAAAAAATGACAATCATGCTTGATTTTTACGGAGCTGGAATGCACAAAAAATAAGAACGAATTCACAAATACATGAAAATATGAGAAACTTATGTGCCAATACATAGATATATGTAATACTTAGCTGGCCACAACAAAAAGAATAAGCAAGTGATCATCAAATTTATATCGTATTCATACCTTCGACGGGCTCCACCAGGGCGACTGGGTTCCAGCTTTATTCGTTTACCGGCTATGTCACTCCTATTTAATGACTTAAGGGCTGCTTCTGCGGCTCTAACATCATAATACTCAATAAATTTATGATGTCTCTTGTGTGGTGTTTCCCTTATCTGCTTTGTGCAATGAACACCATAAAAAAATGTTAAGCACCCTAATAACTTCATAAGTGGATAAACACCAAATAAGAAACCAGGTGGTGGGGGATACAACTATCACCTCTTTGACCTCGCCATAAGCCCCAAATATTTGACGAAGGTCTTCATTAGAAACAGATGGATCCAAATTGAAAACTACCAAGGTTCCTTGATTAATATCCTTCTCTGATGGATTATCCTGGAATTGCAAGAGAAGAAGAATGTAAAAAAAGTTTATATATATACAAGGGTATCGATAAACGACAACTAAGGAACTGGAAGGTTGTTTCGACCTTTGGAATTGAGAAGTGAATATCAAGTTTCCTCCGTCGCAGAGGCTTGTTTTGTAATGTGCGCATAGCAGTTCGAGCAGCACGAATATCATAATAAGATATCATCACAAAACCCCTATGTTTACATGCAGTGTACAGCGTTCTAATATCTCCATATTGCTGCAAACAGATGAATAAAAACACAAGTTAAAAGCAGGGTCATCCACAACTGTAAAGTGCCAGATGTTACATGACATGTACTATTTAAAGGACCATTGTTTAGATTCAAATACATGATGCCCCAAGAAAAAAGAGGGAAAAAAATTCAAACATATGACATGCACAATCAGCATAAAAGGCAAAGAACCTATACATCCAATATGAAATTTACAAATTGTGGGTATAGCTAATCTAGCAGAATAACTCACATACCAAACCATCAGAAAAAAGGAAAAAGGATGAGTAATTAAAGCCAATAAGAATTGGAAAAAATTTCCAGATATCAACTTCTGCCTAAGATAAGTCAAAAACAAAAAGAAAACTGATGTATTGTTCTTATTCACGGTTTAAATTAACAGTATGCACAGAAGATCAAGTGCATACGGGTTATGGGTATTAATGGCATAAAAACAAGACAATCCGATTTATTTGAATTACCTCAAAAAGGGTTCTCAGTTCTGAATCCTCAACATTACTATTGATATTCCGCACAAATAATGTTCTAGAAGGATGCTCTCCATATGGATGTTCTCCAGCAACAGCTCCGACACCATTTGGAAGAGCATAATGAACCATCCCATTCCCAGTACCACTGTCAGATAAACTTACTCTGAACATACCAACTCTCAGGCCCTCATGTGCTGATTCAGTTTCCAATTCCATGCCGCCTCCACTACCAAAGAGATCGTACTCTTCCAAGTCTTCCAGTGAACCAGGCAACCCACTGAGGTCGAGATCATCTGCTATGCCAGCTAAAAGCTCTTCCTCATTACCAGGAAGGAAGTTTACCGAACAGGTTTTAATATCATCAAGTGTATCGTTAACCCCTAAAGTTTGGTGGAGTTTATTTAAACCAGATGAGAGATCATCAATAGATTGACAGCCATGTTCTGTATCACTCAAGTTCACTGCAAGGAAGCAAAAATTACATGAGGAATTCCCTACTAAATGTTGCATTGAAACCTTAATACGAATAGCTCACACATACACTTTGGATGCGGAAGAACAGGTAACGAGCTTGAAAATAGGGTAGCATCACTTGAGGCATGGTAGGCACCAGATCCAATTCCCCATCCTCCTCTATCAACTTCTTTAGGAATACCCACCATTGGGATCTTGGTTGGGCCTACAAGATAAGTGAACAAATATGTCAATCAGGAAAAAAAACAAAAGGGCATGAATTATGTACACAACAGGATACATAAGTTCCAAACATTACCAGAAGACGAGAAGTTCGAAGATTGATTCATTGCATCCAGTTCCTGTTAGAATTACAAGTGATATCTTCTGAGATGGCAACACAAGTAAGAGAAGTAGAAAATTGCATCCATGTGCTCATAAGTCCTCATTTTTGGTGCTTAGGTGAGCAGGACAATATATTTCATAACTAAACTACTAGTGAGTGCACAAAGGGCTCGTTTGGTGAGTGGGACTGGACTAGAATGGAACTCATCATATTCAATGTATTTTGAATGTAAATATGGATGTGTTAGCATGGTAAGGGGATTAGAGGGAGGGGAGAGAAGAAAAATTATCCAAACCAAACCACTTAAAGTAGTAGGATTTAAAAAGGTAAGTTTCCTACTGTGTCTAATCCTCCTACAATGAAACCTCATCCATTTTGAAATTCTAAATACATTGATTTTGAAGAGTTATCCAATCCAATCCAATCTTGCTCACCAAACGTGGCCAAAAGATACTGGTAAATTAGAAACATGTATGCATGCACAATGAAATTATTGTGAATACAAGGAACCAACTTTACTTGTGCTATACCAATACGTTTCAGGAAAGTGTAGTAAAATTATGTGTTAAAGAAACTCAAACCCCAAAGTCATCAACCAGTTCAACGTAATGCCGCTGAGTTATATAATGTAAATCATAATTTTCAAATCTTTTATCTTTCTAACAGAATATTAAGTTCTTGAGGCTGCACAAATAAAAAAGAATCAATTATAGATTAAAATTCATTCCTAAAAAGCCCAAGAAATTTCTTTTTAAGTAGAACTGTAGTTTACCAATTTTAAATACCTATGAACATAAGCTTAGGTGATTGGCAGTAGAAAAACAACTTCCATGTAAGCACTCCAATTGCAAGATATCAAATCCCACGTAAAATACAACTCAAACAATTAGCCCAACTCAAGAAATCGTGAAATCAAAGGTATCTCAACCTAGAAAGACATTGAATCATGAGTTAAGAAAGGATTTGACAAAATATGGTTTGATGAGTCCACTGTTAATAATTGGGACAATTTACAGCCGCATATAATCGCAATAGGCTTAAACCCATAAATATTTGACAGCTATTCATATGGAATCAAACACCCGTACTTCCATAGAATACATTAAACCGCCCCAAAAAATTCAAAAACATAACAAAATCACAGAAATGCATATTATTCTAAGCTCCCAAGTTCTCAGAGTTAGGACTCAATACAAAGTTAATTCTTGGCCCCTTTTACGACTGAACTGTTAAGCACAATCGGGACAAATACCAAAAAAGCTCAAGTACTTTCTGCAATCTGCCAAAAATTCGTACAAGTTCAAGCAAACCCAAATACTTAAAAAGGAGCAGAAAAACGTTGAAGCAGTATTACACAGCTTATACAATTACAATACTCGAAATCCGATGCACGGCACAAACCCATTTGATCAAACTCAAAACAAAACTGACAGAAAAGATAATGCCAATCAACTACAGAATAAAATCTACCTGAGCAGCTAGAAAGGCAAGCCAAACCCTAGAGCTTCAAACTGCAGACGATCACAGAGAAAGGAGCAGTCTTTCTTGCCAGTGCTGCCACTTTTTCTCCCTTAAAAGCCTATTGGAATTTGCACAGAGAGAGAGAGAGAGAGAGGAGTTGATGATGATTGGACGGGAGCAGTAAAAAAAAAAGTGAAGGTGAAGGTGAAGGTGAAGGTGAATTTTATAACTTTGGATAATGACAAAGATAAAAAGTGGATAAGAATTTGCCCATGTCATCTAATGTAGGGTTCTCATTAGTAGTTTCCATTAATGATTGCACTTTTAGATTTTAAATCATTGTCATTGTACAACTTGGGATTGAATAACACTAACATAAATATAGCTTAGGTTTAAAAAATGGCCTAAAAAATATAATACGTGTATAAATACGTCACCAAATACCACTAATTTTCAGAGAATTTACTTTATAAATAATGTAATAAAAATCATAATATATAGAGTGGGGCCATGGGGTCCTGGGCCCCACTGATTTGATATATATTTAATGTGATATACGTGTATGTATTATAATATATACTATATATTATAATATGTTTTAGTTAATTAAAAATTTATTAATGAATAATTATTATTATATATATAAATATAGTCAATTATATATTTTGAAATTCTCAGTCAATTTAGAAATATAAATTAGGTTTCTTAATTGACACATATATTATTATAATATATGATTCAGAAAAAAATTAGAGATATTTTGATATGGAAATATGTAGCTCGTATTATTATTTCTTAGATATTTTTTTTTTCAATTCTCAAAAGTTTACGCAGTCTATTTTATTTGAACACTTCAATAATAATCTCTTTTGGATATGCACCGATTTCAAGCTGAGAATATGTCAAAGAAAATTATGGTTATAATGAATTAATAGCGTGATATGATTTTTTTTTTATCATTTGTTTAATTTAACATATATTATGAGTTGAATTATATTAAATTTTCTTTTTTATAATATTTGAAAAAATAACCTCATATTGATAAATTTCTGATTTCGTCACTAATACCAGATACAATATAAAGAATTAATTACATTATTCGAATTGCTTTAGAGAATGATTTTGTGTGAACAATCAATTAAATTAATTATATATCAGTGGACCTTTTCCTTGGAGAGAGCATAAATGCTGGATATTCGTCATCATACCTAACTTTTCCATTAAGATCTTCATACTTTTGTATACAACTAGAATGGTACATAGAACATGAATTTTTTTTTTTAATTGAGTTTTTCCACAAAGTTAGCTAGTTTTTCTCTTTTGGAGATAAAATAATGTTAGGGGTGATGCAACTCAATTTTTTTTTCTTTTTTTTTCTTTTTTTTAAAGCACAATTTGTACATTTAAAAGGATAAATTATGTAAAACTGGATTTCAAGAATTAATTTGTGTCTTGATGATATTGGAGAAAACTTGCAAATTCATTCAAACTTGAATTTTTCTCTTTATAATTCAAATTAAAAATCTTTTTTTTTAATATAATATAATATAATACAAACTTTCCTTAAAAGGAAGTAGTTATAGAAAAGTTAGCTTTAAAATTTGTCATGGTGCCTCTTGACTCTAGCCTAAATTAAGGTACCTTTTGGTGCCAAGATTGAGAAAAAGAAACTTAGTGATCATGCATTACTGGCAATTCAAACAAGAATTTAGTTAGGTTTTCGTGTTATTGGATACAATGATATCAGGAAAGGGTCATATATATATATATGTTAAGTATTAACTTCATTCTTTATCGATAATTAAAAAAAAATAGAATGCATGATATGTTGAACAACATAAAGAGCAAGCTCCTTTTTTGTGGTAAGTACCACGAAGTGTCACCACACTTAAGGGCGAGTTTAATTCCTACTCATAGTGCGGTTTACTCCTGTATACAAAATACTCATAGCAAGTTAAAAAATTCACTATCTGAAATTGATAATTTGTCAGCTACACCCAAATCTTGTGGTTCAAACTCGTATTATTCACTAAGTTGCGTGGATTTTTTCTTTTCTTTAATTTTATTTTGAATGATTTATCATTTTTTAGGGGTATGTATGGCTTGGCTAAAAAAAAAAAAAAACAGCCGTCCCTGTCTATAGATGTCTTTGTCTCAAGTGGTGGCTGGGGACAAGGCTTTAAGAGCGTTTGATGTCAAAGATTACTTGAGCAATCAACGCAACTTGCAAGCGTGTGTCTCTTTCAATCTCTCAACATCAAATATAAAGTCGGGTTGGCGCGTCGCCTAGCACAACCTCCTCGCTCTTGTCATTCCACACTTAACCACAATTTCCAGCGCGACCTACTTTACTTGTTCAATACTTTAAGTTTTAAGTTGAATTTCAGTATTATATTTAGGACAAATTATATATAAATATATAAATTATAGGGTCAATTTCAAAACATACTCGAACTAAAAAAATTTCAATTGCGTATCTAAACTATATTATAAATTTCAAAAAAATATATTCGTCATAAATTCTATTCAAAACACAATTAAGTGTCTACATCGCAAATAGTAAATGCTACTCAGTATCAAATTTTGAAAGTGCAATTTGGGAATAGTCATAATTTATCAATATTATTCTTTCTTCCTTTTTCCCCAATTCATCATTTTCATCAATCATCATTACAATTCATTTTTTTCTCTCCCCATTTCATCATTTGCATCCACCATATCATCACCACATCATTTTTATCCATATTTCTATGAATTAGAAACTAAAATTCAAACCCAATCAAGAAAAAAAAAAACTCAACTTCTCTTTTCCTTCGAAATGGAACCATCTTGCAAAAAACCCAGTTCATCTTCTCCCTTCCTCCAAAATGGAACCACATGCAGAAAACCCAAAAAACCCAGACAACAAAACGATTGCAAAGCACACTATTGGAATAAGCTTTGATAGCCCTAAACCCTTGATTGAAGGTAAGCAGCCAATTCCATCCCTCCGGTCTCAAAATAGATCTCACCCTAGCCTTCGAATGCAATATAAACATAGAAATCCAACTCATAACCCATATCAAAAAGGTAATACGAAAAATAAATACGAATTAAACCAAATAAACTGGGATATTTCAAAGGTCGATTTCATAGAAACTCAAAGAACTGATAATACGAAGTTTGCCCAGGTCTCTAAACTAAACAAATGAAATCAAAAAAGGTAAAGAGGTCGTGGATTGACTTAAGTATTGATTTGAGGAAGGCGACGATGAGGTGCGAGACATCTTTGTTGTCAAACTCCGATTCGGGAACCGAAAGAGATGACGTAGTCGGCCGTTAAGAGGAGCGAGTCAATGTTAAGGACAAAAGAGTTGAATCACTTAGAAACAACACGACAGTTGACAAGCGTCTTGATGTCAGAGACAAAATCGAATATCTTGGAGGATGATGGAGTCTGGGTGGCGATCAAAGCCGCCCATTTGAATCATCTGATGAGATGAAGCGGTCGACCGTTAAGAGGAGCGAGTCGATGTTGGGGACGTGACAGGACCCACCCCGATTATCGCCTCGATAATCGGGAAGCATCCTGCTCCCGTCTGACAATCGAATCAAAAAGACCGGAAACTAGTTAAAATTACAACACACCCATTGTCAGACCAGGGAGATTAAACAAATACATCCGACTGGACGTCAAGTCCACAGTTTCACAGAGCGATATTACAAAACGAGTTAAAGAAACAAGTCCTACTCTGTGAACTAACTACTCCGCAACAGAAAAACTTTATGCCTCCGCCTCTGCCTCGGCGCTTGCCCCCACGCTTGTTCCACGACCTGGAGGGAAATTTAAAACAACAAGGTGTGAGTGGACCGAAACATAAGTTTAACAGGAAAAACAGTTTTTCCGAAATTGGGTTCGCCCTCCAGTTTTGTAATCCGCATGCATAACCAAGTATTCAAAATTTGTGTATTAAACTTTTGAAAACTCTTTTTCCGAACACAAGGAAAACGTTACAGGGATCGTCATAACTCCTGTAAAACCATATAATAATACCAGATTCCAGAAACCGTCATTTTGAAACATTATTTGCACAAATCAAGTGAAACATAAATCAATAATCATGATTATGCCGTTGGATCCATCCGAGTCTTTAAACTCAACATTAGGCCTTCCCGGGATATCAACGAGTCTTTAAACTCAAAACACGATTAGTAGGCCTCGGAGGTATCATAATAATCGAGTCTTTAAACTCACGAGTCTTTAAACTCAATTTTCGGGCCCGCCCCCAAAATCAACATACCGGGTCTTTAAACCCAAAACCAGATCCAACCATCAACCGGGTCTTTAAACCCAAAACCGTTTTTAAACATATTAAATCAGGATTCATCACAAATCTTTTTCCAACGTTATTCCAAAAACATTTCTCATCGTAACAGGACTCATGCCCGAATTCACATGTAAATTCCAACACATGCAATTAACAGAAAATTTCTTCACAATATGATCAAACATCATAAATCCGAAACATGCATATTCATAACCAGACACTTCATCAAAAATTATCACGCATGCATAGGCAAAAACCGAAATCTCGAAATGCGTGAAATACGATAATTATCTCGAAAAACGTGAAAACAAGTAAAACCGATATATCATCTCACCATCGTAAAATCATATGTAAAACCATGAGATAAATAAGCAAAATAGTCATGCATGCCCAATTTAAAAAATCAAAGAGTCCACTCACAGTCTTAGGACACGTCAATCGCGTCCCGCGTGCTCCTCCGTAGCTTCGGAAGTGTCCGGGCCTGTGAAACGTACAAGAAGGGTTACAAACATCCCAAAATAACTCGTAGGATTTTTCCTAATTTTCCCGGATTTTTCGGCAAAAATAAACTTAAAGACTTAATCTTCCGGACTCCCGAAATTATCCCGAATGACTCCCGATCGATTCGAACTCTAAAGATAAAATGTTATTTAGACTGTAAGGATCAATTCTCATGTTGACCGTGATCGGAGTTGACGCCACACGCGCCGTCACGCGCCGCCCAAAGTGGCTGCGCGTGAAGGCCACGCGCCAAACTACAGTGTCATCTCCCTTACCCGAACAGCCTGCTAAACGGGTCTGATACCCGCGACTCAACCCGATCAGTTAGCCCTCAATTCTCAGTCAATACTACCCGTTTTCAATCCTATTATCTTCCCTAACTCATTTATTTTAGGTCTGCAACACTGGTTAACCTCGACTTACACCAAATCGGCCCAATCCAAGCTCGAACAGTCGAACAAGTCGACTCCTGGAACTCACCCTACACGGTTCCATTTCCAAATTAACTTCACCAGTAGCAATAAGGGACCCATACGCACACAATGACACTAACAATTTAGCTCGCCGTTACCTGGAAGTAGTCGTCCACAGCACTGGTTTTCCCCTGAAACTGAGACTCAGGTTCCCGGCCAAACTGTCCTCCTCCTCCTTCAATTCTTGCACGGTTGTGCACGAAATGACCCCAGAAGTCTAACACGGCCTTTGGTTTCGATCAACAGGCTCCAGAAGTTGAATGAGATTTTTCCCTCCAACTGGTTTTTCCTTCGAACTGGACCTTGGGTTCTTGGGCAATCCGTGCTCGAATCCCTTCAATTCTTGCACGGCTGAGACTCTATCACTCCCAGAAGACTCACTGTGTTTTTAGAATGATCCCTCGACCCTTAGAAATTGAACTCTGCGATTTCCCCCCAAAAAACCCGAAACAGTTGCTCACGGTTTCTCTCACAATCCCTCTCACGCTCAGCTTCCAAATTGAACCAAAATGATCCTAACTCCAACCTCACTCCAATCCCATACTCAGTTATTCGATCTGTATGGCCAACAGCCCGTGGGAGACCAACTGAGGCCTCTGAAACTGGTTTCCCGCAAACACAGAGACCACAGCCATTCTCGTTCCTCCCGTGCACTCAGTCTCTGCCCAGACACGTCTGGCTGCTTCCCACAATCCTCAAAATCCATAAACTAAACCCACTCACCAGTCCACTTAGCCTTAAACAAATGCACGCTCAAAAACACCACGGCCGCACTCTGTTTCTCACGGTGGTGCTACAGTAACCACCGTGAAATGACCAAAATGCCCCTCTGTGCAATAATTACCAAAATGCCCTCCAACTTCCGTGACCCGTAACTCGGTCGTCCGACGTCCGTTTCAAGCGTGCCGCCTGTCGTTGTACTCGGGGCGTCGAGATGAACATAACGGTCTTCGAGTCAAATGGATATCAATTGTCAAACAAAAAGTCAACTTTTTCCCCTTATAACGCCCAAATTACGGTAATGCCCCCGAACTTCCGAACATCATAACTTTCACTCCGAGTGTCCGAATCGGACGTGCCACCTGTCTATGAACTCGTGACATCCCGAACTACGTCACGGTCATCACTCAACGTCCGTTCGACCTCCAAATCTAAAAGTCAACAAATCGACCACACAAACACAGGGGTAAAACGTCATTTTATTCAATATTTAATAAAATTACATTTCCAGAACGTCCGGGGCGTTACAGGACGAGCGAGTTTAATAGCTTGGAAACGGCGCGGTAGTGGGTGAGGGTCTTGATGTTGGAGACGAAGTCAAAGATCTGGAGGATGAGGGAGTCCGAGAGGCAATCGAAGCCATCTATTTGAACCATCTGAAATTATCAGAGTCGCATATTAGAGACTCAAAGAGAAATAGTGAGTAGTTGCTTGCTTGCTTGATTTAGGTGAAACGAGGACACAGAAGATTGGGGAAAATGAAAAAAAAAAATAGGATTAGAAACATAGACAAAGATTGGGTTTGGATTGGTGATGGTTTTGAGTTTTTTTTTTCTTGATTGGGTTTGAATTTTGGTTTCTAATTCATAGAAATCTAGATAAAGATGATGTGGTGGATGCAAATGATGAATTGGGAAGAGAAAAAATTGAATTGTGATGATAATTGATGAATTGGAGGAGAGGAAGAAAGGATGATGATGATAAATTAGGACAATTCTCAAATCCCATTCAAAATTTGCCACATCAGATGCTAAGCGATATTTACTATTTACCATGTAGATACTTAACTGAGTTTTAGACGGAATTTGTGACAGAGGTACCTTTTTGAAATTGATAATATAGTTTGGGTACGCAATTGAATTTTTTTTAGTTCGGATACATTTTGAAATTGACCATATAATTTTAGTATTTTTATATAGTTTGTCCTTATATTTAATCTTTTAAATTTTATATTTATGTACCCTGAATTCTTAAAAATATAATAACTTAACTCTAATTATTTCGTTAAATATTTTGTTAAATACTGACATGTTACATATAAGGTCACTATTTAAATTAAATAATTTTTTTTTTCTTTGTTCTTTCTTATTTTTTTAAATTTTTTAAATTTTATTAAATAGTGTGCCCAATATGTGAAATTGTAAAACAATAAAACTGTCAATTAATTTGAATTAGTTATTGATCTATGAAAAGAAAAATCTAGACCGTTATCCTCTGTGCAAAGCTCGAGCTTCCCCAACTTTGCTCATTGTTTAGTCGGTCAGGCCCCAAAAAAATGCAGAGAGCTTGGGTTCTCTGTTCTTCACATCCACTTCCCGCTCTTCCCCCCACCTCTCATGTTGCTTCGCTTCAAACTCTAGCCACTCGCACTGACCCAGTTTCCTCATCTTTTCGTTTGCCCTTGAATCGTCTGCACAATTTCCGCCTTTCATTTCCTCCTCTGCACAGCACTGGTAACCGTGCTTTACTTATCAATAGCTGTATATTTGTTTAATTTTCTTGGTGGGTTTTGTTTATCTCAGCTTTTGCTTACTGGTTTGGGTCCAGAGGCTAAAAATTAAAGGATTTTAGTAAGTTTGAGTTGAAGTTCATGGATTAAGCTGAACTGCCAGTAACTAGCGTGTATAATTTATCTCCCTACATACAGACTCAAAACTTTTTAGTTTTGTAGTAAGCTTATGAATTGCTTTTTTGTCACTTAAGAATTGTTGAAGTCTCTGCGTTGTTCTCGTATATATGATGCAAAATATGCTAATAATCCTTGCAATGTTTGTGAAAGTTCCATTTGGGATTTTGGTTTTTCCTGATAAAGAAATCATCTTTGAATACATCCTACTTGGATACGTAGGTGAATATCATTTTCCTGTTTTGAAATTCTTCCTTCTAGTCACTTACATACTGAGTAAGTTATTTGATTGTGTATTTGTCACTTAAGCCACTGAAGAGATGGTTGGGACTGCTCAGGCGGAGTCAGGATTCACTAAAGTTGGGTATGTTTCCAATGTCCACGGGCTTCAAGGGGAAATTCGTGTCAAATCCAGCACCGACTTTCCTGATTTGCGGTTCTCCAAGGTAACAACCAAAATGTATTCAGAATGTCATTATTTGTGGGTGGTTTGAAGTTATGATAATTCTCTTTTTTGGTAACTGATGTTCTTTTATCAGCCTGGAAAAAGATGGCTGAGTCAACAAATATTAGGCAAAGAAATGGTTCAAGAAGTTGAGCTGGTAGAGGGAAGAGGACACCCTGGTCAGAAGAGTTGGATACTTAGGTTAAAAGGAATTGAAACAGTTGATGAGGTGAGCTTATTGAGAGCTAGCTTTTGGTTGTTCATGCTTTAATTGTTTTTCAAAATTTTTAATACTATATTTTGTGCTAATTCTGTTGTGTTACTTCTTTTTATACATTAGTATGTCAGATTTTAGAGTTTCATGATTAATCCCTAGGAAAACTCCTTTGTCGTTGAGAACAGTCTAAACGGTTTTGCATTCATAATCATAAATATTGATGTGCCACTAACCATGGATTATGTGGTCAGGCAAGGCAGCTTATTGGTTCAACTTTTCTTGTGAGGGAAGAAGATAGGCCACAGTTGGAGGAAGGTGAAATCTATACTCATGATCTTGTTGGGATGAAAGTTATTCTCAAGGTGTGTGTTCCTCACAGGTCACTGCTAATTTCATTTGTATCCCTAAGGTCCACTAAAGAAATTGGTATCATAATATCACTTTATAGTGAGATTCTTCCCTTGATAAGACAATTTGTTTGTTTAAATTTGTCCTCAATGAACACATAAGTATTTTTATTAATTTTCATTCTCTTACTTTGGGGAGCAGCATGTCTTTTTGTTCCTCTCATCATGGTTGGAACTAAAAGTAAGGTAATTAATGCCATAAACTATGTTCATGTTTTCAGGAGACTGGTGTACCTGTGGGAAATGTTGTTAAAGTATACAACAGTGGGGCAAGTGACCTTTTACAAGTAATGCTTGATCCGTCTCTAGATATCCTTGATTCAACTGGAAAGGCAAAGCCGTTAGGAACGTCATTATCTAGCCACCTTGTGTGGATTCCATTTGTCAAGGAGATTGTTCCAAATGTTGATACGAGCAGAAAAGAAATGCAGATTACACCTCCAAAGGGACTTCTTGAACTAAACTTACGCTTTGATGATAGGTCCAAGAAAGAAAGGCGTCAGCTTGTGAGGCACACTCTCTTTTCCTATACTATTTGTTACTAGTACTAAGACCCAAAATTTCGAAAATGGCAACATCTGAGACTTCGCATATTATAATTTATGCCATCAAGCATTTAGGCAGTGTTCATTGAAAAAATTACCCAGTCAAAGTTTCACCAGTTACTGCTTATGAACAATAGAAGTGTTAGGGGCTAATGGATTCATTTTTATATACTTATACTAGTATTATCACCTCTTATAGCCTAATTACAGTAGGGAACCCTCACTTGCAGTAGATCAAATAATAGGTAGATGATGCGATCTCATAAGAATGGCTCTAACCCATATCTCATCTATGAGATTTTGCGTATATTTGAATGCATGTTTTGCACATGAGCTAATGATTATAGTTCTGTTGTTCTTATAACATTGCATTACTATAGGGGGAAAAGGCAGAAAGGAGAGTTCTTTCACCTCATTTTTGTGTTGAGAAGTAGCCATTGAGGCTTTACTAAGGCTATACTAATTTCAATATAATCTTAAGGCATAACATGGATACCTTTGGCAAAGCGTAGTAGTGCATGTTACTGTAGTGCATTTTTGAGGTAGAATGGTGCCCATTGTTTTCCATAAATTACCATGCTACAGTTCTTGGTGGGTTATCTGCCTTTAGTTATTCATATTTGATACATTTTCAGGAATGGAAAGAGAGAAAAAAGTCACAGAAGCGTCTCATAGCTGCAAAAAAGAAACTGTGTGAAATAGAGCAAAAACATGTGTTTGATGGGTTAAGATTTGGAGAGAAAGCACAGCGGAGCTTACTTGCTGATCAGATCGTTGGTGTAAATTCAAACTTGCTTCAACAAGCTCTAGAAAATGTTGAGATACCCTCTAAAAGGTGAATTTAGTATGAATTGTTTACATTTTCGTTTTTTGTTCATCTGGTTATTGCACTGAGCTTAGCAAGCAATTCAAGAAGAAAACAAAATTAGGGATTGATGGGAATCTGACCAGGGCACTAGTTTGAGATGTCATTGTTTTTTACTTTTTCAACATGAGAATATTGTGATTGACAATAGTAGCCATTAGGATGTGCCTATGCAAAGACAAAAAATATGGCTGAATAGTCCAGAGAAAATATATCTCTCTCTCTCTAAAAAAAGGTCTGTTCTATATGAAATTGTGTGCGCCACATAAGATCTCTGCTCTCCTGCCAGATGTATTGGGACTGATGATTATACCATTGCCTGACTCCTTGATTCAGATGGAATGTAACTGAGATGGTCAGTGCCCTGAAAGCCAAAGAAACAAGTGGTACCATGGAGATATCAGAGAAATGTCTTTCTTCTTCTGCAAGTAACTCTGAGCTGGGTACACATTTGCATTTGCAAGAGAAAGGAACAGAGCTCATATCAAAAGGCAAAGTTGCTATTGCTTTGGTTGTGAATGACGGTGGGAATCTGCAAGGACCTCAACTGGCATGTGACCCAGATCTTGAAAATTCCGGCGCTGAGCAATCAGTATCTTCCTTTCTTCAGACATTACTCTTTGATGATCAGAGATTTGTAAAGGTGATACTGATTCTTTATTTTTCATTTGATGTGCTTTCGCTGAGCCTCTTTAAAGATTATCTCCACTTTTCCTTTTTTTTATGTCCATATCAAGATTTTGTTGTTTCAGTTGTCCACTTCAATTGAAACTATGTTGTTTATATAGACAACTGTTCTCAAATAAATATTTGTGGGGAAAACATCATAAAAGTGGTCATACACGTGTAGACTTTGACTAGTGAAAGTACGCAGCAGGCTGTGTGTGTATTTGAGTTGGTTTCATCTGTGCATTCATACTCCCACTTCATTGTAAAAGCTTCGTTCCTCACATAATGTTTTATCACTAAAGAATTATGTCTTTTAGTTGTGAGAATAACTTGTATAAAAATGGTCAGGGTATTTTCCTTCCTTTTATTTGCAGTGGCAGCTGGCAGCGGACACCCGTTGTTTGAATAATGTTTTCACAGCATGCCCTATTGTTGTCTTGTTGCAGATGGAAGACCGTGCATCATTGCCTTTGATTCTGGTTTGCTCAGCTCAGAAAATTCAATCTTTAAGGATGTACTTCTCAGAAAATGATTACTTTGGCTTTGTCCAAGAAAAGGTTAGAAGCTACAACATCATGTGAAGTGTCTCTTTATAATTTTGATTTGGCATGGCATAGTTCTATAGAAGTATTAATCACGTTAGTTGCTAAAACTCAAAACAATGTAGTCATTGTCACAATGGCATCAATGTTCTTTAAGCCCACTTCCTATGTTCTCTTGGACCCTCTCACAGGTCTGGTTCTTAGAGGAAGAGAAACTTCCAGTTGTCAGCAATTCAATGGAAGAAGAGAAGAAGCATAAGATTTTGATGAAATCACCTTGGGAAATACTCCAATCACCAGTTGGATCTGGAGGAGTTTTAAGTTTGCTTTCATCAAACAACATTCCAGAGAATCTTAGTGAAATGGGCATAGAGTATATCGAGGTAAGGGAAATTCATTATTTAGTTTAGATTTCAGTTGGTTCTCAAGTTAATACATACATTAAGATTAAAAATTCAATTTTTTTAAGATTGGATGTTCTGCTTGCTTGCATTGTTGATCGGCCCTTGAGCACATTATGTCTCTTTCTTGATTCTGCTTCTTTTTCAGGTGTGCAGCGCCGACCCAGGATTTGTAGGTGCAAACTCACTACTTCTTGGGTTTGTTAATTCATGGAAATCTGATGTTGGGATCCAAATCTTGAAAAGCAGAAAAGACTTGGAGGAAAGTTTTGACATTATATTCTCAACAAAGTTTATGATGAAGTTGACGAAACAAATCAATAAACTCCAGTTCTATGCCACTCCGAAGCAGAATTTTTATGTTGAGATGGTGGACAAAGAGTGGGTGGATGTTAGCCCCAGCTCTCCCAACTCCTTCGAGTTGAGTTGTTCGATTTACAGCTCTTTAAAGGTCCCTGCTTTTGAAAAACTTTGTATAATGGAGGTTACAGAATGAAAATCTGCAACCAACTGAATCCACAGTTTTTTTTTTTTTGTTAGTTACCCTGAAATGAAAGTGTATATGAGTCTTTGAAATATATCAAACGATATGTTTTAATGTATATTGATGAGAGAGCCAGAAAAGTGAAGAAAAGTAGTACCGAAACTGTAATATGCAATCAGAGGATGCCTGCCGAATCCAAATATGAACGTTAAAATTAATTTTATGTGTTACGAGAATGAATTATAAGAGAAAAAAGACTTAGACAATACGAGGAAAAAATATGAACGTTAAAATGGCATGTCTGAAAAGAATAAATCTTCAGACCGAAAAACAAAAAGAATAAAACTTTGGGCTTTTTGGGCCCAACATTAAGCCCAGATTTTTAAACTGGGTTATGTTAAGCCTTGAACGGTTGAACCAAAGAGACCCATTTAGTATACTTCAAATTACAAAACCCTAGCAACCAAATGGTACACACCCTCGCTTATAAAAGCACAGGCCCCAGTAGAAACTGGAGCTCGGCGGCTCAGCAAAACCCTGAAGTTCACTGTGAGTCTCCCTCTCTGCTGCTCGAGGGTTTCTTTTTTGTTCTATTGATTTCACTTGATTCGTTCGGTTTTAGCTAACCCAGTCCTTACATCTTTGTTTTTAAATTATTTGTAGGAGGTAAGCGAAAATGGCTGTTCCGTTGCTGAAGAAGGCGATCGTGAAGAAGCGGGTCAAGCAGTTCAAGAGGCCCCAAAGCGACCGCAAGATCTGCGTCAAGGTATAATGATGAACCCTCACATTCATCGCTTACTATGCTTTGTTCTTATTATGCTAGTTTCTACGTAGCTGGTGAAAATGATGATTCTTTTATGCTCCCATCTTACTTACATCGAATGGATGCAAGATTGTGATGGACATATCTGAAACCAATCTCATATTTTGTTTTGATTTTATGTTTCTGATTTGTATTGGTATTGTATTCCAATTCAGTTCTTTCTACTTTCAAATTTTCAAATTTTTAGATTTGGTTTTGATGGATATGAGGATAGATTTTATACCCAGTCTTACTTGCGTCTTCAAGATGAAGTAGGGTGAATTATTGATCGACTATCTGATCTTATTATTGAAAAATTTGAGATTTTTGTATGCCCAAAATGGTTTTTGTTGTTATGGGATGTGCAACATGGAAGTGATGATTTGTTACCCATATATATTCTGCATTTGAATGATGAATATTTACATGCACTACCATCTGATCTATGTTGCACTCCCATTTTACTGTCCCTTTTAAATTTTCTGTTATTGTTTCTTTAAGAACATTGTTTCTTTTGTTTTGAAATATACTGCAATCTATGATGCAAATATTTAACGCTAATGAAACCCGTGATTATTTAGTTAATATCACCATCTTTCGACTGAGATTGCAGCTTTCTACAATTAGTTTTCCACAGTTTTTGATTGGTCTTCCCTTTTTATATTGGTATGCCTCGTACCAAAACCTGGGTGTGCTGTGCGTACGAGTCTGTGTTATTTGCCTATGGTATCTGATGTCCAGAGTTTATATCGTTGGACATTTCGTTTAACAGGGCATATATAAAAGTTTATACAGGTCTTGTGACACAGTTAGCTTTGTATATCTACAGCTTTCTGTTATTATAACCCTGCAAACATTCATTTTGTCCTGCAATGTTTATTAGTTGCACGTTTTGATTTTGTTGATCAAAATAGCTTTGATTAATAATGTTTCATCCAATTTTATTTACAGACCAGCTGGAGAAGACCAAAGGGTATTGATTCTCGTGTAAGAAGAAAGTTCAAGGGAGTTGCTCTTATGCCCAATATTGGTTACGGCTCAGACAAGAAGACTCGCCATTATCTTCCCAATCGGTTCAAGAAGTTCGTTGTGCACAATGTCAAGGATCTAGAACTGTTGATGATGCACAACAGGTAAACTGACGGGATGTATAGCTCCGTCTCTTGATTCCTTGTTCACATTTCGTTTCTAACTTGTATGCTTTTTGCTCAGGACCTACTGTGCGGAGATTGCACACAATGTGTCCACAAGGAAGAGGAAAGAAATTGTCGAGAGAGCCGCCCAGCTGGATGTTGTTGTTACAAACAAGCTTGCTAGGTTGAGGAGCCAGGAGGATGAATGAGCTCGTCTCTTATCAAAGGTTTTGTAGGAATTTAGTTTTTTTTGGCATTAAAATGAGTTGTAACCATATTTTGATACTGAGGTTCGCATTTTTTCTTTTGATTGTTACAATGCTGGAAATTGATCATATTGGGTATTTGTGTTCCAAGATTATATGGTTTTATATCTGTCTTGTTTCTCGCCATTTCAAATCTAGCACCTGCATGTTTGCAATAACTTGAAAGCCCTGGAAAATGCAAACTTGTTGCCTTTGGCTAGATAAAAATGTCACAATTGCCACTAGATAAGCAGGATACATTTTTGTAATTCCCGCCAAGCGATAGTTTTGATTTTGATTGTCTTCTGCCAAGATTATATGGGGAAATTGATCATATGTGGTATTTGTGTTCCAAGATTATATGGTTCTAGATCTGTCTTGTTTCTCGCCATTTCAAATCTAGCACCTGCATGTCTGCAATAACTTGAAAGCCCTGGAAATGCGAACTTGTTGCTTTTCGCTAGATAAATATGTCACAATTGCTACTAGATAAGCAGAATACATCGTTGTAATTCTTTCCAAGCGACAGTTTTAATTTTGATTTTCTTCTGCCAAGAAGTGAACCCTGTAATTCCTTTGATTTGTAGTTGAAAGCATCCCATCAAAGTGATGCGCATTTTGATTCTTGAATCATTTGGTGTTGCCGGCCGCGGGTGCCCCCGTCTTTGTCGCCTCCCTGTCCCCCTTTCCCATTGCTGGTTTTGACAACACGGCTGCCCTCCATGTTCCTCTTTCCCATCGCCATTACCTTCCCAATCGGTTCAAGAAGTTCATTGTGCACAATGTCAAGGATCTAGAACTGTTGATGATGCACAACAGGTAAACGATGGGATGTTGCCTCCTTATTCACATTTCATTTCTCACTTGTATGCTTTTCTCTTAATCATGACCCACTGCTGAGATCGCACACAATGTGGCCTACTGTGCTGAGATAGCACACAATGAGGCCTACTGTGCTGAGATCGCACACCATGTGTCCAAAAGGAAGAGGAAACAAATCGTCGAGAGTGCCGCCCATCTTGAGCTTCTTGTTACAAACAAGCTCGCTAGGTCGAGGATGAATGAGCTCCTCTCTAATCAAATGTTTTGTAGTCGAGGGAGCGGCCCATCTTGAGCTTCTTGTTACAAACAAGCTTGCTAGGTCGAGGATGAATGAGCTCGTCTCTTATCAAATGCTTTTAGTAAGTTTTTTTTCAGGCACTAAATTGATTGTTAAAATGAGTTGTAACCGAGTTTGTGTTCCAAGTTGTTGGCACCATATTGGACCGAGCAACGAACTTGACAAACACTACATTGGACCACTAAGTAAGCTCATCCAGAAGGATTCAAAGATCACACAAAGCTCATCATCAAGGCACATGCCTAAAAAATCCATCACTATGCACTTGACCTAAACCCTAGTTCTTGCCTATATAAGGAGAACTATCACCCTTATTTGGGGATCCCATTCTCTCACTAGAGAAACCACTCTCTTTAAATTTGAGAGCTCTCTCATCTCCCTACACTTTCCTTTCTCTCTCTAAAAAACTCTAAACCTATTGTATCATGTACAACAAACACTATTATACTATAATACTGTGGACATAGCCCGATTTGGGTGAACTATGTACATGCTTGTGTTTTTGGGTGAGTGCGGTTTTTCTATTTTTAAGTTTGAATATTTTTTGCTTCAACACAAGTTTTTATGGTTCTAGAACTAACTTGTTCCCCGCGATTTCAAATCAAGCATCTTTGTATTTTGTTTTGCAAGTCTGTGTAATAGCCTAACTTGAAATCCCTGAAAAATGGGAACTAATTGCTTTTCGCTAAATAAAAATGTCACAATTGCCACTAGGTAAAAAGATTGCATCTTTGTAATTCCCTCCAAGCGGTAGTTTTGATTTTGATTGTCTTCTGCCACGGACACTGTAATTCCTTCAATTTGTGGTTGAAAGCATCCAAGGGATTCGCATTTTGTTTCATGAATCATTTGGTGTCATGGTTACATTCTGATTCTTGAATCATTTGGTGTCAAGATTGCATTTTGATTCTTGAATCACTTGGTGTCAAGACTGGTGCCATAAGTGATAAATCGTCGCATGGTAACTAAGTGTTTATGTGGATTTACTTGCACATCATTATATCTATTTGGTTATATAAGTTCTTATATATGTAGATTTAGTTATAAAAGTTATTTTATTTATTAAATATTTAGTTAATAATATAAATATTAATTAAAGTAAAAATAATAAATTAAAAAATGTAGAATGTTGTATAATAAAATTAATAAAAATTATATTTTCTACGTTGATAATTCTCAATTTAATTTACTTATTTAGATTAATTTTTGTTTTTGATTTTTTTGATAGTATTTATTATATTATTAATTTGTTAAATTTTTTTCTTTAAAAAAAATTGTCTAAGCTCCCGTTTAACTGCTTAGGCGCTAGGCCTTTATCAACTGTCCTAAAAGCACCTAACGCCCGTTTTGAATTTTGATATTTACAAACAATTAGGTTCTCTTTTTCATTAACATAAAGATCGTACTAATGCTCTCAACAAAAAAAAAAAAAATCATACTATTCTTGTCTTTTCGTTTTGCTGAAAATGAGTTACTGTGAAACAAAATATAACCTGCACGAACTCCTTTTTCTGTTTCCAAATTTAAATGGAGGTATTATTATATTAAAGTATGAAACTGAGAACTTGGTCACAACTTACTCCCACAAAGAAATTTCATTTCTCACTCCATCAAAATAACCCAACTGGAACCAGGTTGCTTTACTGATCCCCTATGTTTCATTTTCCCTCGAATTCTGGACACATCACTCCATCGATTTGCAGAAGCATATGAATTAGACAGCAAAACATTAGCAGCAGCGTTACCACATTGCGGTTCTAATTCCAAATCGCCAATGTTCTTTGCAGCTCTTTCAGCCACATCCAAATTCGAATGCATCGTACAAGCACTAAGCAAAGTGAGCCAAATCGCCTTGTTTGCTTGCACCGGCATGTTTCTAATCAGCTCCTCAGCTTCTTCCAACTTCCCGCATCGGCCTAAGACGTCCACCATGCATGCCTAGTGCTCAAGTTTCACCTCAACAGACTTATGCTTTGAGAAAAATTCGAAAAAGCTTCTTGCTTTCTGCAACATCCCAGAATGGCTACAAGCAGAAAGTAACCCGGTAAATGTGATTTCGTCTGGTTCAATGCCTGCTCTCATCATTCGGTTAAGGAGAGCCGAAGCGAACATACCACAACCATGCTGTGGACATCCAACTATGGTTGAGTTCCATGACACAATATTCTTTTCATCAATTCTATTGAATACAGAAACTCCATCGTTTATACTCCCACATTTGGCATACAAGACGATGAGAGAATTACCCACGAAGACATCAGTTTTGAAACCAAGCTTGATAGTTGCACTTTGAATCTCCTTGCCCCTCTCAAGATCTTCTAATCCGCAACATGAATTCAAAGCACTAGTGAAGGATGACTGATTTGGAAGGATGTTTGATTTCACCATGTCTCTGAAAACCTTCAATGCATCTCCGTGTTGAAAATTTGAACCATATCCTGTTACAAGTGCCGTCCATACTGCCACATTTTTATGCACTCTCCTTGAAAACCTTGAGAGAGTTGTCTATTTGCTTGCAGTTTGCATAAAGAGTTATAAGTGAAGAAGCTACAGTACCCTGACTTGACAATCTGGCCGTGAATCTGAACACCTAAATCCAAACGCAACAAATTTGCAGAAGCTGTCATCACACACACAAATGTGGTCAAAGTTGGTTGTACACCAGAACCTATCATCTTCAAAAATAGTAGCAAAGCTGCATCATTCCTCCCATTCTGGTCTAGTCCGCCAACCATCGAAGTCCACGAAATCACATTCCTACAAGGCATCGCCTTGAATAACTTTTTAGCATCTTCCACTCTTCCATTACTAAAGTATCCATGGATCATTGAATTCCACACGGCCACATCCCTCTCGGCATCTCAAGAAGCAACCGCTCAGCCGTCTCGACTTCACCAAACTGCAAGAACCCATTCATAGTCGTCGTCCAAGAAACAACACTCTTCTTAGGCATTCCATCAAAGAGCTCCTTAGCCTTTCTCAAATCCCCACAGTCCAAACACCCTTTCATCATCGAATTCCAAGAGACTGTATCTTTCACAGGCATTTCTTCGAACAGATGGAGGGCATCATCAAGCCGACGTGTTCTCGCATATCCCGTAATCATCATGGTGTACAAACTAACACCAGGACAAGGAATTTCATTCAAAACCAGGCGAGCTTCGTCTATTTTTCGGTTCTTCCAGTGATCAGAGAGCAGTGACATGTAAGATGGAGTGGTCAGTTTACTGTACCTCACCAAGCATTTGGCCAAGTTCATAACATTTTCGCAGGAATCAGAGCCCGAAATAGAGAGCGAGAGTGGAAAATGTAAGAACCCAAGCCTCTGAAAAGAGGCGGGAACTCTTAACATGACCGTTAATCCATTAACTCTAGACCTTACTAAAATTTTGGTTAGACTTCACCTGAGCGGGTTGCTGGAGACACAAAGGCTGAAACGCAGCGTTTTATGCGTGTTGAAAGTTTCTGGAGACGAAAATCACTTTCCTGATCTCTGAGGAACAATATGATTTGCATTTCTTTGCATTTCTCGGAAGAAGAATGTACCATTAAAAAAGAAGAAATAAAAATGTGAGGCAAGTAAGAATCTTTATCTTTGCATTTCTTGCTTTGATTTGCCTTGGCGATGAAGCAAACCGTCTTCTTTACAACCCACCACAGCATAGTCCAACAGCTTTAGCAAGAAAAGAACCAAAACCCATTTATTTGTATATAAAGACCGTCTCTTTCTCTTGTGCAAAACACATGTAAACAAGTACATCAGCCCCCCTTTTTTTTTTGTCTGCATTGCACTTTCAGCTTTTGATCTTGCAGAAATGGCCAACCAGCAGTTAAAATCTGTTGCTGGGTTGCTTTTGCTTCTCAATTTCTGCATGTACGTCATTGTTTTGGGCATCGGTGGCTGGGCCATGAACAGAGCAATTGACCATGGTTTCGTTATCGGTAAACACTCTTTACCACTTGTACTGCAAGTCACTTTTCTCCGCTTTACATTTTGTTAAAGCTGAGGGAGATTTTTTGGCAGGTGCGGGTTTTGATCTCCCAGCACATTTCTCACCAATATACTTTCCTATGGGAAATGCTGCAACTGGCTTCTTCGTGACATTCGCTTTGCTCGCCGGAGTAGTTGGTGCTGCTTCGGCCATTTCGGGAATCAACCATCTCCGATCTTGGACGGCCGAGAGCTTGCCATCCGCCGCCTCAGCTGCTATCATCGCCTGGACCCTTACCCTTCTTGCCATGGGCTTTGCTTGCAAGGAGATTGAGCTTCGAATCAGAAATGCCCGTTTGGTAAGAAAGAAAGACGGTACATTTATGCTCAATTTTCTTCCACATATGATATGTTACATTGAAATTTGAAACACCCTCGCCTTTTCTTTTCTTGCAGAGAACAATGGAGGCATTCTTGATCATCCTTTCCGCCACGCAGCTTCTGTATATCGCCGCGATTCATAGCACTGTTTCGAGGAGATGAACTGGTAAACTTTGAACGACTTTTGTTGTGTTTGTGTGCATTGATTTGTTATGAATTTATTTTATTTTAATACTACTCTTCTTGTTTGTATGAACATGGTCATGGCGTCAATAGCGTGCAATGTGACATAATTGGATTGATTTGGATTTCAATCGCATGTTTTTATTCCAATAATATGACCAAACTAGCAAAATCGTCATTTTTCGAAACTGCCTTAACTAGAAATCATGATTTTCAGACATTAAAATACCTTAAATTTGATGAGCGATACAATGGAAAACGCCCCAAGCCAACATGCCAAATAAGCAACAAAAATATATCGAAGAGAAAATTCATCCATCAAACGGTTTCAAGTAATTTCAAGATATGATATGATAAAAGATGAGGCTGCATTATAACCTGGCCGCAATTCAATCGAGTGAAGATTGATATTAAAACTTTTTGCAAATTTATGACATACAAATTGGAATAGGAACTAAAACCGATATGGAAAAGAACGCTATTCTGAAAAATTAACAAGAACGAAAGGTAGTAAAAGCAGGAGATACCGAGATGTACACCTGCCTACCATCCTTGAGACTATCATCATCACCACAAATCTTAAAATAATCTAACCAGGCCTCTCTTGCCCATTATTCTTTAGGGAAACTTGAGACTATCAAAATATCATACAACTCTCTCAAGAGTCTTCACCTTTCACAAGGAACACGAACCCACTGGAAATCCTTCGTGCTTTGTTTCTGCATCAGAAACCTTGAAGAAGTCAGCCGACACTAGAGGTATTACAAGCTTGAATGGTAACATAAGTCAAAGTCCAAAGAAATTTGAATGCAGCAATGCAGATATCTGAATGCTATCATAGTTGAGTAATCACTCGTGCAGTCAGATTTAATCAAACTGCTGAGAAATCGGAGACAATTTAAACAGGTTTATTCAGATCAGCGTAAAATACCTGACACTTCAAAGTTGCATTCAGAGAACAAGTCTCTTTGACAAGGTAAAACAGATATACCTAAAACAATTCCTTCAAGGAATCAGCTAGCTAAGCAAAGATTACGGTGCCTAAGCCTACAGAACCACCTAAATTGTAGGGCCCATACGATTAAAGAAAAAAATGAGCAGACAGCTCCTAAAAAAGTAACATAGGAGACCTCTTTTTTCATTTCTAGAAGAATCTGTAGCTAACCTTTACAATCCATGGACACTACTAATTAAACAAACTTTAGGATAGTATGACATAGGTCCTGTAACTCTAAGCATCAAGGACAGTTGATGTTACGATATGGCTCCTCATAAGAAGACTCAACAATTCTTCTCTTGTTTAATATTCGAACCGAAAACCCTAAATTCTAACTCAAAGTATTGTTTGTATCTCAAACTTCTTCTCTCTGCTTCACTGCTTCCTACAAGATTCCTAATTAAATTTCCATCTAAATTCGGTGAAATACAACACATCAAAAACAGAATTATCCACCCACTGTTTACATATCACAGGCAACAGACTAACCAGCATAAAAACCATTGATAAGAAAATACTGAGGCATTTAATGGCAATCAATCTGAAGAATTTCAATCCTCAGCAACTCCTTTTCGCAAAAATAGCAATCCATACAGGCATAAGTTACATCTATAACACCTCAGTAGGACAAGGTCATCCAAAGTCCCAAAACTTGATTAAAGAGTGCTAACTTGAACAATATTACATCCCTGTAATATCCTAAACAATTCTCACTTCCCAGTCGGCCAGTATGCTCTGTATGGACATGGACAATAAATAAGTTTTGAATAGATCCAAGAAATAAAGCAAAACTTGAAAGTACAAGACCAACAAAAGATAACGCTAAGACTTCATTAGACTTGACAGAAATATCCCAACCTGACTTATCTATTGGAGCCTGTAATCATATCCAGAATTCCACAGCAGCTAAACCAAGATGTTTTTTGCACCATTGGTGGGGTCGGAGCTACTAGAGGCTGCATAAATTCCAGCAGGAAATTGCATTCAATTATCAAAGGAAAAAGAGATCTAACAATAAACTTTCGACGGAGAAGAAAAATATGCGGGCAATACCTGCTTTTCGGAATATTCTGGAATCTCAGGACCTTTGACGGATTCAGCATCATTACTAACTTGAGCCTGAGATGTAGCTAATGATGGAAATACTTCACTCTCTTGTCCGTCAGACACAGATTCTACTACACTTGAAGATGACTTAGCAGTCTCATTCGGCAACAGAGATGCTCTCTCGTCAACTTTCTTTGATTCAGGATCCGTCAAAGTTAAAGGGATCCCAGTAGGCAACAATTTCTTTCCACCATTCTCCAACCCTGTTTTTACTATAGGATTAGCGATCGCTGGACTTTCCGTACTCTCTGCAACTGAAATTGTAGTATTCCCAACTAGTGCATCTTCAGTACTCTGAATCAGTTCTGGCTGCGAGGACTCAACTGGCCTTACCAAATCACCATGTGGTTCTTCTTCCGAAACTGAAGCAAAGGCATCCTCCTTCTGTCTCCTCTCAACTCGAGACTCATCATCTGAACTACTACTGCTGCTGCTAGAGCTTCTATCATCCCCATGGTCCGATCCCTTTGCAGACTCAGCATCCTCAAGAACCACATTTTTGCTCGCGGAATCCTCTTTTACTTCCCTCTCAATTTTAACTACACCCTCATTCTCTACATCACTAGGAACTCCCTTATCCTCAGACACAATTGGCCGAACAGATGTTGCCCCTCTCTCCTTCGGCTCCTCATTGTTTCCTGACATGGTTCGATTCAATTAAAATCATGCAAAGCTAGGAATTTAACAATTTGAACCCAGAGAAAAAAAAAAAAGGAACTAAAACTAAGATTAAAGACGCATATAATATATGAATCGATAGATTGTGTAAGTAACACTCAGCCATAGTTATTTCAACCAGAAAAAAGCTAAAGAAATAACCTTACCAAACACCCATGAATGCAGATGAGACAAAATAAACAAAATCAAGACAGACAAAGATCCCCAATATCATTGATTCTCAAATGGGTAACTTGATTCAAACTCAAAAATCCTACCAAACTAAAGCAAAACAAGGGAAACTAACAAATATCCATTGGCCCAAACTGACCCCAAAAAGAAAAAGAAAAAAAAAAGACCAAACACTGAAAAGAAAGCACAAAGAACTGAATTGACTGTGAGATTGACGATCGAAAAGGACACGCATAAAAAGATAAGCAAAAGCACCTTGAGGGTTGTTGTTGGTTGAGGAATTTCCGTTGTGGGTCTCCATTTCCATCTTTTTCTTGGCAGCTTTTCTCTTCCTAGAACCTGATGGCATGATTATAGGCTCAGCTCTCCTCGTGGGGGATTGTACAACACGAAAGGGGTCTGCTCGCAGACAAACAGATCCTGTTATTCAAAGACCCAGATTTTCCACTGCCTCTGTAAAGTGCGATGTATGGATAACTGGAAATATTAACAAAAAGAAAACAAAATCTCTCAACTAGAAATCGTTACTAGAGGGCTGCGATTCAATTGGGATTATTCCCCAATTGTTGAAAGACTGAGCCTCTCTCTCTCACAGAGTCTCTCTGTTTATCAAGATCCTTGTGTGCTGGGGCCTGGGCAAGCTAGGCAAATTGATTTTGCTTGGGTTGGGTACTAAATTGGATTGGGAGATAAATGCCTGCGTCTGAGGGTAGAAGTGTCATTTTCGCAGGGGTGGGGATAGATTTATCATTTCTGTTTTTTTGAATTTTGGAATGTTCATGAAGAGTGGGAAAAAAATACGGAAAATAAAAATATTGCGGTTGGGCCCCAGGGTGGCTGAAAGTCAAAAACAATTAGTTAAGTGTGTGTGGTGGGGCATTTTGCATGTTTGTGGTTTTTAATTTTGGGTTCCAAGTGCCGACGTGTTTTGTTTAATTTTGGCTCCAAGTGCCGACGTGTCTTGTTTCATTTTGTGTTGTGGGAGTAATGATTTTTCTTCGTTTAAAAAAAAAAAAAAATTTGTTTTCTGGACTTAACAATGGATCTGGGTTGCGTGTGATATTCTGTGACTATCATTATTATTTTATAGGTGGAGGTAAATTTGGCTGAATTATGACGTCATTATTTGGATATGGTGTTCAAATGAAAAGAAAATGAAAATAAAGAAAAGCTTCTCTAGTTGCCTTAAAACAATAAGTTTGTGAATAAGGCGGTTGACATGTGAAGAAAATGTCTCATATTGAAAAAGAACAACTACAATTTGTACTTTATATAATTTTGAGCTACTACCTCTATTGACAATTGGTTTTAGGGTGAAGTCTCAATTTTTTACATGGCATCAGGGTGTGGTTATTCCACATGAAGGCTTAACTGCAACACATGTCACACATACTCATTCAAATCGTCACGTGATAGGCTGAAAAATTTGTCACACGTGAGAGGGTGTCTTGAGATGTGAGGAAAATATCTCACTCCGGAAAAGTACAACTGCAATTTGCTTCTTATATGATCTTGAGCTACTTACTCATTGCCAATTAGTTTTTGAGTGAAACCTCAACTTCTTACAAGGGCGAATTTGATATTATGGTAATTTTATTTCTAATGTCGTTTTTATTATTTGTTCGTGATAAATAGTTGTATGTTAAAATAATTATAATAAAACAAATTTTTAAAATAATATACACATTATTTTTAAAAATTATTATGAAAAATCCTTTGTTTGAAAAAAATTCTCATTTTTTACTAAATATTTTTGTACCTCTTTCTTTCCAAATAAAATAATTTTTTAAGAAGAAAAAAAATTAATACCAAACAGAGCTTTAATGTTAAACAATTGGCTTCTAGCATAAAAAATAACATTAAGGCGAACAATTTGAATTAGGGGTGACAATGAGTCGTGCCGTATCGAGGTCGGGTCGTGTCATGAATTATGTTCTACCCATTTATACCCAACCTGAACCCGATCCGTTTAATAATCGTGTCAAGAATGTTCAACCCGAACTCAACCTATTAATGACCCGTGTAACCTATTTAATAAACAGGTCGTACTCAAAACTCAATTAACCAATGACTGACCCGTTTAACCTATTTAACACGTTTAACCTATTTAAATTATAATATGTATTTAGGTAGATAAATGAGTAGATATATGAGTTAGTAATGACACGTTTATTAAATGGGTCAATATATAAGTCAATATACGGGTTAACCTGTTAACTCGAAATCTACCAATTTATTAAACGGGTTAACAAGTCATTATATGGGTTAACATGTTGACCCGAAATCCACCCGTTTATTAAACGGATCATAACGGGTTGACTCGAAAATGATCCGAAATTTTAATCGTGCGGGTTGACCCGAATAAATTTCGTGCGGATTTCGAGTCGTGTAAAAAATTGTCGTTCTTAATTTGAATTCGTTGTTCCATTTTCAAATTACGAAATTTGTTTTACTTATAATTAAATCGTAATTTATCCCGTATCTTTAATTTTTTTTTTTTTAATCAAGATCGCATATCCTTGATTTGATGTGGGCTTGTTAAATTAAAGCCTCATTACTCATCCCCACATGCACACGCGTACGATAAAAAATTAGTGCAACTGAGATTGACAAAAAAAGGAAAATAAAAACATAAGAGTTAAGTAAGTTCTTCAATCGGATATGATTAGCTTGAATTCATGCCTAATTTGTTAAGCTAATGTTTTATCGAATTTACTAAATAATCAAATTAGTAGACTGAGAATCTCAATCTCATTTCACTTCCAATCAAAATTGGAAAGAGATATGTCCATTACTTGTTAGTGGGCTTAGCTGGCCCGAGGAGGTTTTTGGGCTATACTCGAAGAGTTAGATGGGCTTACAAAAGATCCAATTGAAGCACAGGCGATCAAGATCTCTGATCAAATTCAATCGACGGTCATTGACACAAGAAAATCGTACACCTCACTACCAGGCAAGGATTTCCCAGCAAACGGAACAGCTAATGAGCAAATTGTGAAAGCGCTGGTGGTCGTAGGGGATTTTCAGATCCATATCCTCACTTTGTTAGAAATCCGTCGTTGTTTTCAGTTTGATCTCAGCTTTGTTCCCTCCAAGGAAGTACATCCTGAAGAAGAAGAGGAGGAAAGATGGATGCTATAAGAAAACAAGCCAGCAAGCTCCGAGAGCAGGTCGCTAAACAGCAACAGGTGATTTACAAACTGCCCATTTCTTTGTTTCAGTGCAAAGGAATTTGTGCTTCGTTCTTTTTACTTTTGATTTCTCAGTTTTGTGTATGTTTCATGGGAAAAGAGAATGATGATGCTAGTTGCTTGAATTAAGCAAATGCGGCTCGTTTCAATTTTAAGTTGGAACATATAGATCTCAAAGCTTGAAATTATGTTCCTTTTCTGCAATCTATATTCATAGAACTAATGGAACAAATGGGTTTTCTCCCAGTAGGCCTAGACCAAGTGTAATTATATTTCTGCTCTAGAATTTCTGGTAAAGATTGAATTTTATTACTTTTCCATTGTTGTTGATAAAATTCAGTAGCGATGTATAATTTTTGAGAGCTTATTTTAGGCAATTCAAAGCTTTTTTGATGTCGCTAGAGATTGGGTAAAAAAATACTACCTTTGGGTTGCTAACTTGAAATACTAAGTTCATTTTGGTGGTAACTCAGTTGAAACCGTAGTACTCCATTATGGTTTGCCCATGGGGTTCTCTTCTTGCTGTTTTATAATACTTAGCTTGTTAGAAATATTCATCTATCAATTTGTTACCATCACTTTTGTCCATCAGCTTGATGCGTTGTTCTATTTTCAAATGTTCAGGCTGTAATAAAGCAGTTCAGTGGGACTGGTTTTGAAAGCTCAGATGTAATGGTAATAGATGAGGATGAGATGCGGAGAAATCAACAGCTACTGAAAGTGTACAAGTCCACTCGCGTAGGAAGGGTACATATGTGACCAAGAACCATTTTGAAATTTTACATTAACTTGATATATTCTTTTCTTTCTAATTTCGTGTAATGTAGAAGAAAACACCTAACAGATATCGATTACTATCATTGGTTAAAAAGTATGGGAACTTCATGTCACGCTTTTCAATTTTTTTTTTAATCTCTTTGAAGTATTATTTTCCTTTGATTCCAACTTCTTATATTTGTTAAACTGATTTTTGTAATATTCAACTCAGGATTTTCAGAAAGAAATTGTTAGAGCAGCAGAAGCATTCACAGCTATTGGGGTTAAGCATATTGAAGCAGGTAGAAATTTATTATTCATTTACATTGACAGTGATTTATCTAATGGGAAATGCGTATTGGAGTGAATATCCTATAGCCTTTTAACTTCCGTTAGTCAGTATAGCACATGTAATGTATTTGTAGTTGCACTTATTATTTGTATTCTTTTTGTGGTAGTCAGGAACCAAGTTGTCTGAGGATTGTAGCAGATATGGTGCTCAAAACACCGATGACAAAATTTTAGCTAAGGGTGCATCTATATATGGTGATGCTCGTAAGCATGTGGAAAAGGAACAAGAAGACTTGAATAAGCTGTTATCTTCACAGGTTGACTTCTAAGTATAATTTTATATTGTGCTAAAGAAATCTTCATTGAAATATTCTATCATATGTTGTAATTCATGAAAAAGAAAAAACTCTGGTAGTGCTTGTATGACATGTTAGAATGCCTCAACAGGAAACGGTTGGATACATGATTCATACACGCATCCATCATTTTTATATAACCTTTTTGCTAATGAAAGTCTTCTGTAATTCTGGTGATTATTTATTGACCATGTTGCAATCAAGTATTCGTCATTGGAAAATTGAAACTGCACGTAAGTTCCTATTCAAAATTAACGGATTCCGGCCACTTTCTGCTGTGGTTTATGAACTTAGTAGCTTGAAAATTTGGATGGGCTTTTAATATGGTTCGTTTTGCATAAGCCTGCTTCATTTTTTAAGAATTGTAATGTTCATTCGTGAATTAAGATGAAACATGTAATTAATCACTCACTGTACTTTAGATTTTAGATCCGCTACGTGCAATGATAGCTGGTACTCCTTTGGAAGATGCTCGTCATCTTGCTCAACGTTATAGTCAATTGCGGCGCGAAGCAGAGACACAGGTAAAATACATTCCTATCTTAGTTTTTATGATATTTTCTTTGTCATATGACCATAAGACAAAAACAGGCAGAAGAAGTTTCCAAAAGAAAAGCTCGGGTGAGAGAACTTCCAAATCCTGACAATGTTGCAAAGCTGCATGCAGCTGAAGCAAAGATGAAAGAATTAAGAGCAAACATGTCAGTTCTGGGTATAGAAGCTTCGGCTGCTTTGGCTGCTGTCGAAGCACAGCAGCAAAGGCTGACTTTCCAGAGGCTTGTTGCATTGGTATGAATGTACTTGATTTCAGGAAAATGAGTTTCTATGTTGAATTAGAATGATTCTGCAGTTGTACACGTACTAAGCGTTAGGTTTTTCAAGGTTGAAGCAGAAAAGAATTATCATCTGAGAGTTGCTGCCATTCTTGGTGAGGTTGAAGCTGAGGTTAGTTCCACATAGGATTGTATTTAAAAGAAACCTGTTTCTAATTAATTAATATAAAAACTTATGTAATGGCCTGGATTTATTTGCAGATGGTCTCAGAGAAACAACGGAAAGAGTCTGCTCCTCCAGTGATTCCGCAGGAGTATTCGACAGAGAAAACAATGTACTTCTTGGCTGAAGTATGTTACTTTTTCTAATCTGGGTGGCTTTATTTTCTGACTGCTTAGTAATAAAACATTATTCACTCTTTAAATAAGACTAGAGATATTAATATGAACTGAGGGGAGAGAGGAATTAACAGATAGATTGAGATATTAGAAAGGGAATTAATTGCCACCTTGTGCTAGGGCCTAGTTGTATTCCTCTCCACTTGTTATGTAGGAGGTCGGGTGAGGTTGATACTGTAGAACAGTGTACACATACACCTAGGTTGGCACCCGTGTACACTTGTCCTAGATTAGAATGACTAAACAGTTAGTGATCTGTCCTAGATTGTGTTAACAATAGGACACCTGTCCTATTTTAGATAGAAATAGAAATCAGTTAAGGAGATAACTGTTTTGTCTTATCTCCTTAACCAAACTTATATAAATAGACCTGTTGGCATTAATACAAATACACGGTTATAGAAATTTCTACATGGTATCAGAGCCATCTGTATGATCACCATAACCTGATCCTTCACCCTTTCTGCCATGGCTTCCGATTCCTGTTCTTCTCCATCAGTCTCCCCTACTCATGTTTCTAATCTGGTTTCTATCAAACTAACTGAAACCAATTACCTCTTGTGGGAAAGTCAAATTAAACCCTTCTTGATGCAAAGATCTCAAGTAAGTTTTTAAGTATGGGTAAACGGAGGTCCTACAGAAGATATTGGCTCTTGTAAAGTTAGTAGGATCTTTCTCTTTTTTCATTTCCCATCGCCTAATATCTGATCTAGGCTTTAGCATTCTTAAACTTGCTCCTTGACAACATATTTCAGTACTCTAAGAATCCGAACTTCTATGCTTTTTCAGGCAACACATTCTTTCAATGCTGCATCAGAGAAGGAACTAAGCTTGTCGGTGGGTGACTATGTTGTTGTACGGAAGGTAATCTCCCTGGGGCCTGTGTTTAAAATGTTCAAAACGCTGAATTGTAGGTCAACATGTAGAGATTTATTCAAGCTCTTCAATGAATCCTTAGAAAGCATGCAACTCATATAAGTTTTGTTTGCAAACTTCAAAGCTCTAAGCTGATTTGCCTCTTAAATTTTGAGTGTAATCCCCCCTCTTATCGAGGTTTCTCTGTCATTTCCAAATCTCAAGTGTTTGTGTTTTTTGTTTGAGTTTGGGTCGCCTAATATTTTCTTGGTTGAATTATGCAGGTGAGCCCATCAGGATGGTCGGAAGGAGAGTGCAAAGGTAAAGGAGGATGGTTTCCATCGGCCTATGTGGAGAAGCGCCAACGTCTTCCATCCAGCGAACTTAGTGTTGAAGCTTACTGAGCCCTGCCCAAGTATTTCATTTCATAGTTGAGTTTCAATTTTCAGCCTCTTATGACTTTGTGGATCTCATGAGTTTGTTTGGCCTCCACCGCATGATGTAGTAGGAGACCTGTGCTGTGCATATTGTTTCTTTCAAATTTTCAAGGCGTAATGCATTAACGTGAATTCTATATACATATAGTACCTCAATTGACTCATGTTGCTTACTTTCAAAGTACTTATTTTCCTTACAAAACATTCCTGATTCTACCCATTGCGTCCATTGCCTTAAGTATGTAATTCTGCTACTAATATGCCACTACTAATTCTATGTTCATATAGTACCTCAATTGACTCATCCGGCCTATGCTTCTAAAGAAAACAACTGGAGATCCAGCGTGTTACCTGATGAATAAACATCTCGAAGTTTGCACTTCTTCTAATGTACAGATGATCGGCAGTAGCAGAAATGTCGAGAGGTTTACTGCATGTTGTGGGTGGCGGGTTTTATTTTGTGCATCCACTCGCTGGCCGCACGGATGGGTTGTCCCAAATTTCGGGTGATTTTGTTGTTTGACCCATTTGGATCTGTTTTCTAATACCTTCTCATAAATTAATAACATGTTTTTTTTTTTCTTTTGTTTCTTCTCTTTCCATGATGATACCACAAATATCCATGTATGTTCTTTCTTTGAAAACTAGATCAATTCGAGATCTCTTGAGGTAAACTAGGGATCTCTTCAAAAAGGGGATCCATCCCCGAGAGCCGAAAGCTCTTACATCACTATCTTGTGGCCAGTAATTTGGGGCTCGATAAAGTCTAGCCGCGCCCCCCCCTCCCTCCCAGTCAAACCACCACCACCACCTTGGATAAATGACTTGTTCGAATAACTGAGAGTGACTGGATACTTTTCGGAATTTAACTCTGATATCATAAATTGGGATTGGAAATGACCTTTTCGTTGCAATGACCTCATTGCGATGTCCTAATGACAATACCCTAGTAGTGGTTAGGGATTAGTATGTGGGATTATAACTATAATGTTAAAGGCCACTGCTAGGGTATTGTCATTAGGACTTCACAATGTTGCGACGCTTCTTCATATGTCTCAGGTTCAACTTCTTCTTCTATTAAGGTTGTATTAGCATACTTAGAATTTGACCTTCATATTCGTGTTGACCTCCTGAGTTGTGATTGTGGGGTTGGCACTTTCACTTCACTAGGTCCAACATCCTCTGGTAATTGATATACACGAGTCTGCCAAGGATTTTGTACCACTTTTTGTCTGGTATCTTTATTAGCAAGTGAATCTTCAGCCTCTTCTGAAATCTATTGAACTTGATTGATTTGCTCACCCATCGTCTATTGCAATTTGTCCTCAACTTCTCTTGAGTCTGGTAGCACCTCCTTTTATGTGGACCACCACGAAGATGTTTCATTAAACACCACATCTCGTGATGTGTAGCACCTTCCACTCGTAGGATCACTGTAAGACCCGTGTTCTGGAGGGAACGGTGAACAATCTCACATTCCTGCGAGGGAGAATGGTCTGGGAGAGGATGATGGTGTGCTTTAAAGGTGTAGGCACACACCTATCTAGCACTAGGTCTTTTGGGAGCTCAAGTGGTTTTGGGGGGGATTGGAACCCCAAAGTTAAGCGAGTTGAGGCTGGTGCAATTCCATTATGGGTGACCCCCCGGGAAGTTGCACCATGAGCTCCCGAAAATAAAACCGTGAGGGCGATGCCCAAAGCGGACAATATGGTGCTAGATGAGTTGGGTCCTGACCGAGGAGGGCTGGGTCCTGACAATTTGGTATCAGAGTCAGACCCCGACCGGGAAGTGTGTCAGCGAGGACGCTGGGCCCTAAGGGGGGTGGATTGTAAGACCCGTGTCCTGGAGGGAACGGTGAACAATCCCACATTCTTGCGAGAGGGAATGGTCTGGGAGAGGATGATGGTGTGCCTTAAAAGTGTAGGTACACACCTATCTAGCATTAGGCCTTTTGGGAGCTCAAGTGGCTTTGGGGGGGATTGGAACCCCAAAGTTAAGCGAGTTGAGGCTGGTGCAATTTCATTATGGGTGACCCCCTGGGAAGTTGCACCATGAGCTCCCGAAAATAAAACCGTGAGGGGATGCCCAAAACGGACAATATGGTGCTAGATGAGTCGGGTCCTGACTGATGAGGGTTGGGTCCTGACAATCACAACACTTCCACCATTTTCTCTGGTTGTCATATCCCACAAAGATATATCTTACTGTTTTCTTATCAAACTTGCTACGTAAATTACTTGGAATAAAAACATAGCACACACAACCGAAATACTCAAAAGTAACTAATTGAAGGTTTTATATCCCACAATTTCTCAAAGGGTGAGAAAAATCCAATCCTTGGTTGAGGAAATCTGTTGATCACATACGTTGCAGCTCTCATGGCTTCAGCCCAAAATCT
This sequence comes from Prinsepia uniflora, assembly GCA_032719365.1. NCBI lineage: Eukaryota > Viridiplantae > Streptophyta > Magnoliopsida > Rosales > Rosaceae > Prinsepia > Prinsepia uniflora. Next base: position 996,673 of record CM064868.1, read on the forward strand.
TCCTGGTATATTCTTCGAATGTAGCATGCTTCGACAAATTTCTGCAAGATGTCAATTTTTCCTCTTTGCTACACCATTCTGTTGTGGAGTGTTGGCACATGTAAACTGAGGACGTATCCTACATTCTCGTAGATACTGAGAGAATTCTCGTGAGTTAAACACTCCTCCATTATCTGTGTGTAAGGAACAAATCTTCTGTCCCACTTCTCCTTCAACTGTCTCTCTAAACTCTTTAAACTTGAAAATGTGTTGGATTTTTCTTTCATAAAGAAAACCAACATATATATGGAGAAGTTATCAATAAACGTCACTATATATCGCATCAAGCTAATTGATGCTTGCTTAACTGCCCCGAACGTCATAGTGAACTAGCACTAATGGTTCTCTTACTTTGAACTTTGACTCCTCGTATGGTAGTTGATGTGCGTTACCTTATTGACATCCTGCATAGACCGTATCTGTTCTTACATCAAGTTGAGGAAGGCCTTTAAGCATAGATTTTTTCCATCATCACGCTTAGCTAATGATAGCTAACGTGACCCAGTCTCATGTGCCATGAATATGATGTCTCGTTCCTCCTAGTCTTATCCACATATGCCTCATACTTCTTTTGGAGTTTTGGCTTTCCGAACTACTCTAATAAATCATCTTCGATTGTTGTTTTTAAGGAAAACATAGCCTTCCCTGCTTTGATCTTCCACTTGCATAAGCTACCATTGGTGTCTTCTTTCGGCTGCGTAACTTCATTACCGCCATTCCAAAGGTCTTGGTGTTGTAGGTAAGATTTCATGCACGTCGTCCATGTGTTGTAATTTTTGTTGTTAAGTTTTTTTATTCCTCCAACCACTTGAAGATCATCCTTCGTGCCATCAAATATTTATATGCCAAACATGATCACACTTGTAAAGTACTAAAATCTTCACGACAGAATGAAACTACACCAAATCTGGTCCCTAGAAGAATCACTCTGATACCAATTGTTGAACAAACTTAGAGTATACAGCTCTAATATTCAGGTGTTGGAGATATAAAACAAGCAAACACAATACTTGTATTTCACAAACAAAATATTATAACATCACACAACACTCTCTCTTTTATTTTCTTCTTGCTACAATTCTATGCTCTCATTTTCTTTTCTCACATACAACACACCTCTCTCGATTATTTCTTATACATACATACTACATCACAACACCTCTATTTGTAAGAAATTCTAGCCAACCTAAACCATCATTTTGGACTTCCTTCCTAGCTACCTAATTAGCAACTCATTATGATGTTCACATACACCAACCTAAGTCACTATTTTGGACTTTCTTCCTAGTCACCCAATTGGCAACTCATCGTGATATTGATGTACACCAACTAGTTCTTTGCCACTTACATAAGTTCCTTGCCGGCCGACTTTACCTCTTTGAAAAACCATCAATTTTGACTCAATTTTGTCATTTTGACTTGTCAATTAGTAGCAATTGTTCTTACCTACCTCATTCTCCGAACAAGTTCAAGTTGTTGAGTTGATGTTGTTTTCTTTGACATGATATCCCTAAAGAAACCACATCTTAGCTGTCCCCCCAGAACCCCTTCTCATCAGCCCATTTCAAAATGGAAACACCAACTCATGAAGAACAAGATGAATCAACCCTTAAACTCATTCGCCAACACCTCTTAGGAGACTTCAACCTCATAGATCCCTTCTTCACTCATCTAAATTTCCAAAACCCTGATGATCTCTCATCACCAAATAATTTCCAATTCCAAACAATCAAACCCGAGTGTGAAACTGAGTCCAACTCCCCAATTTCAAATCCCACTTACTACAGCCCTGATGATCCCTTCAATTCCGAAGCAAACCCCGAAATCGTAGACTTGGAATCCATGGAAGTGGAGCCTGTGATGAACTTGAACTCAAAGAGGAAGATAAGTACTATTACTTGTCCACATGCCAGGTCATCGTCACCTGATAAAATACAAGAAGTGGCGGGTTCTGGTGAAGTGATAAGGCATTATAGGGGAGTCCGACGGAGGCCGTGGGGGAAGTACGCGGCGGAGATACGTGATCCGGCCCTGAAAGGAACTAAGGTTTGGCTAGGGACTTTTGAGACTGATGTTGATGCTGCCAAGGCCTATGATTGTGCTGCATTCAAGCTCAGGGGGAGGAAAGCAAAACTGAATTTTCCGTTGGAGGCCGGAGAGTCCGCACCGCCAGTAAGCACCGCTCGGAAGAGAAGGATATCGGTGAATCAAGAGGAAGAAGCAGAGAGTTAAGAACTGTTGGAGGTTTAAAGTTGGGTTGAACTTGAATGAGCTCAAAGGCGCCTCCTGCCCTGTTTTTCTTGACCCTTCTAAAGTCTCCAGAATCGGAGTCATCCCACGAAACTGCAAGGACGAATGCGAGATGAGGTGGTTTGATGTGCCGGGTTTAAACATCATGCATGTCACAAATGCTTGGGGCTATGACGAGGATGATGATATCATTATCGTGTTGGCTCCGAATATTTTGTCAGCAGAGCAGATAATAGAGAAGATGCAGTTAGTTCAATCTTCGTTGGAGAAAATTAAGATTGATCTCCTACAATCTCCAGTAATTCAAACGGAAAGTCTTGCCAATCACTTGTAGTCAGATCTTCAATTACTTGTAATCTTCTTAATTGACTCTCAAGCCTGATACGGCTCTGTAAAACTGTATATAAACCTCACATATGATTCAACAAACCTCACTGTATAGAGACTATAATATTCTCTTTTTTTTTTTCTCGTTCGGAAGAAATACTATTTTCTCAATTTCTTCCCTCCAAGGAAGTGGAGCCTGAAGAAGAAGAGGAGGAAAAATAACAAGCCAGCAAGCTCCGAAAGCAGGTCGCAAAACAGAAACAGGTGATTTACAAACTACCCATTCCTTTGTTCTTCGTTTTTTTTTTCTTTTGATTTCTCAGTGTTGTGTATGTTTCATGGGAAAAGAGAATGTTGATAGATAAATGTTTGGATTTCTGTGATTATTTTTTAGCTAGAGTTGCTGAATATCAAAAACTTATTACACGAAATCCTATTTTTTTAGAATGCTAGTTACTTGAATTAAGCAAATGTGGCTCGTTCCAATTTTGAGTTGGAACATATGGATCTCAAAGCTTGAAATTATGTTCCTTTTCTGCTATCTATATTCATAGAACCAATGGAGCAAATGGGTTTTCTCCCCGTAGACCTAGAACAAGTGTAATTATATTTCTGCTCTAGAATCTCTGGTAAAGATTGAATTTTATTATTTTTCCATTGTTGTTGATAAAATTCAGCAGAAGTGTATATTTTTGGGAGCTTATTTTTATGCAATTTATAGCTTGTTTGCTATCACTAGAGATTGGGTAAAAAATGCTACATTTGGGTTGCTAACTTGAAATACTAAGTTCATTTTGGTGGTAACTCAGTTGAAACCATAGTACTCCATTATGGTTTGTCCATGGGGTTCTCTTCTTGCTGGTTTATATTACTTAGCTTGTTAGAAATATTCATCTGTTAATTTGTTACCATGACTTTTGCCCATCAGCTTGATGCGATGTTCTATTTTCAAATGTTCAGGAAACAGTTGGAAATATTCATCTGTTAATATATGAGGATATATTCTATATATGGTGCATCTATATATGGTGACGCTAGTAAGCATGTAGAAAAGGAACAAGAAGACTTGAATAAGCTGTTATCTTCACAGGTTGACTTAAGTATAATTATATTTATCTTGTACTAAAGAAATCCTCATTGGATATATTCTATCATATGTTGTAATTCAACCAAAAAACTCTGGTAGAAATTAGTTCTTGTATGACATGTTAGAATTCCCCAACAAGAAACAGTTGGATACATGATTCATGCACATATCCATCATTTTTATGTAACCTTTTTGCTAATGAAACTCTTCTTTAATTCTGATGATTATGCATTGACCATGTTGCACTCAAGTATTCATCATTGGAGAATTGAAATTGCACGTAATTTCCTATCCATAATTATTGGATTCTAGCCACTTTGTGCTGTGGTTTATGAACTTAGCAGCTTGAAAATTTGGATGGGCTTTTAATACAGTTATTTTTGCATGATCCTGCTTCATTTTTTAAAGAATTGTAATGTTCATTAAGATGAAACATGTAACTAATCGCTCTTTATACTTTAGATTTTAGATCCACTACGTGCAATGATAGATGGTGCTCCTTTGGAAGATGCTTGTCATCTTACTCACCGTTATTGTCAAATGCGGGGGGAAGCAAAGACAGGTAAAATACATTCCTATCTTGGCATGCATGATATTTTCCTTTTCATATTGACCATAAGACAAAAACAGGCAATAGAGGTTTCCAGAAGAAGAGCACGGGTGAGAGAACTTCCAAATCCTGACAATTTTGCAAAGCTGCATGCAGCTCATGCAAAGATGAAAGAAAAAAGAGCAAACATGGCAGTTCTGGGTGAAGAAGCTTCAGCTGCATTGGCTGCTGTGGAAGCGCAGCAGCAAAGGCTGACTTTCCAGATTCTTGTTGCATTGGTAAGAATGTACGTGATTTCAGGAAAATGAGTTTCTATGTTGAATTATAATGATTCTGCAGTTGTACACGTACTAAGCCTTAGCTTTGTTAAGGTTGAAGCAGAAAGGAATTATCATCTGAGAGTTGCTGCCATTCTTGGTGAGGCTGAAACTGAGGTTAGTTCCACATGAGATTGTATTTAAAAGAAAACTGTTTCTAATTAATTAACATAAAAGCTTATGTAATGGCCTCGATTTATTTGCAGATGCTCTCAGAGAAACAACGGAAAGAGTCTGCTCCTCCAGTGATTCCACAAGATAGTTCCACAAAGAAAACAATCTACTTCTTGGCTGAAGTATGTTACTTTTTCTAATCTGGTTGGCTGTATTTTCTGACTGCTTAGTAATAAACGTCATTCACTTAAATAAGACTAGAGATACTAATATGAAGTGGTGAGAGAGAGGAATTAACAGATAGATTGAGATATTTCAGTACTCTAAGAATCTGAACTTCTACGCTCTTTCAGGCAACACATTCTTTCAATGCTGCATCAGAGAAGGAACTAAGCTTGCCAGTGGGTGACTTTGTTGTCGTACGAAAGGTAATCTCCCTGGGGCCTGTGTTTAAAGTGTTCAAAACGCTGAATTGTTGGTCAACATATAGAGATTTATTCAAGCTCTTCAATGAATCCTTAGAAAGCATGCAACTCATATAAGTTTTGTTTGCAAACTTCAAAGCTCTAAGCTGATTTGCCTCTTGAATTATGAGTGTAATCCCCCTCTTATCGAGGTTTCTCTGTCATTTCCAAATCTTAAGTGTTTGTGTTTTTTGTTTGAGTTTGAGTTTGGGTTCTAATATTTTCTTGGTTGAATTATGCAGGTGAGCCCATCAGGATGGTCAGAAGGAGAGTACAAAGGTAAAGGAGGATGGTTTCCATCGGCCTATGTGGAGAAGCGCCAATGTCTTCCATCCAGCGAACTCAGTGCTGAAGCTTACTGAGCCCTGCCCAAGTATTTCATTTCGTAGTTGAGTTTCGATTTTCAGTCTCTTATGACTTTGTGGATCTCATGAGTTTGTTTGGCCTCCACCGCATGATGCAGTAGGAGACCTGTGCTGTGCATATTGTTTCTTACAAATTTTCAAGAGGTAATGCATTATCATGAATTCTATATACATATAGTACCTCAATTGACTCATGTATCTTAATTTCAAAGTACTCTTTTTCTTCACAAAACAGTCCTGATTCTACCTATTGCATAGATAACCTTAACCGATTCTGTTCTGCACATTCACTTATTCACAACATGAAACCACTTACACTAGAATAAACAGCATCTAATTACTAAGGTCATGTTCAAAAACAAACCTTGAACATATTAGGCTTAAAGTCTTAGTCTGTAATGCTACTACTAATATCTATATATCCTCTCAAGGTCTGGGTTGTCTTATTTCTTCTCATGTACTTGAGCTAGAGTGAAGCGCCACCAAGGATGCATAAGCACCGTCATTGATCTTCATCAGAAAATCATGGCTTCCCTTCTCTGCAATCACACCATTCTTCACCACTGCAATTATGTCCGCGCCTTTAATGGTGGAAAGCCGGTGTGCAACAACCACGGTTGTTCTGTTCACCATAACTCGGTCCAAAGCGTCTTGTACTATGCGTTCGGACTCTGCATCCAGCGCACTTGTAGCTTCATCAAGTAGAAGGATTTTCGGGTCCTTGATTATGGCTCTTGCAATGGCTATTCGTTGCTTCTGTCCTCCAGATAACTGAACCCCTCGTTCTCCCACGGAGGTGTCGAAGCCATGAGGCAATGAAGATATGAAGCTGTAGGCGTTCGCTGCTTTGGTGGCTGCTATGATCTCTTCCTCGGTGACTTCTCCTTGCTTGCCATAGGCGATGTTGGCACGAATGGACTCATGGAAGAGAATTGGCTCTTGACCAACTAAGCCAATCTGTTGCCGTTTAGCTTGAACTTCTGGATTTCAACCCCGTCTAATTGTACACGACCTGAATTAGGATCGTAGAATCTCTCAACGAGGCCTATTACCGTTGATTTCCCGCTGCCACTCTCTCCTACCAAAGCTACAGTCTACAGATGAGATTTTATCATTTTAAGGTAGTCATATGCATATACCTCAAATGTCATTGATCAAGAACATCATGTCATGGTGTGCAAGATTTACCTTTCCAGAGGGAACTTTCAAGCAAATGTCTCTAAATATCTGCACATCCGGGCGTGTAGGGTACTTAAAGCTGACATGTTCAAGCTCAATTTCACCACTCAAGGTTGAAAGTGTCATGCCTTCATTGCTGCTGGAGTCGATCTTAGGCTTGCTGTCAAGAATTTGAAAGATCGAAGCGGCTGAATCCCTGGCTTTGTTGGAGTCGGGAGCCAATCCGGTAGCTTGTGAAACCCCCATTGCAGAGATTGTTAAAGCAAAGAAAACCTACAGACAACCATTTTTTCAAAAAAATTAGAGCAAAACAACTTTTCTTCGATGAAGGTATATGATGAACTAGCAGCAGAGGTAAAATCTCGACCTTGAATACTTGTTCAAATGTAGCTTGGCCGTGCTTCACAAGCTGAGCTCCAACGTAGAACACTAAAGCATTTGTGCAGAACATTGAGAAGAACGAAAACCCAAAACCCGCACCACTGACAACTCCTAACCGCAATCCATGTTTCATCGGAGCATCACACTTCTTCTGGTATGCATCCATCACCTTCTTTTCAGAACAAAATGATGCAACAGTTCGGATGCTACCAATCGCGTCGTTTGCCACTTGACTTGCTTCTTCGTACATAACCTGAACAGATTCATCATGTCATCACATGTGAAAAAGTAAATTCACCACATTTTGATTCGAGAAGTAAAGAAATCTTGAAGCAAGACTGACCTTGGCATCCGCACTGAACCCTTTGAGAAATTTAGCCTGAAGTAATCCTTGCATGATCAACAACGGCGAAACAGCTAAAATCACAAGTGCCAGCTTCCAGTTAGCTGTGAAACCTATAGTTAAACCTGCAATGATCGTCGATATATTCTGCGCAATCAAGGCCAATGCGTCCCCCACAAGACTCTTCACAGTTGAAGCATCAGAAGATAGCCTCGCACCAATTGCACCACTGAAATTGCAAGATTTGAGTTAATATATGTATATATACATATACTTACAAGTAAAGAAAACAAAAATTGGTTTTTCCTTTTTATAAACACACCTTGAATTTGCAGGGTCATCAAACCAACTGACTTGCTGGTGCACAACCTTCTGGAACGTCAAGGAACGAATTCGCTCCACCAGTTTCCCACCTGCAACTCCAAAGAAGAAATTCTGCACCGGAATGACAAGCAGAGCAGCGCAACCCAGGCCTACATAAATTCCTGCCCATTTTTTGGAGTCATGTCTTAGCTCATTATGCGGTTCATAGAACATTCTAATGGCTTTCGAGAGTAGTAGCCCGAAGACAGGGAAAATGACTCCGTGTGCGGCTGCAGCAACACCTCCAAGCAGCAAAACTGGAACCTCAGGTTTGTTCAGTTTGGCCAGCCTTGTGACTGAAACACTTTTTCGCTTTTCAGGATCAATCTTGGGTCTCTCATGATCCTTCTCATCTCCTGCTTCAGTCTCTTGAACATTAACTGGACCGGCAATGCCAAAGCCAAGGGTGAATGAGCTGCCCCTGCCTGATGAACCTCTGCTTATGGATCTGCCCATCGAGGATCTCCTGCTCCGGGAGCTCAGCATAGTCCTATCTATATCAATGCCAGTATGTAATGTATCTGGATCAGAGGTCTGTGTATCTTCTTCCACTTTAGCTCCTTCTTGGAGGCGGATCAGTTGGCTGTAAGCCCCTTCTGGATGTTTCGTCAACTCCTCGTGAGTACCTATAATCAGTTCATCCAAAGGAAAATGTTATCTTGGGGAACAAGTTATTGTAAAATGAGAATCAATAATGTAGGCAAGTTCCTACCTTTTTCCACAATTTTGCCTCTGTGAACGACTGCGATGCAATCGGAATTCCTTATCGTTGTCAAACGATGTGCAACAACTATGGTTGTCCTATTCGACATCAAGTTCACCAATGCATCTTGAACAATCTTTTCCGACTCAGCATCCAACGCGCTTGTTGCTTCATCGAGAAGAAGAATTCTAGGGTTCTTCAAAATAGCTCTTGCAATTGCAATTCTTTGCTTTTGTCCACCCGACAGAGATGTTCCATGCTCACCTACCATTGTGTCAAGTCCCTATAAAAGACAAAAAAACAAAAATCACTCCGCTTTCGATTACAAAAACCAAGTGAGCATGAAAGACTGCATGAACAATTGAGTTTACCAGGGGCAGCTTATCAATGAATTTTGCAGCATTTGCAAGCTCAGCTGCTCTTCGAATCTCCTCCTCAGTTGCATTCTCTTTCCCATATGCTATGTTCTCTCTTATGGTTGTTGTAAATAGATTCGGTTCCTGGCTAACCAGTCCAATCTTCTCCCTAATCGATTTAAGCTGCAACATCTTCAAGTCCACTCCATCTATAAGTACTTCACCAGCTTCTGGATCATAAAATCTTTCTACTAGTCCAATCACTGTCGACTTGCCACTTCCACTCTGCCCAACCAACGCAGTGGTTGTTCCACTAGGAACATGTAATGAAAATCCGGCAAAAATCTGCACATCCGGCCTGGCAGGGTACCTGAAATACACGTCCTTGAGTTCCAACTCACCCCTGACATCCTGCAATACGATTCCACTGGTGTCGTAAGGATCATTCTTCGGAGTTCGTTTGATTGTCTCAATCATCTTATATGCAGCAGCTTGCCCTGCTGCAAATGCATTCAAAGATGGTGATGTCTGACCCAGTGACCTAGTCCGAAACAAACCACAGCCAAATTAATCAGATTATCCAGAAATCTCATGACATAAATACAACAACATTTACATGATTACAAACTCACATTCCACCGGTCATGACTGCAAATATAACATTGATGACTTGTCCCCCATTGTATCCTTTTTCGATGATCATTTTCGATCCATACCATACGGCAAGTCCATAAGAGCTGAAAATAGTAAGCATAAATGTACCAAGTCCAACCCCTGTGGCCAGCCCTTGCTGAACCATTGTCTTGTAGGCAATTTTCAACTTGTCATTGTATTTCTCTATTGCTTGCTTCTCCCCAGTGAAAGATGCAACCTTGCATGATTTTCCGGTTTCCAAAACATCAATCAAGACATACATACAGTTAAAAGGAGGGATTCAGTTCATCAAAAAACACTTACCGTTCTAATGGATCCAATTGTTTGTTCAACTATATTTCCAGCTTCTGCATAAGCTTGCTGGCCACGCGTGGACATCTTCGAAATGATAGTCGCCATGACTCCACCAGCAAACACAATAGCAGGAATACAAGACAGCAATACAAGAGTGAGGCGCCAACCTTTCACAAAGGCAATCACAAAACCTCCACAAAACGTTGAAACTTGTTGTATGAACTTCCCCACCTGCCACAAGATTAACAAATTACATATGAAAATCACCAACATAAATGCATCCATCGCGGATCGATCGCAGGGCTTCCTAATTCATTTACCTTCTCCCCCATGGCCTCTTGAATGAGAATGGTGTCTCCTGACATCCTCCCAATGATCTCTCCGGTGTTAGTTTCGGTGTCAAAGAAAGCAATGTCCTGCCTGAGTATCGTCTTCAGGTAGCTGGCTCGAATTCGAGTGGCCTGTCTTTCCCCTGTCACCATCCAACATGACACCTCTGCAATCCATCGCACATTGACACAATTAAGCAAACAACTGGTGCAATTTTAGACTTCAATTCAACGTAAATGATCAAAATCTTAACTCATTTTGAGTCAGAAATTCTGAATAACTCGTATATTCAAAAAGTAGGATTTTGACACGGCCTCGTATTTCACAAGAACCATATGACCACAGAAAAGTGCAAACGTCAATCTCATTTGGTTTGGTCCCCATGCATGGAGGATTAATTACGTGACTACAAAAAACTTTTATGAATTATTTAAGTAATTCAAATAATTAAGAGTATTTACTGTACAATCACGTCAGATCTCAAAGTCCAAATATTTTGACAGCTATCGTATATGCGTCCGAGATCAGGTGTTTATAAGACAAAAAAATTATTCACACTTACGTAGAAATGCTGCAATGCCGGTACCGATGGCCAAGTACACAAACTTCAGAGACACCTGGAAAAACAAAGGGAAAAAAAATGGAGCAAAGATGAGAAAAAGCAAAATTGGAGAGAAGTACATGCATGATAAAGTAACCAAATAGTAAGGCTATGTTTTTTTTCTCTCACACGTATGGCTTTTCTAAATCCTCTATCGACAACTGGCAAAATACTCATGAAATTAGGTTTCAATGCTGACATTTTTTTTTGGGTCACCTCCTCGAAAAATCGTCGAAACAATTAATGCCGGATTTTAGTTGTTGAAGAAAGAAACTATAATATATTCTTTTATTTTTTTCTCTTTCAGAAAAAAAAAATTACTAAAAGGATTTCAGTATTTTCATAATCAAATACCGATTAAGGAAATAACTACAGGGTTATGATCAAGACATCAAAAAGAACAAAGAAAGCAAATAAAGATGAAATCTTTCCATGCATGGTACCTTAGAAATCATGGGGACGATGCGATCGGGGTTGGTGGCGCCGAAGGTGTTGATGAGACTGCCGAAGATGAGAGTCATGAACGGCTGAGAAAGGCCGTTCACGACGCCGCAAAAAGACCCAACAACCATCAACGCGACGTCCAGTCGGTCGGCAAACAGAAACAGCTTGTAAAACGAAACTTTTTGATTCTCAACAGCTTCAGTACTCCGGCCTTTCCCATTCCCAGCCCTTCCATCGTCCATCGTGCCCTAATGGTAGTACGTACTCGAATATGACGACGATGATGAAGGCTTTTTTTTTTCTCTCGAGGTTGCGACAGAGAAAGAGGAGAGAGTAATTTTTTGGCGTATCTGGAAATTGGGGATACATTGTTTGATAGTTTGTTATTAAACCTGGTTTTTAGTGTGAAGGTAGAAAAATATAGGAGTGTCCGTCTGGGAAACTAGGAAGACAACTGGTGCAGGGTTTGGTGTTTTTGAATGTGAACATATATCTCACAAGCCTACTAATCAGCTGCTACGTCAATTTATCTCTCCTCCTCCCTCTATGCCTATTTTTGCTTTTTTTTTTTTTTTTTTTTTAAAAGGAAAAAGGAATTTTTTTTATTTTTTATTTTTTTTGTTAATTTTGATATGAAATTAATACTTCATTAGTCATTATAGTGTAAAAAGATAATAAAATCTCATACTCTATAACTAATTCACCAAGAAATACCAATAATTAGATTTTCTGATTTTGTTTGAGTGAGCTCTAGATATATTTGGGAAAAGAAGGGGAGCTGATCACATGATGAAGAGAGATGTACATATATTTGGGAAACGATAGATCCTAATGTTTGTATTTGTTATTATCAGATGACGAGGATAGATCCTAATGTTTGTATTTGTTATTATCAGATGACGAGGATGAATATTGCACGTATTTTTTTTTTTTATAATATGTCTCACATTTTATCACTTGGTCTAGCAAAATTTTATTTAATTTGTTGGATTAATCCATTTTAAATTTCCAATTGTTATTTAGTTATTTCCATAACTTAAAAATCGTCCATATACTCAATGATAATAGTATCTTCCGTTCTTGAGTTTGAACTTAATATAATTTTGTTGGTCCATTTGTCCATTTTTCAAACAAATTCTAATTAAAAAAATTCACGTGATTAATGCATCTAAATTGACAACTTTGCGATATTCGGGAACATTCGATAAAATTGGAACGATAGAGAGAAGATTAGCATGACCCAATGCCCCAGTCGCAGGGAAGGTACGACGACGTGTAGGGGCGCATGCCTCACCGTCTCGAAATGTGGTCAAGACATGTTTTAATGTTTCCGATGTTACAAACATTTTAGCGCACCTTTTGAGTCAATCAGGGATGATCTAGAAGTGGAGTCATGATCGGGACATCAGTACGATTATCCCTTGTCTGACAAGTGTTAATGACACTTTCAGAACTTCGGTTGATTTGTCAGACGGGAGCAGAACCATACTCGGTTATCAAAGCGTTTTCAGAAAGAGTTTTGTTAACATAATTCGTTTGTTAAATAGATAAAAGGGCTAAAGTAAATATTATGGTAATATTTAAGGATGCAAGACACTAATATTGAAGTGAAGTTAAGAATAATTGCTAAAATTATAATAAAAAATTTATGGACGATCTCAACCGGCCTTTCTTATATGCCTAGTTTTAAAGTTAGGAAAAAAGAAAATCCAACATAATTATTAGTTAGTTAATTAGCAAACCACATTATCTGTAATGACCCGTCCCGAATTCCTAGATTAGATTAGTGACTAATCAGGATTAGTGAGGTTAATCCGTGATTAGTTGGGCGAAATCGGACGAACGATGAGAAATGACTGTTTTGCCCCTAGTCATGGCAAAACGTTGACTTTTCATTCGGGCGGTCAAACGGACTTTGACTGATGACCGTGACGTAGTTCGTGACGTCACGAGTTCGTAGACAGGTGGCACGTTCAATTCCGACGTTCGTAGTAGAAGTTATGACGTTGGGAAGTTTAGGGGCATTTTGGTAATTTTGGTTAAAAGGCAAAACAGTTGACTTTTTGACCGGGATGTCCGATGGCCAAGGACTATTACGTAGATAAGGACGATACGAATCCATAGGCAGGCGGCAGGCTGAAATCGGACTTCGAACGGGAGAGTTATAGGTCACGGAAGTTCGATTTCACTATGCACGTACTTCAAGGCGGGGATGATTTGGCAAAATCTGATTAGGCAGATATTTTTAGTGGGTCCCATAGATGAGTGACAAGTGTCACTCATCCCATTGGACAATCCCCTAAATTGTGGATCTAATTAATTAAATAACATTATAATTATTATTATATAATTAATTTTAACAACTTAAAATCCTAACCATCCATTCCTTCTAATCTCTCAAATCCTCACCACTCATCTAATCATCTAATCCTCACTTCTCTCATCAGCCATCAATATCATCACCTTCATTTCTTCTATTTTCTTCATCAAACCCGCACCCCCCCTATGTTCTTCATTCTTCCTTTTTCTTCAAAACACACAACCCACACATACCACCATGAACCCATATGCCGTGTGTGTGGACCGTGGGAGGGTGATGAGAGACGAAGGACGGCGAGCCACGACTGGGGAGGGTGGTGGCTCACGGTGGTGGACGGCAGAGCTCGGCCGTGAGGTAAGAAAACTTTGAAAATTCGAATTTGAGTTTTAATGGTTTTTACTCCATTTCGTTTATTGGGTAAGGTTTCTGGGGACCTTAGCAGTAGAATGGGATTAGTTTTGGGGCTTGGGATGGCCGTACATGACCGTGAACGGCCGGAGAAAATCCGGCCACCATTGATGGCGGATGGAAGCTCGGTTTCGGGTGGTTTTCTTAGTTTTAGGGATTGGGTTAGATAGGAAATGAAGAAATAGGAATTTAGGGATTAAAATGGGACCAAACGGACCCCGAATCAGTCCGAAAACCCGAGAAAACCGTGAGGTGAACAGTGCCCGTGAATAGTAATTGGTTCAGTTCTGAAGAGGATGACGATGAACAGTGTTTTCGACTTTCTAGGGGCTCGTGAGGGCCCCTGGGCCATAATTTGGGAAAGTGTTCAACACGAGAAATCTTCTATTCAATGTAACGAAGATTTTGAGACTGGTCTCGTGTCAATCGGATATCGTCAGGGCCGGCCAATAGGGAGGGCGGGAGGGGCCTAGGCCCCGGGCCAAAAAATATTGAAGGGCCCAAAATTAAGTTTTTTTTTTTTTGTTATATTAAAAAAAATAGTAAGATGTATGATAATTTAGATGGGGGATACGAGTGAACAAGAAACGAAAGGAAAGTCTCTTTCAAAATTCCAAGAAGAAAACGCAGTGTTTTAATATTCTAATTCAATGTTCCAAGATTAAATATCAATCTTTCAATCTCAAATTCTCAATTGTTCTAAATTTTTAAGTTTTTGCAATCTGATTCAAACTCTCAAACCCTAACCTCAATTTCTCAACAATTTTCTTTTCTAGTCGAAGACATCTAGACATTTTCGCCTCCCCTTCTGAAAGCCCTATTCGAGATATTCCTAAGTTACAAACCTAAAAAATAAGTAATTTAATTTAATAGAATTTCTATTACAGTTTCACTAATTGAATACTTCCATTTGGCAACTTTCCCTTATGGGTGTTGTAGTTTTTTACGACAGGAAGACCCCCTCATATAATCAAATGATCAATGTTATGGGTCTAAACCACGAATCTAACCTTACAAATGACATGTTAGTTCTTACTCTTTGTTAGAAATTAGAAATTATGCCTCTTTAGTTTTTTGTGCCTTTTGAATCTTTAATTACGTATTTTTCGCATTCCAGGACAATTTCAAGAAACTCACCTAAATTGATAAGGTCATTGTTACAAAAGTTCTTAGTTTAACAATATTTAATTACATTCTTGTTTTGAATATAAAAGTTTGTATATAATTGCAAATTGCTTACTGATTTTACAAAAAAAGTATAAGATTTGTTTAAAAAAGATTAAATGTAATTTTTTGGATATGATGTACTTTTTTTTTCTTTGTTTGGGGTTTTGTCCTAATTTATGAGTTTTCTCATAGCAAAAATTGTAACGATATTTCTTAATAAAAATATAATATAATCAATTTATAAAATTTAAATTTCAATAATTAAGTATGCGAATTGAGGGCCCATTTTTTATTTTTGCCCTAGGCCTCTAAATGTTTGGACCGGCTCTGGATATCGTTTCGATAGTTTTCGGGGTGTCGGAAGGTTTAGGGTCGGTTTAAAAATAGTTAAAAGTTCGGGAAAATTACGGGACTTTGATGGGAGGTTAATTAAGTTTTTATTAACCTTCTATTAAAATTTGGACAGGTTTGGGAGTCCCGGTGACAGTGATCGGCTCGGGAGAGCCTATGGCACGCAAATCGAGGCAGCAGCTCAGACGGTCTATGAGTGGACCTTTTTTTCTAAATTGGTGCATGCATAAATGTTTATTATATGTTTTAAATACTTGTTTGTGATGCCATGAGTGCATTTGGATGTGTGGTTACGTATAGACACGTATTTCGAGGTTTCGACCTTATACGGTGCCTATACGGGGCTGTATGTCTTTACTGGTCTAAATGAAATGGTTTTGGATTTAAAAATGGATTATGAATATGATTTTATGATGTTGATTTGGATGCTTGTGATTTATATGGTTTCACGTATTTCGAGGCGATTTACGTGCTTGCACGTAAATCGAGATTTTCCGGTTTTACTCTGATTTTCCATTCTTATGGTTTTGGAAATAGTTTAATGAAATGGTTTTGGATTTGAAAAGGTAAACTCGGGTTCGAGACCCATTTGCTTTACGGAATTGGGCCGGAGGCCCAGTTGGTTTACGATTCGGACCGGAGGTCCAGTTTCTATGTGGATTCGGGCCTAGCGCCCAATTATGTGTTACCAATGGTTTTTATGGTTCATGACGGTTTATGGGAACCGACATGAATCCTTAAAATGGATTTACGGGTCATGACGGTTTATGGAAACCGGCATGAACCCATAAAAGGATTTTATGGTTCATGACGACTTATGGTGTCAGGACCCGTCCCAAATATCACCTCGATACTCGGAATGGACCCTGCTCCCGTCTGATAATCACACTTACAACACCAAAAAGAAACTTAATACAACTATAAGCATAACCATCAGACGAAGGAGTAAATATATACAACAGTAAGTCAGAGCATAGTTCTACAAAATGGGCACCAAAAGTCCTACAAGTCTAAGTCCGCAACGAAAGAACGTCGGAAGCCCTATGCCTCGATATCTGCCTCAACGTTCACCCCAGCGCTATCACCACGACCTGGAGGGAAATTAAAAACAAAAGGTGTGAGTGGACCAAAAGGAATGAAAGTTTTAAAACCGTTTATCAGCAAATCAAAGTAAGGAAATAAAATCATTTGTTCCCTCCGGTTTAAAACCAGGCATGCCAATGAAGTATTAGAAAAGTCATAATATGAAACATCATAAGAAACAGAAACACTATAAAACCAATCATAAGAAACAGATACACTATAAAACATCATAAGAAACCAGAGTATAACCCGATCAAACCTGCTGGACCTATCCGAGTCTTTAAACTCAACCAGGCCTCACATATAAATCCGAGTCTTTAAACTCCCGAGTCTTTAAACTCAATAGGCCTATGGGGGGTAATATTGTAATATCCGAGTCTTTAAACTCCCGAGTCTTTAAACTCAATCCGGGCCCGTCCCCCGTCAAATCAGTATCCGGGTCTTTAAACCCAATATCCAGATCCAGCAAATCCAATCCAAATTCAATGTAAAACCATTTCCAAATCCATAACCAAACTCGAATTCGAAATCCCCGGTTCGAAGCCTTTCCGGCGTCCAGAACTGACATTCCGAACCCAAATCCGGGAAAAGATTCATGTTCATAACAAAACCATAGGAAAATCCCAAATCATATTCCACAACCTATTTACCATCATCAGAAAACGTTTTTAGGTTAAATTTCTGAATTATAACATCAAACTCTGAAAACCCGCTTTTTCTCGAAAAACGTGCAAAATCCCAAAAACGTCTCGAAAAACGTGCAAACATCTCAATCACATATAAACACTTATAAAAGCATAAAACATTAAGAAAACAGGTAGGCATGCTCGGAAGTAAGAAAAAGTTCACTCACAGTTTACGACACGTCACTCGCGCTCCGTGCGCTCCTCAACCGTCTCTGGTGTCTCCCGTCCTGTCAATAGATACCAACTAGGGTCACAACAACATCAAGGATACCTTCCCTATTTTCCCCAATTTGTCGGGAATTTAATCATATTTTAATCCTAAACCCTAAACCGTACGGATTCCCGAACCATTCCGTAACACCGTCCGATTAACCCGAAAACTATACCATTGGATTCCTTAGGACATTTAGGGCTAAACTCATGTTGGACGCTTGACCGGATTCCTCCCCACGCGCCCCCACGCGCCGCCCAAAGTGGCTGCGCGTGGGCCTCACGCGCCTGCTACAGTGCATCTTCAACCTCGAGTCACCCGGTTCAACTGTGTTGAACCGGCGTGACCGGTTCTCCTCCGTTCCTCCACCGTTCTTCCCCATTTCAATTCCATTAGCTTCGTCCAGTCCCCTGCAACCAAACCCAGTCCTAAAATCCAGAAATCACGGCCTAAAACCCCTCGTCTTCAACCTCGAAAAACACTGCCCGTGAGCCCTGTTTTCCTTCCCGGCCGTCCACTGCTTCCCCCTTCACGGTGGCGATACCAGCACCTTCCTAGGACCCTACTTAGTCCTACCCAACTCACAGAATCCGTCGATTCATCCCCGAAGTCCACGACTTCAAGTTTGAAGTCACGGCCAAAAACAGAGTATTGGGTACTCGCCGTCGACTGAGCCCCGCCGTGTACGCCCCCGTCACGGCAGCCATCACAAACCAATCCTAAGACCTCCCTGAACAACACCCTGACCTCCTAATCCCTCGACTCTAAGCCTAACTCCACGACTCTTCAAATGAAAATCCACGAAAAACAGGGTAAAAGAAATTACCTTTCGATTCCGGCGCCGCCGTGAGAACCGTCACCCACCACGGTGCTCGTGGGACTCCCCTAAACCTCCTGAGTCTCCTAGTGCCTTGAATCAGTCCACCACACAACACAACAGCCACCACCGTCCACGGCCTCCTCTGTTTCTTCCAAGTATCCAACAGTCCACCACGTCGCCTCCGTGCACGGTTGCACCTCCAGACCACGATCACCAGCTCCTCCGTACCTCACTGTCTCTCTCTCGACTCACACTTCACTCTCCCTAGCATCCAAATCGATCACCGCCTCACCCCAATCTTCTCTCTGTTTTCTGTTTCCTTCGAACTTGTGCACGGTTCAAAAATGACCAAGTGTGGCCGTGCACACTTTAGACACCTCCAGAAGCCTCTGGCTTCTCACCACGTGTCCACAAACCCTTGGTGCAAAACAAAATATCCCAGCCATCTGTTGCCACTTTCCCATCTCTGATTGGCTGAATGAAAAAGACCAAAATACCCCTTGTATAATAATTACCATTTTGCCCTCGAACGTTTTAGACCCATAACTACTTCGTCCGACGTCCGATGACAGCGTGCCGCCTGTCGTTGAACTCAGGACGTCGAGACCTATCCAACGGTCCTCGGTCTACGTGAAAATCACAAATCCTCCAAAAAGTCAACTTTTCGTTTACTATTCACAAGGGCAAAATCGTCCTTTTTACAAAACTTCACGAAAATCACATTTTTACCCTTCCCGTAGGTACGGGTTGTTACAATCTACCCCCCTAAAAAGAATTTCGTCCCCGAAATTCAGTGAAATAAATAAGGGTACTGTTCTCGCATCAAGGCCTCGGGTTCCCAAGTAGCTTCTTCGACCTGATGATTTCTCCACAATACCTTCACTAAGGGAACCGTCTTCCTTCGCAACACTTTATCCTTCCGATCCAAGATTGCAACAGGTTGCTCTTCAAAACTCAAGTCTTCCCTCAGTTCCACTGGTTGTGCTTCCAAAACATGCGAATCATCTCGAATATATTTCCGAAGCATAGAAACATGAAAGACATTATGTACCTTTTCCAAATCTGCTGGTAAGGCCAACCGATAAGCTACAGGACCAATCCGCTTTAAGATCTCATACGGTCCAATGTAACGAGGACTCAACTTCCCTCGTCTGCCAAATCGTACAATTCCCTTCCAAGGAGATAGCTTCAGGAAAACCCAGTCTCCAACAGCAAACTCCAAATCCCTGATCCTACGGTCAGCGTAACTCTTTTGGCGGTCCTGCGCTGCCTTCAATCGATCCCTAATCAATGCCACTTTTTCCTGAGTAAGCTCCACCAGCTCAGAAGTAGTCAACCTCCTCTCACCAACCTCAGTCCAACACAATGGAGTCCGACACTGCCGCCCATACAAAGCCTCGTAAGGAGCCATCCCAATGCTCTCCTGATAACTGTTATTGTAGGCGAACTCCATCAAAGGCAGATGTGATTCCCAAGTACCCTGAAACTGAAGCACACAAGCTCGCATCATGTCCTCAAGAATCTGGATAGTCCGCTCAGACTGTCCATCTGTCTGAGGATGAAAAGCAGTACTGAAGTGTAATTTAGTCCCAAAAGCTTCCTGTAAGCTCTGCCAAAATCGGGAAGTGAATCTCGGATCTCTATCAGATACTATCGACTCCGGAGTCCCATGTAACCGAATAATCTCATTAATAAACAACTGTGCAAACTGTTCCAGCCTAAAGTTCTCCCGTACTGGCAAGAAATGAGCAGACTTCGTAAGTCGATCCACAATAACCCACACACCATCGTGTCCCTTCGGTGTTCTCGGAAGCTTGAACACAAAATCCATAGTCAGGTGATCCCATTTCCACTCGGGAATCGGCAAAGGTTGCATTGCTCCATAAGGCCTCTGCCGCTCGGCTTTTACCTGTTGACAAATCAAGCATCTACTGACATACTCTGCAATTTCACGTTTCATCCCTGACCACCAGTAATGCTCTCGAAGTGTACGATACATCTTGGTCCCACCAGGATGCATCGCATAAGCTGAACAGTGAGCCTCATCCAGTATCACCTTCTTCAAAACTTCATCCTCAGGTACACACAACCGTCCATTCTTAACCAAGGCTCCATCCTCACGGATCTCAAAATCCTGTCTTTCTCCAGCCTCGACCTCAATCCGAATGATGCCCAGAATAGGGTCCTCAAACTGAGCATCAATCACCTGTTCAATCAAAACGGGTCGCACATGGAAACTCGCTAGGAGTGCTCCCTGATCATCCACAGTCAACTCTACTCCCAACTTACGGAGCTCAACCAGCAAAGGTAACCGTACTGTCCTCAAATGCGACAAAGATCCAGCTGACTTCCTGCTCAGAGCATCGGCTACCACATTAGCCTTCCCTGGATGATACTCAATAGTACAGTCGTAGTCCTTAAGTAACTCCAACCAAAGGCGCTGTCTGAGGTTCAATTCCTTTTGAGTGAACAAATATTTCAAACTCTTGTGGTCCGTGAAGATCCTGCACTTCTCACCGTACAAGTAATGTCGCCAAATCTTCAATGCATGAACCACCGCAGCCAGTTCCAAGTCATGTGTAGGGTAGTTCACCTCATGGGGTTTCAATTGCCGGGAAGCATAAGCAATCACTTTCCCGTGCTGCATCAAGACACAACCCAAACCTTGTAAAGAAGCGTCACTGTACACCTCGAACTCCCCACTATCATCTGGAAGGGCTAACACAGGAGCAGATGTCAACCGCCTTTTAAGCTCCTGGAAACTCTGTTCACAGTTCTCATCCCACTCAAACCGAACTCCCTTCCGTGTCAACCTCGTCAACGGTGCTGCAAGAATAGAAAAGCCCTCAATAAAACGCCGGTAATACCCTGCCAAACCCAGAAAACTCCGGATTTCCGTTACCGTCTTAGGCTGTTCCCAATTGGCTACCGCCTCAACTTTCTGAGGATCCACACGAATGCCCTCGGCCGAAATCACATGGCCAAGAAATCCAACACTGGTCAACCAGAACTGACACTTACTGAGCTTCGCATACAACTGATGCTCCCTCAACGTTTTAAGCACGATCCTCAGATGTTTCTCATGCGCCTTCGCGCTCTTCGAAAACACCAAGATATCATCAATGAAAACAATCACAAAACGATCCAAGTAGGGCCGGAACACTCGGTTCATAAGGTCCATAAAAGCTGCTGGGGCATTAGTCAAACCAAAAGGCATCACCACAAACTCATAGTGACCGTACCTGGTCCGGAAAGCTGTCTTCGGTATATCCTCCTCTTTAACCCTTAACTGGTGATAGCCGGAGCGAAGATCAATCTTCGAGAAATACTGTGCTCCCTTGAGCTGGTCAAACAAATCATCAATCCGGGGTAGGGGGTACTTATTCCGAATCGTTACCTTATTCAGTTGCCTGTAATCCACACACAATCTCAATCCTCCGTCCTTTTTCTTGACAAACAAAACAGGTGCTCCCCAAGGTGACATACTCGGTCGAATGAATCCTATATCGACCAACTCTTGCAACTGAGCCTTAAGTTCCCTCAATTCGGCAGGTGCCATCCGGTAAGGAGTCTGAGAAATAGGCTGTGTACCTGGTAGAAGCTCAATCGTAAACTCAAGATCTCGGTGTGGGGGTAGTCCTGGCAACTCCTCGGGAAAAACATCGGGAAACTCCCGTACCACTGGTATATCCTCCGCCCTCTCTGGCGTAGCACGCGTATCCACCACATGAGCTAAGTAACCCTGGCACCCCTTACGTAACAGTTTGCTAGCCTCGAGTGCCGAAATAACTCCCGTAGGAAGTGCACGCTGATCCCCCTGAAACGTCGTCTCTGATAATCCGGGACTCCGAAAAGTCACTCTCCTATCGAAACATTCGATAGAAGCATGATGTCTCGTCAACCAGTCCATACCCAAGATCACATCAAAGTCCCGTAAATCCAAGAGTAACAAATCTGCCAGTAACTCCACCTGGCCTACCATCACCGGACACTCTCTCAAAACCTGAGTCACTACCAACACCTCCCCAGTAGGTGTACTCACTCCTAACGCACAATCCAAAGTAGACACCTCCCTCTCCTTAACCAAACTACAACTCCGAGCTATAAATGAATGAGTAGCCCCGGGATCTATCAAAGTAAAAACAGTGTGACCAAGTATGGTGAGTGTACCTGTCACCACCCCCGGTGCTGACCTAGCCTCCTGCTGAGTCATCGCAAAAACTCGCGCCTGAGGTCCCGATGACCTACCGCGCCCTCTGGAACTGCTCGTGGCACCACCGCCACCCCTAGGGCCTGCCGCCCCTGATACTGAAGCAGTACTCCGCCCGGGTTCTGCTGCACCTCTGCCTGCTCCACCCTCCGGAGCTAACAATGGGCACTCCCGACGGAAGTGTCCTCGCTCCCCACAATAGAAGCAAGTGCCCCTACCGGGTCCACCGGTATGCCTCCCTGTAGAAGCCACTGAAGTCGCACTCGCCTGAGGAGTCGGCTGTGACCTATCTCCTCGAAATCCTGAGCCCTGAAAACTGCCTGGTCTGCCATACCGGGCTCCACCAGCCGATAATGATCCACCAAAATTACCCCGTTTCGAGGGCCTCTGACTCGATGCTCCTGGAAATGACTGCTCCCGGCGTCGAACACTGCCCGAATACTGTAGTCGAGCAGGTAAACTGGCCTCCACCCTGACAGCAGCATCAGACAACTCTCGGAATGTAGCAAAAGAGCCGGCTGTCACTATGGCCCTGATCTCTCCCCGGAGGCCCAACTCAAACCGGCGGCACTTCTCCGCCTCAGTCACCACAAATGCAGGAGCAAAACGAGATAGCATCTGGAACCTCTGCTCGTACTCAGCAACTGTCAAGTTCCCTTGCTTCAAGTGAAGGAATTCCGCTTCCTTCGCATCCCTAAAAGAACGGGGATAGTACTGATCTAGAAACCGCTCCCGGAAAGTCTCCCAGGTCACGGTATGTGCATCTCAGCCGGACAGTTCCAGCGTGTACCACCACACGTAAGCAGCTCCATCCAACAGAAAAGTAGCTAACAATACCCGATCCTCGGGAGGACAGTGCATCACTCCAAAAATACGTTCTAGTCGGGTGATCCATCGGTGAGCTTCCTCGGGATCAGCCCCACCGCTGAACGTAGTAGCCCCAAGCCTCTGGGCTCTCTCAATCGAAGCGCTCTCAGTCCCTCTCGCCGCTTCATCTTCAGGTCGTGGAGGGGGTTCACGTCTCGGAGGCATGATCAATCGTACGCTGAAAGAGGCATAGAGTTAGTATAACAACCTAGACCTAACACAAATTGACACAACCTATGCTCTGATACCAATTGTCAGGACCCGTCCCAAATATCACCTCGATACTCGGAATGGACCCTGCTCCCGTCTGATAATCACACTTACAACACCAAAAAGAAACTTAATACAACTATAAGCATAACCATCAGACGAAGGAGTAAATATATACAACAGTAAGTCAGAGCATAGTTCTACAAAATGGGCACCAAAAGTCCTACAAGTCTAAGTCCGCAACGAAAGAACGTCGGAAGCCCTATGCCTCGATATCTGCCTCAACGTTCACCCCAGCGCTATCACCACGACCTGGAGGGAAATTAAAAACAAAAGGTGTGAGTGGACCAAAAGGAATGAAAGTTTTAAAACCGTTTATCAGCAAATCAAAGTAAGGAAATAAAATCATTTGTTCCCTCCGGTTTAAAACCAGGCATGCCAATGAAGTATTAGAAAAGTCATAATATGAAACATCATAAGAAACAGAAACACTATAAAACCAATCATAAGAAACAGATACACTATAAAACATCATAAGAAACCAGAGTATAACCCGATCAAACCTGCTGGACCTATCCGAGTCTTTAAACTCAACCAGGCCTCACATATAAATCCGAGTCTTTAAACTCCCGAGTCTTTAAACTCAATAGGCCTATGGGGGGTAATATTGTAATATCCGAGTCTTTAAACTCCCGAGTCTTTAAACTCAATCCGGGCCCGTCCCCCGTCAAATCAGTATCCGGGTCTTTAAACCCAATATCCAGATCCAGCAAATCCAATCCAAATTCAATGTAAAACCATTTCCAAATCCATAACCAAACTCGAATTCGAAATCCCCGGTTCGAAGCCTTTCCGGCGTCCAGAACTGACATTCCGAACCCAAATCCGGGAAAAGATTCATGTTCATAACAAAACCATAGGAAAATCCCAAATCATATTCCACAACCTATTTACCATCATCAGAAAACGTTTTTAGGTTAAATTTCTGAATTATAACATCAAACTCTGAAAACCCGCTTTTTCTCGAAAAACGTGCAAAATCCCAAAAACGTCTCGAAAAACGTGCAAACATCTCAATCACATATAAACACTTATAAAAGCATAAAACATTAAGAAAACAGGTAGGCATGCTCGGAAGTAAGAAAAAGTTCACTCACAGTTTACGACACGTCACTCGCGCTCCGTGCGCTCCTCAACCGTCTCTGGTGTCTCCCGTCCTGTCAATAGATACCAACTAGGGTCACAACAACATCAAGGATACCTTCCCTATTTTCCCCAATTTGTCGGGAATTTAATCATATTTTAATCCTAAACCCTAAACCGTACGGATTCCCGAACCATTCCGTAACACCGTCCGATTAACCCGAAAACTATACCATTGGATTCCTTAGGACATTTAGGGCTAAACTCATGTTGGACGCTTGACCGGATTCCTCCCCACGCGCCCCCACGCGCCGCCCAAAGTGGCTGCGCGTGGGCCTCACGCGCCTGCTACAGTGCATCTTCAACCTCGAGTCACCCGGTTCAACTGTGTTGAACCGGCGTGACCGGTTCTCCTCCGTTCCTCCACCGTTCTTCCCCATTTCAATTCCATTAGCTTCGTCCAGTCCCCTGCAACCAAACCCAGTCCTAAAATCCAGAAATCACGGCCTAAAACCCCTCGTCTTCAACCTCGAAAAACACTGCCCGTGAGCCCTGTTTTCCTTCCCGGCCGTCCACTGCTTCCCCCTTCACGGTGGCGATACCAGCACCTTCCTAGGACCCTACTTAGTCCTACCCAACTCACAGAATCCGTCGATTCATCCCCGAAGTCCACGACTTCAAGTTTGAAGTCACGGCCAAAAACAGAGTATTGGGTACTCGCCGTCGACTGAGCCCCGCCGTGTACGCCCCCGTCACGGCAGCCATCACAAACCAATCCTAAGACCTCCCTGAACAACACCCTGACCTCCTAATCCCTCGACTCTAAGCCTAACTCCACGACTCTTCAAATGAAAATCCACGAAAAAAGGGTAAAAGAAATTACCTTTCGATTCCGGCGCCGCCGTGAGAACCGTCACCCACCACGGTGCTCGTGGGACTCCCCTAAACCTCCTGAGTCTCCTAGTGCCTTGAATCAGTCCACCACACAACACAACAGCCACCACCGTCCACGGCCTCCTCTGTTTCTTCCAAGTATCCAACAGTCCACCACGTCGCCTCCGTGCACGGTTGCACCTCCAGACCACGATCACCAGCTCCTCCGTACCTCACTGTCTCTCTCTCGACTCACACTTCACTCTCCCTAGCATCCAAATCGATCACTGCCTCACCCCAATCTTCTCTCTGTTTTCTGTTTCCTTCGAACTTGTGCACGGTTCAAAAATGACCAAGTGTGGCCGTGCACACTTTAGACACCTCCAGAAGCCTCTGGCTTCTCACCACGTGTCCACAAACCCTTGGTGCAAAACAAAATATCCCAGCCATCTGTTGCCACTTGCCCATCTCTGATTGGCTGAATGAAAAAGACCAAAATACCCCTTGTATAATAATTACCATTTTGCCCTCGAACGTTTTAGACCCATAACTACTTCGTCCGACGTCCGATGACAGCGTGCCGCCTGTCGTTGAACTCAGGACGTCGAGACCTATCCAACGGTCCTCGGTCTACGTGAAAATCACAAATCCTCCAAAAAGTCAACTTTTCGTTTACTATTCACAAGGGCAAAATCGTCCTTTTTACAAAACTTCACGAAAATCACATTTTTACCCTTCCCGTAGGTACGAGTTGTTACATATGGGGGCCGGGCAAGAATTCTTGAAAGATTTAAATAATGATTTCAAAAGGTTTTTCATATGCCATCCTATATATATGATTGTCTCCTCCGGGGAGGGTCGTTGGCCTGGGTGGACCCCGGAATAGTCACAGAGCACTGAATGAGTGGATTCGCCCCCCAGTTGGGTTCCTTACTCTCGGGATGGGCATGGTTCGTTACCTCCAGGGAGGGTCATTGATCTACGGACATTGACCTGGGTGGACCCTGGAGAGACTTGGGTTTGAGACCCCGGATAGCACACGTGTAGCTTTATTTTACCGTGACAGGTTCTGGATATGAATATAATGGATAAACATGATTTCAATTGGTTTTGGAAAATTGTGTGTATAATGATAAATGGATTTGGGCTGAGATCCCTCATATGTTCACTGTGTTATGGTTTTCTGTAAATGGTTTTGGGCAGGAGCCCGTATCACTTGTATTTACAGAATTTTGGGGCTGAGACCCTAATTGTGGATGTTTTAACATATGTATTTGGATAAATGGTTTTACTATGCATGCATGTTTTTTAGTGGAGGGTATAAAGGTCTTTGATGAAATGTTTTTATAAATTCTTTATTTTTGTCCACTCACAGTCTTTCTGTTTTTAATACCCTTCAGGTTGGATACGGTATGGACTGTAGCAGAGATCGAGATATCATATACCTCCTCCGGATCCTGGCGTACTCTGATAGCCCGGGAGGGCAAAGGTCGAAAGTATCCCTTGTCTGACACTCAATGTCAGACGGGAGCAGGGTCATCCCGCGTTAATCCCGGGGGGATTGGGATGGGTCCTGTCATTATCACAATCTTATGTTTGTGGACAATTGCCATTTATGTTTAAATAGGCACATTAAAACGCAGAAAGAGTATCTCAACATATATCTCAAAAACATTAATACGTGGCTAATTGAAATAGTTTAACGGTTGATTAACGTTGACTGTCAATTGAACACCATTGTCGAAGCTCCGCCCCAAACGGCGGCCAGACCACTACCACGATGCCCGGAAAAATCAATTTTCCGGCGCGGCTTCAAATCTTTCAAAACTAATCCAAATTCGACATGCAAAACACCTATATTACTCTACACAACCCGAGTAGTCCAAAAAACTAAATTATGAGTTCAAAATCTACCTGTGGAGCTCAAAATGTCACTATGAAAGTGACGGGTTTGCATTTTTCGGTAACTCCCTCTGTCGTCATACCTCTCCCAGGAAAACGCAAGCAAACAGGTTATTGGGTAGGCCTCCATTAGATGTAACAAATGGTTAAAGTTAGAATTTGAAGTACTACCTAGTCTTGTGCTCAACTGACACGGGTCGTCGGGGGGTTATAGTCGGGCTTTCAGGTCCTTTGTCGGCGTCAGGATTCCACACCTCGTAATAGCCATGCAAACACATCAGGGCCAAGTTCTCATCCAGATGAATATATTGGTAAAAGTTTCGAGTCTAGAGTTTACCTTCCTCGTTCTCTCATGTTGAGGTTGTTCCCGGGTTCGAAGCGGTCGACCATGATGGTCTCTGATACAGTGGCCGTCAACAGTGGAGACTAAGAGAGTCGACTCGTCAGCCTATGGCGTGGCCGTGAACGGTGTTTCAATGGTTGGTTTGTCGTGGAGGATGCCAGGGACATCACGGTCCCTCGTCAATTGGTCGACAATGGAGGTTCGTTCGAGCATCGAAAGCACCTTGTTGTAGCAGTGACATGGCGAAACTTCAATGGGTACTACGCCATCGTTTCCTGTGGGTTTGAGGGTATTCACGATGGTCTTCGAAGATGGGAGGTCTTGAGAGTGTGATGGCTTCGGTTTCAATTTTCTGAGGGGGAAAGTACAGAGACTGCTAGAAAATTCCAAGTTTGGGCCTTGGGTTGGGCATTTGAGATTGGGCCTCCCATCTTGATCTCAAAGTTTCAATTAAAGGGTTATCGCTAAGTCTAATTGGGGTGTGAGTGAGTGTGAGCTTTTGTTTTGGGCCTAGGTCATTTTTGGGCTTGAAAAGTTAATATTGAGTTAGCAACCAAATAGTCCAATCTTACCTCTAACAATTAGCCCAACAACGAAGATCTCTAGACCCGACAATGCGCGTAGGGGAAAAAAGATAATTTTACGCATTTGTTTCCTAATTTTTGATATGGGTTGTATCACTCTACCCCTCTCGTCCCCCGAAATTTAGTTAAGGCTGGTCGAGGATACAATTTCCAACAACATCTGAAGGTTCTATGTTACCTCCATAGTTAACTTCCTCTCGAGTCTTATAGAAACATGCTCCATCAAGGAATTCTTTATTTCCCATCCATCAGTTCACTAGTGCGTCACTTCGTTTACAAAGAGCAATCCACCAATAATTCTCTCAAATGATACAACAAATTAGATGTTTCCTGAACAGTCTTCTGAATGCCCCGTAGAAATCGCTCGGTTAACGGCAAGCCTTGCCCAAAGGTATACCAAAACCCTTAATAACTATCATAAATACAACATATGACTCACTAACATACGACTAGTGGGTTAGGGAGCTCTTAAGGCTCCTACGGTCTAGCTGTCTCGTAAGGTAACTCGTACCAACATGTTCCAGTTTCACCTCCAGTCCGTCTAAGCAACACAACAAGGTGATCATTACTAGTACCAATCCTAAGTTCTCATGTATTCAACCTGACCAGATATCCTCAATTCCTTCGAGTATTCTCTTGTGGAAAAACCAACCTCGACAGTAGAAGTCAATAGGATTCACCTAACTCAACATTAATCCAACTAACAAGAGGTTAGCAGTTCCTCCCAAAATTCCTTATGGCAGGGGTGATTCTCGACCCTAAGGTTCAACAACAGGACACGGAAGATGCCAAGTACACGTCTGATTCGAGTTCATCTTCAGGAGGAGAAGGGTAACACAACACACCTCAAGTCAAAATTCTTAACTAATGGTCCATCTAACTTCTCTTAATTCTCTTCAAGTCTAACTTGTCACATCAACAAGGAGGTATCGATTACTTATAAAAGTCCCTCACAACTCATGAGTCAGGTTCGTGTAAAACTCTCAATCAGCCGCCACCTATAACATGGTAGACTCTTGGAAGGGATTAAGTGGAGCGATAACGTCAAAGGAGACCCTTACCTTACCTCGTAATGCATGAAAACTTCTGTCGCGAAAGTTATTAAGTCTTTGTTCAGTATATTGCAAAAACGTCCAAGATTCAATTTCCAATAAGTCTGAACAAAAGGGAAAAGATACTTCAAGGAATGGAACCTCACTCCACAACTCGAGAGGCGTCCAGAGCAGAATGCAAGGATGAGGTAATCTACAGGATAGCTTAAACAATCACTGAAGGAGGAATGGGGTAATAAAACAATACCCTACGACCATGACCTAGATTAATGTTTAGTTGTAAGTCTACAACCAAGTCCGCTCTGGTCCATGATGCAAGCTTACCATTGTAGTAGGACCATCAAGTCTATTTGTTCGTTTACTAACCTCACAAATGACAGGACCTCTCCCGAATAATCAAGGAGATCCTGCTTCCGTCTAACAGACTACTCGAACGAACTAGTTAACCCAAGATAAAAACAATAACCGGAATATTTCTATTAGAATAGGGATATCATAGTTATTTACAGAGCATATGTACAATGAAATATACACAAAGGAAAAAAGGCTAGTTCTACCCTAGCAAACTGTGGAGTGCGCAGAGTCCAACTTATGTATCTGCCTCCGTTAGTAAAACCAATCCTCACTCCCTCGTCACGATCTGGAGGGTAGTTTTAAAACACGAAATGATGAGTGGACAAAAAAAGGAAAATAAGTACGATTAAAAACAAACAAGTCGTCCTCCATTTATA
Organism: Prinsepia uniflora; assembly: GCA_032719365.1. Lineage (NCBI taxonomy): Eukaryota > Viridiplantae > Streptophyta > Magnoliopsida > Rosales > Rosaceae > Prinsepia > Prinsepia uniflora. Next base: position 1,026,795 of record CM064868.1, read on the forward strand.
AAAAAAAAAAAGGCATGTATACCGAAAACTAAGAATCTTGAGCAAACCGTCAATCAACCAAGAAACCTGAAGATATGTACACTTATAAGACCCGGTTCTAACTCCTCCATGTCTAATTTTTTTTTCAATGCTATAAACCAAAATTCCCCTTCTACTTCCTAGAAAGTTATCTAGACACTCAAAATTAACAAAACGAGCTAGAACTCCATACCTGAGCTGCAAATTTTTTTTCTTTCCAAAATGCAGTTTCGGTGTTCGGGCGGGTCTCACGTTCAATCCTTCTTCCTAGAGACTAAGAAGGTCAGTAAGTGCTCCCAAGATGACTCCGGATCCTCGGACTTGCATCTCTCCCACGTGAAATCCAGGTGCAAAAGTTTCCTCAAATGCTCCAAATTTTCCTTTCTCGGTTCCTCTCTCTCACGATCAGTTCCTCTCTGTTTAGGCTCGCAGTCTTTCTCTCTCTCTCTCTCTCTCTCCGTTCCCTTTCTTCTCTCTGTTTTCTTCCTTATTCTCTTCTCTTCTCTTATTTTTCTGATTTTTCTTCTTCTTCCCTCTCGGCCGAACCCTGATAACCAAAACACACACACAAATTAACTCAAAGTGAGGCGGTGGCACACTCCCCTAAAAGAGTAAGAACACATGTCAAATATTGTGTGGACTACTAGAATACTTTTATGGGGTGAAAAAACCAAATTAATCCTTGGGGTGGCAAATGACCATAATGTCCCTTACCAATTCTTGATCGCGAAATCATTTTCCGAAGTTCAATCAACACCTACTAACCCACTACGAATTCCTCATTCCAAATCCTATGTAACTACAGTCATGAAAAATTCGTAAGTCGAACGAATAAACAAAATTCAACAAAATCACTATTAGGGGCAAAATTGTCTTTTCCTAGTAAAACATTATTTATATACAACGCTCGACGTTCTGGGGCGTTACAACAAAAGTTTATGAAGCGTGGTCAAAGAAAATTCTTGTGTCCAAGACTAGTTTGACCAATCTCGAAGTAAACTTCGGCGACACCAACGCTAGTAAGAAGTCATCTCCAATGAAGAGGGTACGAGTCAAGGCAGGTTCCTACACCACGAGATGAAAATCGTCATTTAATCCTCGATTCAAGATCGTCCTGTCAATGGATACCGTCGTGTACCTCTCACGAGAAAACACAAGCAAACAGGTCATTGGGTAGCCCTCGATCAGATGGATTGACTGTCAACTAACGTTGACTGAATTTAATAGATACAAAAGAGCTCACATTGATTTCATGTATAAAATAAGTGTAACATGTTGGTAGAAAACAAAATTAACATTCATTTTCCACAAGTACATATGTAGTCAGCTTTAACGTATTCATACAATCGTCAAAAGAAAAATGTTAATGTGGTTTTTTCTATGTATCCAAAATTGAGTTCTCTTCTCGAAAATTAGGGTGTTATAGTGAACATTGATTTATACATAAAGAATTTTTTGAAGTGAGCGAGTTTGACATATTTAGTAATTTTCATAAACTTTTATAAAGTTATAAAATTATGTTGAGTTACTGTATGATAGAGTTTTGCAGCATATTAAGTTTTGTATACAATGTGATTGAGCTTTACATTAATTTATATTGAGTTATATAATTTGATAAGTATTTTTTTTTAATAATTTTATAATCAAATCATACTTATTTTTTATTAAAACTTCTCCCAAAAACTAAAAATGAAGTCACTATATTTAGTACTATAAAAACACTTATAAAAGTTTAGAACTTTCAACAATCAATGAGATTGAGTACACCTAAATTTGGTAAAACATACAAATGGGAAGCTAGAGACAAGTTAATAACTTATTATTATTATTTAAATTGTAGATACCTATAACCACTGTTTAAAACGCCGACAGCCTAATCCGCCTAGGCGACGCCTAGACGCTCGAAGTTGGGAAATCGCACCGCCTAATGACTAAGCGCCTAGATGGATTTGCGGGTACATCCTTATACATATTTAGTGGATTTGCGTGTACATCTTTATACATATTTAGTTATATAACTTCTCATATATGTATTTAGTTATATAAATTATTTTATTTATTAAATACTTAGTTAATAATAGGAGTATGTTCATTATAAGAGGATTTTGAGAGTATAGATATAAGAACTTGTATACGGTCGAATTTAATACACTTAAAATAGTATGATTAGAAAATATATATTTCCTTTCATGTGTAATCATATATAATTGTGTAACCCTAAACCCTAAAATTGCAGGATTAGTCGAAAGCATGGATGGCCAGTGTACTCTTCTGGGGGAACCAAACTCAAAATTAGTCGAAAGCATAGCTCACTTGAGGACACTCTAACCACTGGATCAACCAATTGTAATTTAACGCATTCACTACATATGACATAAGTGTGATATAATTATTTTTTATTGGTTAAATATACACGTAGTAATTTTTTATTTTAGTACCTTTATTTTGCATAAATCAAACCAATTGAATATTTTTTTATTCATTCTTGTATATCGATTAAATTAACTGCGATAAAAACGTCAAATATTTTGATATATAACCCGTAAGCCTGACCAAAGCCCGGGCCACTAATTTATTATGAACATCGGCCTGCGCTTGTAAAGGGCGGGTTTTGGCATTTCACACTTTGATTTTGAAACCGAACGAAGTACCTCGGATTCGCGAATTAAAGTACAGTTCAGCACAAACACTACCGAATGGCAAAGCAAATCTAACCCGGCAAACTCCAACACTCTCTTTCTCCGCTGTCTGCCTCTGAAATCGTGCAGTGGAGCCCCATTATTCTCACCATCTCTCTTAAAATCCCCAAAGGCGCCACCTTTATTTCTTCTTTCTCTTTTCTCTTCAAACAAACCACATTTCCCCTCTTTCTCTTGCTCAAAGACGACTAGGGTTTGTTTCAACATGTCTTGTGCTCATCAGCCCCAAACCCACCTCGGCCCTGCGACAAGCTCTGTTCCAAAAGGGTAAATTTCTTTCCTTTTCCCATTTTTAGTTTATATTATCTACTGAGCTCGAGGTTCGGGTTGTGTTTTTTATTGTTCAGGTTGTGTTTTTGATTGTTGGGTTGTGATGCTTTTGTTAATTTATAAGTTTTGTGATTAGATTTCGTACAACCAACCATACGTTTTAGGGTTCTTGACTTCTTCCATGGAGAGTGAGATAGTGTTTGAATCTTAATGTTAACTTCAAAATTTAGTCTTTATCTAAGTAGCTAGCTACATTTGACAATGCTGAGTTGTATTTTGCATTCTTTCCTCTATATGAGTGTTTAAGTTTTTGCATGTTAGGAATTTAAGAGAAAACGATCATGTGCGCATCTTTTACTCATCATCCTTGTACTATATTTGCAGTTCCTTATCGTGACGTATATGAATGCTACTCGCTTTCTTGTATTGATAGTATTGAATGTTAGATGCCTTGCCGAGCGTTTTCTAAGTGCATAACTTCTTTTTGTGGCTTTACCTAGAAGAATTCAGTACAATTCTAAAATAAATGTGAGGAATTTTGGAAGAGTCAGATGTATCTTGAATGTCATAAGTCTAACATGTGACCCTAGAAAGGGACGGGAGGCTATCACAAGGACAAGTTGAGAGAGGAATGGGATTCTGATATGATGTAAAGTGAACAGGGAAAACAGTGTTGGTGATCCTTTGAGTTCTTAGAAGTAACATGAAAAGTTGGTATAAATTTGATGCATACCAGCCATAATTTTATGGATGTTAAGTATTCTATATTCAAAATCATTGATTCAATTATTTGTCAACTTAGGTTTTGTATGTTAAAGTTCGAATATTTTTAGAATGAGCTTGATGGGTACAATTTGCCATTTAACCTTGGCCTCTAGACATGCCTCTGTCAAAGCATATTCATTTGTACCATAGTGATATGAAAGCCCATACATTTGTACCTTATTGAGGGTATGTAGCCACATACCTCTGTTCCTTATTGATGCAAACATATGCCATGACCAAGGGCAAGGTCTTACAAGACAAAGGAAAAGAAAAAGATGATTCAAGAGATTATATGATAATTGTGTAACATTTTCCACCTTTACTTTTGCTTTAAAATCTAAACTAAAACTCTCAATCAAAAATTAAGTTTTGGGATTTTTCTTTTTTCCTTTTCTAAGTCGAGTGATTTCATTGTTTCTTTCCGTTTCCAAAGTGGCTGCTTATTTGGGTTAATCAAGCGCGTTTAATGTTTTGAACTGCTTTGATTTTGTTTTATAGTTTATTTTGGGTTATTCTTAGACCGAATCGATAATCTGACTAGTGTGCCAGAATTACTTGACATGCATGTACTCGTGATTTAGACTATTGTGCACACATAAAGTATGTACATTGACATAGTTTGTAGCTGGTTATGAGATATCTAAAAACATTTTTCTTGATGTGCAATGCATTCTTACTATGGTTTTTGATGCCCCAGAGCCTTATCTTTTGAGCAAACTCTTAAAGTAATTTGAATAAGAACCCATGGAGTTCATATTTTCTGTTTAACTTGACCCTCCTTTTCTCAAGACAACTGGGAATATCATGAAGCTTCTTGTAGACATTTTTTTTAGTGATACCGAATTTGAAAATTGGGAAAGAGAATTGATATTAGTACTCCAAAACAATCATCAACCACTCCTTTTATTATTTTCTTTAGGGAGGGGAGTGAAAGGTGACTATTTTGGTGTGCCAATTGCAACTCCATCCGGAAAGCCACAGAGGTTGATCCCCTTTTAGGTTTCTTCATTGGATATTAATGTCATCTTGACCGATAAGCAATGTTTTTATAACTTTAATGAATGAAGTTTGTAAGTTTCACTTGTAGACAGTTTAAGTCGAATTTTCTTTCACTGACACTTTTCTATTTGATCAGTTGTAGGATCAACCTCAGAGGCAGAAATGGCTGCTCCAAGGAATATGCTCCTTTCCAACATTGTGCATGAAAGATTTGCCATCTTTAAGGTACTTTTGTTGGGTTTATGTATTTCAAATACATAAATTAGTTTGGAGTAGGGAATGAAGCCGATTGGTCCGTGTAGCGTATAGTTAGAAATATGTTATATTGACAAATTTTTTTTTGTAAATTACTATCATTTTCATATTTTTCTTGGATAATTGATAGATTTTGTCCTGCAACTTAAAAGTTTTCGTTATATTCTCTCTTCTTTGCCATGTGCTGGTGTTAACTGGAGGAAGGAGAGCAGGTGGTGGTGTTCCAACTTACCTCTTCTGGGATAGTTTTAGTTGTATTCTTGTTGCTTTCTTTGGGCTAGGCTTATTATCTTTGCCTTTTCCTAATGCTTCTGGTTTGCTTTTCAAGTCATATTTCCTCACATTCCATCTGACTTTGAAAAAAAAAATAACATTTAGTTATTGGTACGTGACTTCTGTGGATGGATATTTGGATGGAACGTGACAGGAAAATTGGTCATAATAAAAGTTTGGAAAAACTATATAAAAACTTCAAATTATATGGCTTACTCTAGACTCATATCCGAACTATTTAAATTTTCAAATAACTACCCAATTTATGTGATCATCTACATTTAACTACCTCTGTTAGGTTTTCTATCCATATACCGTTGAAGCGTCACATGTCAAAAAATTTGCCCCATTAGTGATGGGTGTGGCAAAAATAGAGGGATATTTTTGGGATTTCAAAATTTTGAATTAACCCCCAACTTCCTTGAAACCCTAAAATCTATCGCGACCTCCTTCCCAATTTCTTCACTGCGCCCTTTAGATGAACAAAGAAATGGTGTCTTCTTGCAACCCGTCTCTGGTCCAAATCGGAGCCCCGGAGTATTGTCACACCAACTTCACCAAATAATTCACCGACAGGTTCTAGTTCGACCCAGTTATTTCCCGGGTCTTCTCCTCAAGAAAGCCTTGCTACTTCAACACTGGTGTGATGGTGATGGATTTGGTGAGATGGATGGAAGGAAATTACAAAAAGGGGATCGAGAACTGGATGGAGTAGTTACAAGGAAAGAGAAGGATTTACGATCTGGGTTCTTTACCACCATTTTTGCTGGTGTAGGCCGGAAACGGTAAGGCCATAGATCACTGTTGGAACCAACACGGGCTCGGCGGCGATAATGTCAGAGGCCGCTGCAGGTCTCTTCACCTAGGACCAGTCAGTTTGCAGATTGGAACGGCGAAGGCAAGCCATGGGTCAGACTTGAATCTAAGTAACCCATGCCATTGGATCATCTGTGGGAGCCTTATGATTTTTACAAGGCAGTCCATCAGAACTAGGCAAAGTTTCATTCTTTATTGACGATCTCCGCTTCTACAGATTGATTGGGTTTTCGAGCTATTTTTTGTGATGGGTTATGATTCTTTCATACATTGTTCAGACATTCTTTTGACAGCCATGTACAGATTGATTCAATTTAGATGAAATTGTGGGAGGGAGAGCAAAATTCATGGGTATTTCAGTCTTCATCAACTACTGGATTTTTTTAAAAAAATTTCATTGTTTCAGTTCTTCTGCTGCTTCACACATACATGACTGTGACACCTCAATTCCTATTTTGGGGCTCTAAGCCTCCCAATTCTTGGAGCCGTTTTGGTGATTGAATCTTTTCATAAACTCTTGCGAAGTTGTTCACCAGAGCGTCGATGGTATTTTTCTTTTCACTGGAACCGATTTAATGTTTACAGCCCAACCTGTTCACCAGAGCATCGATGGTATTTTTCTTTTCAATAAAATTATTTTACTTCTGGGAATTAGAATATGGCAGGGGGGGCAGACCATCATGGAGGAGTGGGACAAGGAAGAAGACATGAGGGAGGCATTCAATGTGTTCGACTTGGGGGTGGCCTAGAATTCGATCTAGGTTGAAGGGAGTGCTAGGAATTGGAATTGGGGGAGAGGGGAGGTCGCCATAGATTTTAACGGCACTGATCAAGAATGTCAAAAATACAAAAAATTGGCGGAAATGCAGAATATATGAATTATACAAAATACAGAATACATGAATTATTTTACAAAAGAAAGGTTTAAGCAAATATATAAACCCTTGATGAAGTTGCTTAATTTGATGTGTAGCTAGTCGGTAGTACGCCTACACTCCCTTGGAGTCTTGGACGACCCTGAGGGAATCGCTTCAAGTCAGAGGAATAATTATAAATCATGAAGTATTTTTGCACCCATCTCAGTCTTCTTCGACTACTTTGCATCCAGCCCTTGGGTCTCCCAACCGAAGCCATTTGTTTTGGTTCGTGAAGAAGCACAAGAAGATGATGAAGGCTGTGACCACACACATGCATTGGCATTGAAGTTTCTGTAGAAGGCAGTGAATGGAGCCTTGGACCAGTCTGTTTTCACTAGCCCACCTTTTGTAGCCCACTGGTCCGCGTTCCACAGGCTTGAGTACAGCTTCATCGGCTGCCTCTTTTGGGAATGGAACTCCATAGGGTTCCCCATTGTTGAATACTCTTATGGGGATATTATCTACTAAGAATCTACATGAAATAAAAAACAAGGACAATACTTACATTCCATCTTGGTGGTATGTCAATATCATAATCAGAACTATTTATTCTTTAAATCATTATGTCAATATTAGCTCCTTAAAAAATTCATAAATTTGAAAGTCGTTTAATCATTTATGTATATCAATTAAATAGATAGTTCACCACGAGAGTATTAATTCTTACCAAAAGAGTTGATTTATTTGATACATGTGAATAACTAAACGACCTCCAATATTGTTAATTTTTTACAGAGAATATCTTGACATAATAATTTAGAGAATGAAAAAAATTATATTATGCATAAAGATAATTCGATTAATCAAAAAGATGTTACAAGGAGGTACCACCAAAATGAAATGCAAACATTTTCGTAAAAATAATAATTTTGAACAATAATTAACATGCTAACCAAATTAGTAAATCGAAGCAGAATAGGTAAGAAATTGAGGTTCTATCCCAAAACCAATTGGAAATGGGGGAGTAGTCCAAGATCATATAAGGCACAAATTGTAGTTATGATTTTCCATCTCAACACGTCCCCTCACGTGTGGAGGATTTTTCAGTCTATCACGTGACGATTTGAATAGGTACGTGTAACATGTGTGATAGTTAAGCTAATCAAGTGGGATAACTCCACTCTGATACCATGTAAGAAATTGAGATTCCACTCCAAAATCAATTGGCAATTAGGAGAGTAGCCCAAGATCATATAAAGTACAAATTGTATATGTGTTTTTTGGATGTGGCATATTTTGCTCACATCTCACCAGAATCAATAAAAATGTGACAATATCAAAATGTCGATGATAAAATGTGATCTCTAAAGTGTGATGGATCTTAGATTAGGCGTTGCGAGTTCCAAATAAAAGAGTAGGTGTGGAAATCTTTTGTTGGGTCGAACCATAGGTAAAACTGTTGCTCCCTACCCCCTATTCCTTGGGTGTACACATTGGTGTGCACAATGTAAGGCTCGCCGGTCAAGTTTCCCCAGAACTCGAAATCGTTCTCGTCGTGAGTCGGCCCTTCTGAAGACAACTGCAATCAATCAGAAGTACCCCAAACTTAAAATTATATATAAATAAATATATACAAGCGCATATATAATAATGACTTCTTTTTTTTGAGGTACCAGGGGTTAAAAATCGTTACGTAGTAAGCGGTGACGGCGCCGGCAGAGTTTCCGGCGACAAGCGTGAGCTGCATGTCAATCCTGCCGAAGAGGTATTGTTTCTTGGACTGAAAGCCAGAGGCGTGGTCGAGAGAGAGTGTGAGAAGGGTGCCTCCATTGAGTATTTGGGCACGATGGCCACCCCAAGTTAGGTCAAAATTTTGGTACAAGTTGGAAGCACGTGAATAAGAAAAAGCCAGAAATGAAGAGAAAATGAAGAGAAAAATAGGGAAATAAGTGGCAGTAAGTTGATGAACATGTTTTGAGTGTTTGCGAACGAGTGGAGGTTGATGATGATGATGGTTCTGGAGAATATTAATTTGGATGAATATGATGCGTAAATATGTCTGGATGGTTGTGTGTACACATTTTAAAGGGGAGATATATGCGTAGGAGACACGTGTGGTTATTGCAGACATGCCAAGTCACCTCGAAGTAGCACTCAAAGGAATGAGCTGGCAATTAGATGGCTAAGATTTGTGACCATGTGTTGCCACTAGCCTAAAAGCTATATGACTTTGCTTCAAACTTCTTGTGTGTGTGAAGCACAATCGTTCCAAAGTCACCGGCGGAGGGCATGCTGTCTGCGGACCAAGTCTAGCTAGCCACTCAGCCACAAATCCCATCGGCGGACCCCCATTTCAAGCAACACCACGTCATTTAAATATGGCTCTCGGTTCACATGTGTCAAGTACGTTTATAGAGCTGTGCATTTATCACGTATCGAAATGTTTCAACAACATCATTCATTCTATTAAACAAGAAGGATGTACACCTTATTTTAGCTAGAGTTTAGGGTTTAGGATTTAGGATTTAGAGTTTAAACCACAAGGGTGTACACTTCATTAAACTACAAAGTCAAAATATTTCAACATCATTCATTGTATTAAACTACAAGGACGTACACATCATTTATTGTGCATCAAAATGTTTCAATAACATCATTCATTGTATTAAACTACAAGGACATACACCTCATTTTTTAGTTTAGGGTTTAGGTAGGGTTTAGGATTCAAGGTTTAGGGTTTAGGGTTTAAACTATAAGGACGTACGCCTCATTAACTACAAAGTCAAAATATTTCAGCAACATCATTCATTGTATTAAACTACAAGGACGTACAAATCATTTATCGCGCATCAAAATGTTTCAACAACACCATTCATTGTATTAAACTACAAGGACGTACACCTCATTTTTGGGTTTAGGCCGTTTAGGTAGGGTTTAGGATTTAAGGTTTTGGGTTTAGGGTTTAGGGTTTAAACTACAAGGATGTACGCCTCATTATACTACAAGGTCGAAATATTTCAATAACATCATTCATTGTATTAAACTACAAGAACGTACACATCATTTATTGCTCATCAAAACGTTTCAACACTATCATTCATTGTATTAAACGACAAAGACATACACCCCATTTTAGGGTTTAGAGTTTAGGGTTAGGGTTTAGGATTTAGGTTTTAAACTACAAGGACGTACACCTCATTAAACTACAATGTCGAAATATTTCAACAACATTATTCTTGTATTAAACTACAAGGACGTACACATCATTTATCGCACATCGAAATATTTCAACAACATCTTTCATTGTATTAAACTATAAGGACGTACACCTTATATATCTTAAGGTAATATGGCATTTTTTCTCTTATGTTATCCAAATTACTATTCAACCTTCGACACCCGCCAAGTACTAATTTAGGGATATGAGCTATTCAGCCTATTCGACCGATACAAAGCCAATGCCTTTCAGTACTCTTCCTTCTCCCTTGTAGATCACAAATTGACCGAGAAAAACAGATGAGCGCAAGATCCATCAGGCAATCTGAATTGATCTTGTTGTCTATAAAGATTTTTAGGACTTGAATGACACGATTACGTTAACATAACTTGTAACTAAATTTTAGCCTGTTAATTTGAGTCTTAACCTGCTGGTTAATTGGAGCCTTGGAGGTTTCTTTTGGATCAATATATATATTCCTTAAAGCCTTAAAGAAGGGGAAGGTTACTTGAGATTTTGAGGTAAGCAACCCAAAATCGAGGATACACGTGAGTTGCATATATAACTTGCATGTATTGTTTCAATAAAATGAAGTCTTTTCTCAGTGTCTGAAGTCTTGAAGAATAAAAGTCCTCACGGGAGCCCCACAAGTCCACAACAATATTCATTTTTTTTTTTTCAGTTGTGTTGTAGAATGGATTGTGTATATTCATTGATGGTCCACAATCAACGATGAGCTACGAGCTTGAAGCCAACCGGGGTTCCGAAAATTAAATATGTACATTTATTTTATGCGTTTACTATAAATGCATTAAATTCAATATTTTTTTGGTTAATGTTGTTTATATATCTATCAATTTTCATTTTCCAAAAGCTAAATTAGTTTTGGATAATAGTTGCATATCGCACCTTAATGGTATTTTCTTGTATTATTCTTTTGATTTGTTGAATTGTCTTTTATATGTATTATTATGAGATCTGTTCATTTTCTAAATTATTATGGATTAAGATCATTTTCGTAAAAAATTAACAAGATTTGCAATCATTTATATGTGTCAAATAAGATTTTAATAAGAATTAAGATTTTTATAACAAACTGTTCATTTAGTTTAAAAAACCGACCCTAGCCTATAACAATCAAGGCACCCGTTTGGGCCCAAAGGCGAAGAGGGCCCAACGACGAGGAGGGCCCAATTTTGTTTTTAAAAAAAAATATTATTTTTATGGGAAAAAATCTATAAAAGTTTTATTTACAAAAAAATATACCTAATTTGGCTGAACCCTATTTAATTCTTTGATTATTTTTCTCTAATCTTCTTTATTTTTAATCAATTTATATCTCAAATATATAAAACATAAAATTAAAAATTACTAATTAAATAATTATCTTTCGGCTCGTGATTGGTAGGTTTTGCTAGTTGTTTGCTAGGTGTCGTTTCATGGGGGATGGGCTGTTTCTAGCTAGCCGGCTCTATCTGTGTTTCACTTGTCTCTTGGTCTGCTCCTTTTGTGAATTGTAGATCTTTTCTTTTGGACCCACAAATTAGTGAAGTTTTCTTTTGATTCAAAAAATATATATAATTGAAATTCATAGAGATAACTTAAATTCATCGGATTGAATTGGAAAGTTTTGTTGATCGTTGGGGAATTATGTACATTCAAATATGTTAGATGCTAGAAATGGATCAACGTGTCCATGAGGATAGTACACACACAAGAAATATAAATATACACGTGATTCATCAAAATTGGACTATGTCTATAATATTGCACTGTTCTCATTAGTAATATAGTATTTGTCCATGATATATGAGGCATTATGCCTTAGAGGGAGATTAGGAATGTGGATAGAGCCTTAGAGGTGAAAGCCTAGTCTATACGAGAGAGGAATGCTCTCTTTATATAGTAAATCACAAGTTTAGGTCATGAACCACAATGATGGGTTTTAGATAAGGGCCCTGATGGTGCGCACGATCTCAGTATAAGTGATTTTTCGGATTTAACTTGATTACTTGCTATGGTTAGTCGATATAGTATCAATAAAATACGAGTCTTTCTTATTATTTAAGTTTAGCATGCATTAAATATTTGTGGTTCATTGAACATAGCTAGTTAATTAGCCAGTTTACTAGTGATGGCTAAATTTGGATTATAACTGTGGAACCCAAAATCACCGGAAAAATGTGGAGCTGCCACGTGGCCCATAATTCTCAAAATGACCAAATTGCCCTTGGCAATAATACTTGTAAGCACAAGCACCGGACATGACCCAAACCAGAATGACATGTGGAAGCCTCTCCACCCTCGATTTGTATAACACGTGTTAGCATGCAAATTGATGAGCATTTGTCCCACATCGAAACTTTGGAAATTGAACATCTCACTCACCCCTATATAAGAGGTAAATTGATGAGCATTTGTCCCACATCGAAACTATGGAAATTGAACATCTCACTCACCCCTATATAAGAGGTAAATTGATGAGCATTTGTCCCACATCGAAACTATGGAAATTGAACATCTCACTCACCCCTATATAAGAGGTAAATTGATGAGCATTTGTCCCACATCGAAACTATGGAAATCGAACATTTCATTCACCCCTATAAATAGCAAGGCACATTTCATTTCCAAGTTAAGTTGATTCTTCGCTTCGAAGTATATCCTTTTCCTCTCTCAAAGCTAACTTAGGCATCGGAGTGTTCTTGGTCGAACAACCCCCCGGGTAAATCGATCGAGACAACGATAGCTAATTGTTTGCTGTTTGCAGGAATTGTGAGAACTTTTCGCGGCGGGTTCGATTTCTGCTTCAACAATTGGTGCTTTCATTGAGAGCTATTGAGTTATACTCAGAAGAAGCTCTCTCATTTGTTCATCGTTCATCTTTCTTCGTTCGTCGTTCATCGACATTGTTCGAAGATTTTGAACGTTGTTCATCACTCATCAGGAATTTGTTCATCGTTCATCTTTCTTCGTTCGTCGTTTATCGACATTGTTCGAAGATTTTGAACGTTGTTCATCACTCATCAGGAATTTGTTCATCGTTCATCTTTCTTCGTTCGTCGTTTATCGACATTGTTCGAAGATTTTGAACGTTGTTCATCACTCATCAAGAATTCGTTCATCGTTCATCTTTCTTCGTTCGTCGTTCATCGACATTGTTCGAAGATTTTGAACATTGTTCATCGTTCATCTCTCTTCGTTCGTCGTTCATCGACATTGTTCGAAGATTCTGAACGTTGTTCAAATTACCCATCAACAGCTTTCCAAATTCAAAATTCTTCGAATCGGCATGGCTAAGGCTCGTCGATCCGCTCAGTCAGCCGGAGAAGGTATTTCTGCCTCAACAGCTCAGACGAGGAATGAAGCTCACATAGAAACTCCGGAGAAGCGCCCAGCTCAACTCAGGCGCGTGTCTATGGAAGCGCCCCTTGAGACACTCGAAGGGAGGCCAACCTTCAGTTTTGGAGCATTCCCCTCTCCAGCTAACCAAGTACCCGCGCTAGGGGAAGGAACTTCGACTTTACAACAAGCGAATGAGAGGTTGATGGGAAATGCATCACGACATGATCGACCCATAACAAACATGGTCCTAAAGGACTTTCTGGACGGATGTCATGACATCTCAGGGAGAAGTCGTCACCAACCTCCCCAAGACAATTTGGCGCAGCAAGTTGAAGGGTTAAGCAAACAAATTAAACTTCAGTCAGAGCTCTTGCAGCAACTCCTAGCAGGGAGACCAATCCAGGAGCGGGACGGACGATCCACGTCACGTGGCCGATAAGAGAATGCCCAGGGACGACCTAGGAAAGAGCAGGCCCGCTGCCAAACAATGTCACAAGATACTTCGCTGGGAAACTCTGGAGAAGAAAGTCACGCTCATCAAGCAAAAATCCCACAATGCCTAAAGCCGTTAGTACGTGAACGGCTAGGAGGTAGGACTGGGGCAACTTCATGGGCAGAGCATTCACAGCACTCACGTGGGGGCAGGGGGCAACTTCGAGCTCAAAACAAAAACCCAAAACGATCTGCCCACGACAGTAAAAGGGAAGAAGCTCAAAGAGTTTCTCAACAATTAGCAAAAGAGGACTCATCGGCTCAGCAAGGAGCATTGCGGGCTAATGATGTTCAAAAAATGCTGGACATGCACCTTCGTGCTCAACAGGGTGGCGATCTAGAAGACGATCTACGTCGCCAAATACAGCTCTCTACGCCCTTCATAAGGGATATTGAGGAGGAGCCATTCCCCCAGAGGTTCGCAACACCAAATTTCACTCCATTCAAAGGATCCTCCGACCCAGTAAAACACATAGATCATTTTCGAGGAGTCATGATCCCCCACAGGTCTAACGATGCACTCATGTGCAAAGTTTTTCAAGCTTCCCTTCAAGGCCAAGCCATGACTTGGTTCAATCATCTCCCCCTGAGGTCGATTGAGTCCTTCGAAGAGTTGGCTTTGACATTTGTGAAGGAATACGCACAACTTCGGACAATCGAGGTGAAAGACGACCATCTTTTCTCTGTCCCAAAGAGAGCAAAAGACACTCTGCGACAATACATACGGAGATTTTGTGAGGAGAAGTCTCGCATTATCGGCTGTAATGACTTTGTTGCGGCAATGGCATTCAAGCAAGGACTCCCTCGAGACAGCCAGCTTTACGGGGACATCGTCATGAGCAATGCGCGAAGTCTTTCCGAAATACTTTCGCTAGCAGAGCGACATGCAAGTTGGGAGGACGAGAAGCGCGCCGCTCATACTCATGGCCATGCTGGGACTAGCGAAAAGGCCTCCGATGAGGATGAACCCCATGGAAAGTCTGCAACTGGAAAGCTCAACAAGCGAAAGGCAGGGCAACACTCCCAAACGCCAGTTATGGGGAAGCCTAACTTGCAGCTATCTTTACCAGCCCATCAGATCCACAATGAAATTAAGAACAAGCCATGGTTTAAGAAGCCAGAGCCAGTCAAAGGCAATCAAGAGAATGCTGATAAAACCAAATGGTGCGCCTATCATGAATGTTATGGGCACAATATCAGCACATGTATATCTTTTGAAAGATATCTCCGAAATCTCCTGAGGGAGGGGCATTGTACAGACTACATAAAAAACAAGACTGTAAATCACATGGAGAACAAAGAGTCAAACGAGCCAGCGTCAAAGGTGATCCGCATCAACTAGACGCAAGTCAACATTAGAAAGACATAAAACTCTATGGAGCTTTTCAATTTTGCTTTTCAAGTTGCCTTCTGAATTCAAGTATCAATGAAATGAGATTAACAAATTGATTTGTTCACCATGTACAATTTTCAAAGCTTATTCTCTCTAGTGTAAAAAGCCTTCATGATCGAAGCATCCAAGCCTTCGTCATCGAAGCATCTGAGTTTTCGCCTTGCGAAGCATCTAAGCCTTCGCCATGCGAAGCATCCAAGCCTTCGTCATCGAAGCATTCAAGCCTTCGTCATCGAAGCATCTGAGTTTTCGCCTTGCGAAGCATCTAAGCCTTCGCCATGCGAAGCATCCAAGCCTTCGTCATCGAAGCATTCAAGCCTTCGCCCTGCGAAGCATCTAAGCCTTCGCCATGCGAAGCACCTAAGCCTTCGTTATCGAAGCATCCAAGCCTTCGCCCTGCGAAGCATTCAAGCCTTCGCCATCGAAGCATCAAAGCCTTCTGAGTCCTGCAAATTTCTGTGCAGCAGGGAGAGCTCATCTCGAGTGGTATCTCGCTCATTTTCTATCAGCATCCTCTCTGCACGGCTCATCTCCAACTCGCCCATTTTGGCTTCCGATGTGAAATTGAGACCTCAAGTTATCTTAGTTATCGCAATCTCACATCAACAACATAACTTTCCATTTCTGCCTGCCCTTCGCATCAAGATGGCACATTCGTAGGGCCAGAACGGAAAGGTTAGGAAAGAAGTTGCTCGGTATGCTTATGGGTTAGGAAAGAAGTTGCTCGGCATGGTTTTTTCTCCCAAGAACCAGTAAGTCCTTGTTTATTGTCCTTCTTCTGAACAACGGTCTCCTTCAAGCACAGTGGAACGCACAACCACTCCTTGATCGGGATGTCTGAAAGCCTCGCGCCATTCATGGAGAAAGCAGCCGGCTCATGTCCCGGAACTCTGGAAGAACATCTGTCGCCAAGCTCCACGAGAACGTCGTTTGGAAAGGAATTTTGATTGCAAGCCTTCCACTCCATGAGGTCTTCAAGCTTCTCAAAATCCATATCTTTCCCTCGGAATGGACTTAGGCCACGAAAACCGCCACGCTCCCACAGGACAAATTTGCTAGGTCTCTCGGCATCTTGACGCATGGCGAGCATGTATGTGGTACTAGCAAGAGTCACAGTAGGTGTGATCCTGCCTACCGATGCTCACTAGTCACGTCCGCAAGTGCACTCAGTCACCACCAAGTCCCCGTCGACTGTTCGGCCAAACTCCGTCCACGACGTGACATCGTGAGAGTATAAGGAACGATTTTACAAGATCAATTTGATAAATCCTTACCTCCAGCTAGTAGAACTCAAGCTCGATTTTTCGAGGATTTTGAAGCTTCTGTTCTTGCTCGATACGGCCTCAATCCTCCCCGTTTTTGATTTGGATCGGTTCGAATTAGTCCCAGGAGACTTAATCCAGTCTCAATTTTGATCCTCAAGACTCACGAATTCGAATTCGAATTTTTACCACAAATTTCCAAAATTTCGAAAATCTGCAAAACCAGCGACCCTCTGTCCTTTGTGTTTGTTTTGCTCCAATTCAGACTCTCTAATCTCTCATTCTCACAATCGAATTGCTCTGCTATTTAACAAAATCAAGGTTTGGACAAAATGATTGAGTTTTCCCTAATTAAGGGTTTAGGGTCCCTAAAATCCTTGATTTCCTCCATGTTGTCTAGACAAAGCAGCAAGAATCATTGGTAGGTAGCATGAGTCAGCGTCCACCGTTCGCTTGTCTCAAAAAGACCGTTTTGCCCTTCGCTTCCAAAATTACGAAAATGCCCCTCGCCTTCGTAGACACATAACCTTCGCATCCGATCTCCGATTTCGGCATGCCACCTGTCTATGGATTCGTATCAACTCGACCTACGTAACGGTCTCTGGCCCTCGTCCTTTGGACCCCCCGGTTCAAAAGACAACATTTTGCCCATGCTTGGGGGTAAAATGGTCATTTTGCACATTATGTCCGATTCACACCACTAAACCCAGAATAGTCATTCTAAAACTAAAAATGGACTTTTTACCTTTATAACCAGGGGCAAAATCGTCAAATAAACACTGAATCGATTCTTGAACCCAACGGTAACTGGTAACCCGGTAATATAAGACTCCAAACAATGTACATCCCTCCGGATTCCCTGAATACCGAATCGATGTGGGGGCATTTGTGGAACCCAAAATCACCGGAAAAATGTGGAGCTGCCACGTGGCCCATAATTCTCAAAATGACCAAATTGCCCTTGGCAATAATACTTGTAAGCACAAGCACCGGACATGACCCAAACCAGAATGACATGTGGAAGCCTCTCCACCCTCGATTTGTATAACACGTGTTAGCATGCAAATTGATGAGCATTTGTCCCACATCGAAACTTTGGAAATTGAACATCTCACTCACCCCTATATAAGAGGTAAATTGATGAGCATTTGTCCCACATCGAAACTATGGAAATTGAACATCTCACTCACCCCTATATAAGAGGTAAATTGATGAGCATTTGTCCCACATCGAAACTATGGAAATTGAACATCTCACTCACCCCTATATAAGAGGTAAATTGATGAGCATTTGTCCCACATCGAAACTATGGAAATCGAACATTTCATTCACCCCTATAAATAGCAAGGCACATTTCATTTCCAAGTTAAGTTGATTCTTCGCTTCGAAGTATATCCTTTTCCTCTCTCAAAGCTAACTTAGGCATCGGAGTGTTCTTGGTCGAACAACCCCCCGGGTAAATCGATCGAGACAACGATAGCTAATTGTTTGCTGTTTGCAGGAATTGTGAGAACTTTTCGCGGCGGGTTCGATTTCTGCTTCAACAATAACAAACCAGTCAAAGCACATGTAGTACTTTTCATCGAAGAAAATAACGTCCAAGATATGAATCCCTTCGACTAATTGAAGGGATAATTAGCTTTTTGGAGTTAGCTCGCCCTCCGGGGATCGCGACCCATTGTCCCTTTGATTTACTTGGATTTTTTGTTTAATTTATGTAATTAAGAAAGGATCGATTTTGTTGCTTGGTTTATCAGTGTTCTTCTCTCAATAATATTTGTTGGTTGTGGATGACGTTGACTAACGACCATTCTCCAGTTTCCAGCAGTTAATTGCCATTTCTTCACATCAACCGATGACTTAACATAGATGGAGAAGGGACAATTTTGGTCGGCCAATATAAGAATCCGCAGAAAATCTAATATATATCTTTAATCATTAAATTTGAAATTTCAACAATATCTCACACGCAAACTAAAAAAGTTTGAGGTAATTGTTGTTGATGCGTAAAATATGTCAATTTATAACTGATACTCTGCTCGTATCACATGTCCTTTATACGATCTATAAAAGAAGATAGATTAGCTATCGGTCAGAAATAAGCATCAGTGTGGTACTAGTTTAAGGGCACTTTGACACTCAAGTATGTATTTGTAAGTCTATTTGTATAAACAGTATGTGATAAATGGTACTTTTAGAGTAATAGTAAATAGTAAATCTTAGTTATTTTTTTCGAATAATGTATTTCATGTGTATTAATGTTTACGGGAAACTTAATGAATAGTTTCGATGTGAGATAAATGCATTTTTGCTATGGGCTGACATGTGGCATTTTGGATGGATTGTGTAGATCTGTTCACGTGTCAGCTAATGAGTTGTCCCTTTTAAGATTGTTTAGTGATGCGTGTTTGGGCCCATGTATTCATAGAGTTTGAAAGTAGATTTTGAGCTTGGAATTAAGGTATTTAGCCTATCAGGGTGTAACGGTTTTAAAAATATAAGATATTAAAATAAAACATTTTAATGTAAATATGTAATTATATTATTTAGTATAAACTATAATTTACCTATATGTATATATAATTTGCCTATATATATAATACCCAAAACCCAATGACTTATAAACCCTAAGCCGCATAAGCTAATTTCCCTCAAACAACCCCTCAGTTAAAGGTAACTTCCTGAAATTCTAAGTTCTAACTAATAACCATTAATAACACCAAAAATTCTGATAAAAAAAATTAATAACACCAAAAAATACCTTTGATTTTTTTTTTTTTTAAAGAAACAAATAAAATCATAATTTTACTAAATTAAATTTGAACTTAATAAATAACAATAAGAAAATTATACGTAATTATACAGTAAGAATGAATTTATTCTTTGTATACATAAAAGAAAAATTGATTGTCGTTCTATATAGATATCGCACTAGCTATCTCATGTATACAGTATACATATACATGAAAGTTTTCGAAGATGTTAGGAGGGTGGTAGAGCAATTCAAGGATGAGGAAATTATAAGCATAGGCGTAATAGGCCACCGTTTGAAAGGAGCGCGCACTTGCGACCCTCAATTAATGCCATTGAACTTGTTGCCAATGGACTCAACAAACGCAAGGACAACCCAAACAAAGACTGCCCATGAGCTTTGACAATTTGGCTCGTATAATATCTCATCATAAGACTTGGGCATTGAATCCTCAAAAGCTGACGAAATTAAGAGACCACAAATCTCACGGTGCAATGCACCTAACATAAGGCCGGAGCTCCATACCGGCTTGGAGTAGTCTTGTTAGTTGGTTTTTGGGTTCAGTTTTTTTGCCAAAATTGAAACCGAATTGGGTAAGGAATCAGTTATAGTTTGGTCCGGTTCTCACCCTCAAATCCGATTGAACCGAAAATTGATTAAATCAGTTCAGTTCGATTTTGAATCGGTTTAATTGGTTTTTCAACTGCGATCGAGATCGAGATCGAGGATCGACTGAGATCGAGGGTGAGGGTGAGATTGTGAGAGAGATCGACTGATCGAGGGAGAGGGTGAGACCGTGAGAGAGATCGAAGGAGATCCAGCGAGCCATCGAGGGGGAGAGAGAGAGAGAGAGAGAGAGAGAGAGAGAGAGAGAGAGAGAGAGAGAGAGAGAGAGAGAGAGAGAGAGAGAGAGAGAGAGAGAGAGAGAGAGAGAGAGAGATCAAGGAACTTAAGGGATAGGTTCGACGAAGAGGTCGAGGTGAGGCCGCGAGACCGTAATCGGTGAGCCCATCTGGTGAGGTTAAGCGCCAAGGGAGATGGAGAGTCAGAGACTGGAGAGATCGAGGGAATGAGACTGAGGCGGAGAGGCCGAGGAAGATGGAGACTAGAGAGATCGGGCCTCAGACTGAGGAGAAAGGAAGGCCGTGAGGGGAAGCCTTTCGGACTTCGGATTGAGAATGAAGGGAAGTCGTGAGAATGAAGGGAGGTCGTGAGTTTGATAGAGATGAGACCCGAGAGAGTCGAATGTGGCTACTAGCTAGGGATTTGGATTTTGGGATACCAACTGAGCGAGACTGCGAGAGGGGTATGGATTTGGGATTGGGGATGTTGGCGAACGACGTCGTTTTGGAGGGAGATATAGAGGTTGGGCATTGGGTCGTTGGGGATCTGGGGTTGGGCTGGGCTTCCATTGTTTCTGCGGCTGGGTTGGGGACCTAGGGTTGGGCTGGGCTTCCATTAAAACCCAAAAATAGAAGTCCATTTCATTTAATTCGGTTTTTCGGTTCAGTTTTTCGATTCAGTTTCGTTAAATCAATAACCAAAACTGAACTGGATTGCATTTGTTTTTTGTTTTGATTTCTTTTGGTTTGGTTTTTTTTAAGTTCGGTTTCAGTTCGGTCTGGTTTTTTGTCTAGTTTTTTAGAACCATTTAAAATCATATTCTGAGTTCAATGTCTTTCAAAATATGTAAATTCGTAACACATACTAATTAATCTCCTATGTTTACATATGTATGATCACAAATATTACATATAGACGTAAGATTAGGTAGTTAACTAATAGACCATGAGTCTGCATTTTATTATCATATACACGTTTTGACTAAATCATATCTCAACCATCCTTTTAATCAAATGATTTAAAATAGTCCACATCACAATCCTACTTAACAATCTTGACCACCTTCCCCTAATCCCAGGCTTACCGTCCTGACCCTCGACCCTACAAGCAAAACTCTTTCCCCCTTTTCGAAGCTCTCTCCTACTCTCACCTACTAATTATTGGATTCTTAATTAGAATTAAAAAAATCCTAGGTAAATTAATCTCATGCTAACTACTAATAGGAAGACACGTTCTTTAAAAATAATTTTTTAAAAAAATTATTTTAGGGCTGATATGCTTTGTTTTAGGGTTCCTTATTTTCAATTTTATTTAAATTTAAAAATATTTTTTATATCATAAGTAACGATATTAAGTAAAAAATTAATTTGTCATGTTTTGAATCGTGGGATGATTTAAATAATTGAAATGTACTAAAATGCATGTAATGTATCAAAACTAAATACATATACTTAAAGCTACGTTTGATATGCTATATAACGGACTGAATAGGATAATATAGTACAAAACTAACGTTTAGTACCATTCGTATTAATAAGCCACTGTATAAATTAATACGATTGAATGCTTTTATACGGTCTAGATATGCTAAAATATACTCTCAAAATTGTCCGTATTAAATAGTTGGATGACTACCAATCTTGAAAATTATTATTATTATTATTATTATTTAATAGAAAGTAAATAATATATCTTAAGTAAAATAAATAATAATAATATGCATAATTAATATTTATGATATAAATGTTTCATATCACCTACTATAAGATAATCTTGTCAATATAATATAGTCGGTGTACGTTTTAATCCGGTAGGGTATCAAACGTCCGACTAAATAGTCAGAATATTCAACTGAAATAGTCAGTTTATCCGAATGAAATAGTCAATCTATCCGAATGAAATAGTCAATCTATCCGACTGAAATAATCAACCTATCCGACTGAAAGAGTGAGTACAATAAAATATACCAAATGAGATTATTGTGATAATTAATCAGGTTATAACCCTATTTTATGCATGCCAAAATGTGGATATCGAAACGGCACAGTATACTAATGAACGTACGCTACTCCACAGTCTTCACTCCATTAGTTGGTGGTGGAGAGGGTGAGATACTTCCATCATCGGTGACGATCGTGCCATTATTAATTCCATGAAATGATTATTAGTCTTCCTAATTGAGATATTATTGCACTTGCAGTCCAAATCAGAAACGTGCTCTTAATCAAATAATTAATTAATAAAAAATCAATCAGTCAGACAACGTGCATCCACTTTGCACTAAACGAGTGCTTAAGATCAAGTCAAATTAGATATTGTTCGGTTTTTATGAAAAAAGATTGCTTCAATTAAGCACGTTTCTTACTTTCTTGCACTGCAGATCGATACTTAAAAATTTCCATACTCCGTAAGAAACAAGTTGTTGGTGACATTGACATCCATTCATAAGGTACGCACCTTCTCTCTCTCTCTCTCTCTCTCTCTCTCTCTCTCTCTCTCTCTCTCTCTCTCTCTCTCTCTCTCTCTCTCTCTCTCTCTCTCTCTCTCTCTCTCTCTCTCTCTCTATATATATATTGTTCATAATTAAAAATATTTTTTTTTGTTAAAATTCCTTTTCGCATGCAATACATCATTAAAATTTGAATTTGAAACTAATTCCTTACAAGTCAACGCTACAAAATAAAAGAAAATTATATTCCTATGCAATACATTTTTTTTTTTGTTAAAATTCTTTTTTGCGGAATTTTTATAACACCACACGGCACTAAATGCAGTATGGAATATAGTTCGTTAGATCCTCCCAAATTCAGACATAATTATTAAAAAATAAAAGAACATTTTTTATATTTTTTATTATACTATATTAAAATAGTACGATATACTTAATATAACGTTGTGTTATAACCATTTCCTAACTTTTGATCCACTTAAAATATATGGCATGCCCAAAATTATTTCGTGCGCGTGAAAATGTTTAATTTCTATATTTTAATTTTTTTGATAGAAGAGACGTTTTATTAAAAACATCTAAAAATAGTACAACAAATAGTTACAAAACCGGTAATGAATCCACACATCTAAAATTACTATATGTATATATATATATATATTAGATTGTCATTCTTTGAATAATGGCTTGATTTTTTTTTTATTCAACTCCGTAAAATAGATTTTAATCTTGGTCCTTGACTTGCTGATTAAAAAAAGGTATATACGTACTTATCTTCTCAAAATGATAAAATTGCAATAACCAACGTCCAATTAAAAATTAACATATGTTTTTTTTTTGGGACCTTCCCAGTTATTTTTCATGTAATACAAATATTTAATTTGAAATATTGTTCTAGGCTCAGCAATGCCCACGCAAGTGAGATATATATATATATATATATATATGTATGTATGTATGTATGTATGTATAGCAAATTAGAGATAAGGGAGCTAATTAATTGTATGTGGACAGAGATCGATATATATGAGAAAGGTTGGCATGCGAGTCATCATGAACCCTACTTGACTAACTGATCATCGATAGCTATGTTGGTGATCAGAGATAATACCAATTTGGTAAATTTGGTACTGCAGCCAAATTAGTTGGGTCATTTCGTTATTATTTTGTTAATTTGAATCGATATTTTCTTAATTTCTGGAGATCCTAGTTAACAAAATCTTCATTGGATAAGTTGAGTTCAGCTTTTCTCATGGTACAAGACAACAGCAATACGCATGAAACTATATATATATATATATTATATATGTTAACGTACGTGGTCTGCCGATCGATCTGCCAAAAAAGTTGCAGATCGATGATAAAACATTCATGATTCATCCATGAGAAGAAATTAACAGCACCCAATTAAAGGGAGCAAAACATTATTAACACATCAATAACCATCTCCTTGTTTATTTGTTATATATATATATATATATATATATATGTATATAGTTGTCAATATTTACAGTTTTGTCCTAAAGTTTCAGCCTATAAAAAGGCCTATAACTTTGTGATGTATCTACATTACTACTTTAATTAATTAGCTGAGCAATAAGAGATAAGAAATGGCATCGTACATAATTGATGAGAATTGTAATTCACTTTTGAGCGTCCTAGAGACCACACAAGACCCCTTGCCCTTAATTCAAATCCCTGAATGTTACATTCGTATGGAACAAGAATCGATCTCATCATCTGTGCCATCTAACATCCCCCACCATTGATATGATGAAGTTACTTAAAGAACAAGCCTCATACTCTGATGATGATCCGGATCATGATCATGATCAATTGGAAAAGCTCCACTCAACTTGCAAAGATTGGGGCATCTTTCAGGTCAAATTAACGATATATATATTTAGATCGATGAACTTTTGGTATTTTTTGCCAAATCTTGTTATAATTTCCTTATTATCGATGAATTTTGTGAATTTTTTGCTTGTGATGAATATCTATATATAACCCTACATGCACGTTGTTTAACTTGCCTATATATAATCTTTCTACAGTTAGTGAACCATGGAGTCAGCCCTACGCTGCTAGAGAAGCTGAAACATGAGATTGAAGATTTCTTTAAGCTTCCCATAGAAGAGAAAATGAAATACAAGGTAAGGGAAGGTGAGGCTGAAGGCTACGGATCTGCAGTGAAAACCAAAGATCAAAAACTCGACTGGTGCAACAGGTTCTACATGATAACCAATCCTATTCGTCGTAGAAGGCCACACCTCTTCCCAGAGCTCCCTTCATCCCTCAGGTATATCGAACCGATCAAAATATATGTTGCATATATACAACAGTTGTACATAAGAATTATCTGTACGTTTATCGTTTAATTTTATTCAATATTGCGGCACGTTTTGGTAGGACTACCTTGGAGTCATACTTGATGGAGTTAGATCAACTTGCCATGAAACTTCTTGAGTTTATGGGGAAGGCTTTGAAGATGGAAATGAGAGAGATAGAGGAGTTGTTTGACAAAGATGGGATGCAGTCGGTGAGGATGACATACTATCCACCATGTCCAAAACCAGAAATGGTTGTAGGATTGACCCCTCACTCAGATGTAACTGGGATCACCATCCTCAACCAGCTACTTGATAATGGAGTCGATGGTCTCCAAATTAAAAGAGATGGGGTTTGGGTGCCTGTCCACTTCCAAAAAGATGCCTTTGTGGTGAATGTAGGGGACATCTTTGAGGTTTCTCTTACGTACTCATCTTTTCTAATCTCTTCCTTGCTCTTCTTTTCTTCTCCAAAACAGTAAATTAAAGCTAGAGGGACATAATTAACTACAGCAAATGTAACAACCTAAAATTCGTTAGTCATAAAATGGATGAGGATGTAATTAAGACTTTAAGCGACGGTCGGGTATAATATTTTGAACTTAATTTTGTTAGTCCGTATGTGCATTGAAAAGAAAAATTATATAAAATTAATTAAATAATTAAAAAGAAATTTGTTGGAGCATAAAAATGAGAGAGATAAATAATATATAAAAATTTATAATATAGATAAATATATACGAGTAGAATTACACACCAGGGCTCAGTCATTGGACTCATACTTCAGCCTACCCTCTCAATGCACAAAGCAATTGAATAGTAGGACCTTTAATTTGATGCTCTATTGAATCAAAATATCAATTGTATTATACTAACCAAATTATATTATATTAGTTGATCATCATATTATACTGTGCCAAATGCAAGTTTAATTTTTTTTTTTCAAATTTTTTTACATAATATTATTATCATCATTATTTTTTTAATTTTAACTTAACTAATTATTGACATTACTATTATTATTTTACTAGTTATTTTATTATTATCAATCATTAATTCTTTTTATCATCTTTTATTATTAATATTTTTATTAGTACCATTATTATTATTAATATTACTACAATTATTTTTCAAGATTACTCGTCATTTAGACTATCTAATATGAATAATTTCGGGGGTATTATATTAACAGGTGCATGTAGACCGTATAATAGTTTCAGTCATATTAACTTATTAGGTAGCTAATTAATACGAATGTTACCAAATACCGGTTTCGTATTATATTATATATCCAATTATTTGCAGAGTTTATCAAATATAGCTAATAATAATTTTCATATATAAAATACTAGAATTTATTATTTCTTTATATTAGCATGATGGATAAACTTTTATCCAATTATTTCTGGAAGGGTCAATCTCCTCGATCGTTGCACTTTTTGTTTTCATTAATTGAATGATTATTTGAAAATTTCCCTAAATTAAAAAGTTGGAACGATGAATAAGGTTCCTTAATTAAGATAGAATGTTTTTTTTTTAATTTTATTTATGTAGATGATGAGCAATGGTGCGTACCACAGCATTGAGCATAGGGCAATGGTGAACTCAGAGAAAGAAAGGATTTCAGTTGCTTTCTTCTTCAACCCTAAATTTGAGGCCAACATCGGACCGGCGAGCAGCTTGATAACCTCACAGAACCCGCCGCGGTTCAAAACAGTTTCGATGGAGAAGTACGTCGACGATTTCTTCACCCGTCATAGGCTTGACGGAAAATCATACTTGGACGAAATGAAGATCTAAAATCATATATATATATATATACTTCATTATCGAGATATCGCCCAATCGATAATAATGCAATATTTGGTATTTAAATAAATAAAATGGATATATATAATGTGTGTAATCATAAATCACCGAAAAATTGTATAATGCCGATATTATTCCTAGTAAATACGATGACGACATCACACTATCTTCTCATTAATTCTATATATTTATCAATTAATTATATTAATTAATCAGATTAATGCCGATAATAAATAATCTCCACGTGAATTATTTATTATTATGTATACAATTATTAATAGTGATTTCTCTTGGTAAAATCACTTATTAAACACTATCTTCTTCAACCAATCAGACACCCCAGTGACTCTCAAGACTTCACTATAAATATAGGGCCTCACTCACCTCTAAAAGTAATTCAAAACTCATACCGATATTCTACTGGTTTATTTCTCTCGATTAAACTGATTTAAACATCAGAGTGTTCTTGGTTGAGCCACTCACTGGGCTTCAACCTTAACCCCATTTATTTATTATTATTGTGTGTAGGAATCAATAAGTAATTCTACAAGTACAGACGATTTCTGCATCAACAATGTGTTTGATTATAAACCAGTCTGTATAGAATAAAAATAGAGATGCCTGCATTCCCATGTTTCAAATCCTAGCTCCCCTTTGGTATATAATGTATTCTGTGTGTGCAATAATTTTAGAAAGGAAATAAAATGTTTCGTTGTTTAAGTGATGGATAATGTACGTCACCAATATTAGTGACATTTATTTTTAAAGTGCAGTGAGTCCATATTTATTATATATATATATTTATAAAATAAATGAGGAATAATATATATATATTAGAAAGAAGAGTAAGTTTGATTCACACAAAAAAAAAGGAAATATTAAAATAAAAAAGTAAAAGTACGCGCATTAAATAATTTGTAGAGTGTCAAAATCGGTTCATTATATATGATCAAAATACATTAGAAGCAATAAATTTTTAAACTTTTGAAATAGGCTAGTTTGAGACTTATGAAGATTACACACATATATTAGACATCAGCGTACTCAGCGTACATAATTTTTTAAGAAAGTGTAGAATCAAACCTATTACGTAATGAACAAAAATATCATTAAATTATAGTATTCATGACGTACTATTGGGGTGAGAAAAATGTTATTTGAAAATACTTCGTTGCTCTTTATATAACAAAACGATTTTAGAGTTTGACTTTAAGAATGACTCTTAAGAACTCGAATGGTGGGGACAACGAGTGTGTGTTTGGGTAAAAAAAATTGAAAATTATTAAGAATTTATAAAATGATTGAAATTTAAATTGACAGAAATTAATTTTTCAGAATTTGTGAAACTTCTTGTTTGGATGATATAAAAGTTAAATTAAATTAAAACATATAATATAATTTTTTGCACACAAATAATAGTTATACATATGAAATTCCGAAAATTAAACATCTTTAACATTTTTGTTTTGGAATATCCAAATTTCAATTTTTATGAATTCAAACGAGATAATAGCCATGGAAATTTCAAGATTAGGCTGGCCTTTCATGAAGCTCTTTACTATTCTCCCTCATCTAAGGGTAATCCTAATCCAAACCTCTTTCCTTTCATGTTTGGCCGAACATCATAATTCTATGGATTACAAATTAAATTTTTGGGCAAATTATACTTTACTATCTTATAATTTATATCTTATAACAGATTCATACCTAAGTTTTCAAATGTTACAATTTCCATCATGAATTCTTCAAATCGTTACACTTTGACCCCTTTGTTAAATTTTTATCAAATGGGCCCCACATTTTAACAATAAAATTTTGATTTTAATTTACACAAATTATTTACTTTGAAAAAAAAATTCCAAAAAATTACTTTCATCTAATAAAAAATAAGAAAAATTAAAATATTTAACAAGATTTTAAAAAATTAAAAAATATTTATGTATGAAAGTAATTTGTCTCTATCCATAAATTTTTTTTTTTTATTTTAGTTTTTAATAAGGCCCTTAGTAAAAAATAAAATAAAGATGATGAAGATAAAATAATTACTTTCATATATAAATAATTTTATTAGATTTTCTTAAAAAAATTGTACATTAGTAAAAAAAAATTAATTTTCATTATCTGAAAGTAATTTTTTTTGGATTTTTAAAAATAAATAATTTTTATAAATTTAAATTATTATTTTATTATTTAAAATTGTGAGTCATTTCAAATTTAACAAATTTTTTAATAAAGAGGTCAAAATGTAGTAATTTGAAAACAACAAAATTTATTATTCACCACCATATCACAAATGCTTCAATTCACCGTGATTTACGCCAATTTGTTTAGAAGTCGTCAGGGAATTATCAAGCTCTTGATTTCTCTACTACAAAATGACTTTAGCTAGCCTGCAACATATATATATATAAGAAAATTCTCAACTATTTACTATACATACATATGTGATATATATATATATATATATTGTAGGAGTTTTATATTTTAACATGTTCATCAGACTTTTTCCAGCATCATCATGTTAAAAAAAAAAAAAAAGAGAGAGAAACATGCCTATATATATTAGCAAAAAGATAGGCAGAAAAATGAAGTCTTATTTTTCCAGGAAAACATAACGGCCCAAATAATAAAACATGATTGATCGATAAGAGGAAACAAACACCCAAATTATTAGTTGGGACAACATAATAACCATGTCGTCCTCCTTTTTATTTCGTATATAGTTGTCAATATTTACGGGTTTGTCCTAAAATTTTGTGCCTATATAAACACCTATATATAGCTTTGTTGTATATGTATACTACTTCAGCTGAGTAAGAAGATATAAGAAAATTGGGCATCATCCATAGACGTTGATGGGAGAAGCTGAAACATGAGGGTTGAAGAATTCTTTAAGCTTCCCCATGCATAGAAGAGAAAATGAAATACAAGGTAAGGGAAGGTGTGAGACTCAAGGCTATATATGGATCTGTTTGTGAAAGCCAAACACCAAAAACTCGACTTGGAGTAACAGGTTCTACATGATAACCAATCCTATTCGTCGTAGAAGGCCACACCTCTTCCCAGAGCTCCCTTCATCCCTCCGGTACGTACATCGACCCGATCAAAATATATGTCGCATATATACAACAGTTGTACGTAAGAATTATTTGTTTATCGTTTTTAATCAATATTGCGCCACGTTTTGGTAGGACTACCTTGGAGTCATACTTGATGGAGTTAGATCAACTTGCCATGATACTTCTTAGGTTTATGGGGAAGGCTTTGAAGATGGAGATGAGAGAGATAGAGGAAGTTGTTTTGGCAAAGATGGGATGCAGTCAATGAGGATGACATACTATCCTCCATGTCCAAAGCCAGAAATGGTTGTAGGGTTGACACCTCACTCAGATACCACTGGGATCACCATCCTCAATCAGCCGCTTGAACAATGGAGTCGATGGCCACCAAATTAAAAGAGATGGGGTTTGGGTGCCGGTCCATTTCCAAAAAGATGCCTTTGTGGTGAATATAGGGGACATCTTTTGAGGTTCGTCGTATATACATATTTTTTCAAATTTCTTCCTTGAGCTTATTTTCTTCTCCAAAACAATTAAATAAATGAAAAGAGAGGGACATGATATTAAGTACATAACTAAAGCAAATGTACGAACAACCTAAAAATTCGTTAGTCATAATTAAGATGGACGAGGGTGTTAGCCTCCAAAAAGACGGTATATTAATGAAATAGTGATCCAATATCAGATATTATATTCAACTCAATTTTGTGTTAGTGTGTGTAATAATAAAAATAAAAATGAGATAAAATTAATTAAATAAATAAAAAGAAATTTGTTATGCAATCTGTACGAGATTGATAAAATGACAATACTTGCATCTCACTCTGTTGGTATCTTCTCATATATATCACATTTTTTATTTATCAAATTGTCTTTATATATATATATATATATATCATAATTTAAACCGCCAATTCCTTAAATCTCCATATCATGATCAGTTTTCTTTAAAAAAACAATAAAATTAGAGGTCATTTAGGCATTCACAATATTGAACAGTTCACAATGAGGATCTTAATTCTCACCCAAAATCGTTGATTTATTTGATACATATGCATGACTAAACGGTCTACAATCTTATTGATTTTTTTTACTAAGATAATCTTGACATGATGATTTAGAAATTAAATGATTCCGATTATGATATTTATACAAAGACAATTCGATAAATCGAAAAGGTGGTACGAGGAATATACCATCAAGGTGGGATGCAACTATTTTCCTTGATAAAATCCACGAACTCATAATTTTATTAAGGATTAATATATACTTGCATCCTACCCTAGTGACATCTCTTTATACTACTATTTTAATTTATCGAATTTTTTTCTATACAATTATCATAATTGGAATCATTTATTTTCTAAATCATCATCATTATCTTTGTAAAAAATAAACCAAAAAAAATGTAATTTAGCTATTCATATATGTCAAATCAATCAACGATTTTGGTAACAATTTGAGATTCTCATCGTGAACTGTTGATTTATTTTATTCATATTAATAAACTAAATGACATTCCATCTAATTGAATTTTTTTTTAAAATGATCTTTTAATGAAAATTAGAGAATGAATGACTTTGTACAATGGATAAATTTGTATCCCATTATTTCGGGAAAGGTTTCCTCATTATAATTTTTTCCATTAACTGAATCATCATACTAAAAAATTACATAAATTAAAAGGGTGGATATCGATGGATCAGGTTCCTCATTAAGATGGGATGTAATTTTTTTTTTCTTTTACTTTTTATTTGACGTAAGTTTTAATGTGCGCAATGGAGTGTACGTACCGCAGCATTGAGCACAGGGTAATGGTGAACTCAGAGAAAGAATGGGCTTCAGTTGCTTTCTTCTTCAACCCTAAATTTGAGGCCAACATCGGACCGGCGAGTAGCTTGATAACCCCACAGAACCCGCCGCGGTTCAAGCCGGTTTCGATGGAAAATTAAGTACGTCGACGATTTCTTCATCCGCCGTAGGCTTGACGGAAAATTATACTTGGACGAAATGAAAATCTAAAATAATGCTTTATTATTAACGATAATATGTAATTTATATTTGGTATATAAAAATAAATAAAATGAAGAATATATATATATATATATATATCATTAATTACTTCATGGTGTGTGGTGTGGGAATTATAAATCAGTCTGTATAGAATAAAAATGTAGATGGTATGTGGAGTACTTGATTATAGTACGTGCATTGCCATGCATGTTTGAAACCCTAGCTCTTTTGGGTACATATAGTCAAGGATGAAAATATCGATATCGACGAATATATCGCTAGCTGAATTTACGGATATCTCGCCCCAAATATCGTTATCGATATCGATATCATTTACGGTCAACAAAAATGACGGAAATTCGATCTAAAAGTTGGAAATTTGGAATGAAACTTTTGGAAAATCTTAAGTATCCAATAATGGTTATATAGGACTAATAAAAACTAAAAAATGACGTTTATATAATAAATATATGACAATTGTTTGATGTAATATGATTCTGCTGATAACTAATAATATAAAATCTTAAATATAAATATAAATATAAATTGAAGTGAGTTAATATAATTGAATGTTAAAAGGGTTAAAAACATAACAATAAACATACAAAAATTCAATGTATAAAAATGATAAAATAAGTTTAAATATATTTAATATTGGAAAAAAAATGAAAAAATAGGGTCAAATTTTATTTTAAAAATTGGAAGTAAAGGATTATATAAAATTGAACAAAAAATGGAAAAAAAAAACAACCTTTGAAAAATTGGAATAAATGAATAAAAAAGGAAAAAACAAAAAAAATAACAATTAATGGCAGCCAGGGGGGTCGAACCCGAGACCCCCCCAAATGAATCCAATAACCCAAACCAACTCTGTTGGGCTGGATTTTGTTAAATTATATAACGTCAATTATATAAGTATACATATTAACGGGCTAGCAACAGTCTCCCCCTACCTCCCGCCAGGTCTGCAACTCGGGTTTTTCGACCCGGCGGCATGACCCGACGATATATCATTCGATTTAAGTTCGATTTTTACGAATTAATAGTGCATTTTCATCGTTTTGATCTTAGGAAAGGATCGGTTGACTCAAAACATGTCAATTGTTCGATATTTCGGCGAATTTCTTTCCCCCCTTCTTATATGCCGCCGACCCAAAATACCGAAATTTCAGCGACATTCACCGATATTTTCATCCATCCATATAGTAGATGGTATGTGGAGTACTTGATTATAGTACGTGTATTACCAATGTATGTGCGTCTACGAAAAGAATTAAATGCAACAAATAATTTATAAAATGTCAAAACTTTATAGATTACGAATCGAATTTGCATTGCATCTACACAACTCAAGATTCTTTCTTGGGCCTAGTCTTTTGAGCTTTTCTTTATTTTGGATATGACTTATGGGCCCAAAGCTTCAATGCAGGCTTGCCCAACTCCACTTCCTTGACCTGATTGTGTGACACGTGTCTACCGCTAAAATTTGAAGTCACTCGGCGAATTGCAATGCCTTGAGCGCTGTTCTGTTTGAGACTTTGAGTACATAAAAGGATTAGAGAGCTCGCGAGGGATTGAAACGCAAGAGTTTCACAAAAGAAACGCCAAGAAAGGAAAGAGAGCAAGAAACTGAACCCTAAGAATGGTGGTCGAAGACCCACCCAAGTCTTCAGCTGCAGAAGATCAGCTTAAAACCGAGACAAACCCGAAACCAAGGGAAGAGGATGATGAGCCCGAAGAAGGAGAGATCGTGGGCGACGAAGAATCGGCGTCGTCGAAGCCGTCGAAAGGAATAGCACCTCAGTCTCACGCTTTGGAGCATTCTTGGACCTTCTGGTTCGATAGCCCCGCCGCAAAGTCTGCTAAGCCTAAGCAAGAGGATTGGGGCAGCACTATTCGCCCGATCTATACCTTCACTACCGTCGAGGAGTTCTGGAGGTCACACTTCTTTTTAGTATTAATCTCATTATGTTTTGTTACCTAATTTATTTTATTTTCCTTTTAATTTTGTTTGGTTGGAAAACTAATAAGTTACAATCTTTTGCGGTTTTTGTGTGTTTGTTTGTAATTTTGTGCCTTGGGGCCTATTGTGATTTTCTTTTCGTTGGGACATATGGGGATTTTGCAAAGGAAAGGAGCTGTTCTTTAGCTATGTTCCTTAGCACTTTTCGCTTTTCCGTGTTTGTTTGCTATGTTCTTTAGCTATTTGATCTATTTAGCATAAGAATTATGGACCTTGCATTGCAAACATATTGAGCTTGCAATATTCCCTGCTGAGAGAATTACGTAGACAGATAGTGATTGCCTTGGAAATCTTATGTGCAAGTGTTGTATCTGTTTTCTTGGTTTCCTGTTATCTTGTCAGTTAAATCATGTGTGATGGGATTTAGAAGTTTCCTGATTATTCCTGATCTGGTTTATCGTATTTCATAATAATGAAATCATCTTTCATTGATTTTACTCCTTAGTTGATTGAAGGTTCGTTTTCTACGTCCGTATGTTGATCTCACATAATGATAACTAGTCTTTTTGTATTTAATGGGATTCTTTGTTAAGTATCAGTGTTGGATGTTTTCAGTCCATGCGTTGTTGATTAGGCAATTATGCCTATATAACTGTATGAAATAATACATTGTGATCATTAGATATGCCACTGTCGAGGGGTTGAGCTGCCAAGCTGCACAGGTAGAAAATTTTGTGGGGATCTTGTCTCAAGGACAAAATTCATTCTAAAGTTCTGTTTGGTACAATTAAGGTGTAATGTTGAGTCCTCTGGTCGCAGAAGTATACCACTGAACTCTATGTAACAAGAGCTTACATGGAACTGCACTTCTTCTCTAGTTCTTGTGCTTGTTGTCCTCCTCTGTTTATATATTCTCTATAACCACTCTCAATTTGCTCATGAGATCTGTTTTGCATTCAGCATTTACAATAATATACGCCATCCAAGCAAGTTGGTTATGGGGACAGACTTCCATTGCTTTAAATATAAGATTGAGCCAAAGTGGGAGGATCCTGTCTGTGCTAATGGAGGAAAGTGGACTGTAACTTTTCCAAAAGGGAAATCTGATACTTCTTGGCTGTATTCGGTATGGTCTCAACAGAAATTGATATACATGGTTCTTTGATATTTTTTTTTGTGTCATCTAATTGTTTGTATTTTCTTGTACTAGTTGCTAGCAATGATAGGAGAACAATTTGATCATGGAGATGAAATTTGTGGAGCAGTTGTCAATGTCAGAAGTAGACAAGAAAAAGTAGCTCTTTGGACGAAGAATGCAGCAAATGAAGCTGCTCAGGTAATTTTTCCTATTGTCCCTGTATATTTGTGTATTGCATATTTGAAACATGCAAAAGGCTTCATATTCATTCAGTAGCGTTTATGGCATCGCATTTAATGATTCGTGTTTAATATTTCTCTCTGTAAATCTGTCAGCACCCTTTGTCCTTTCTACTACCTTCCTCATTAGAGTAAAATTCAAGGTCTTCATCTATAAAGGTGGAAGGTAATGTAGGCCACTTGCGCGTAATATATAGGAATCTATTTTGACTATATGCTTTATGGGTATAATCGAAGCACATACAAGATTCAGTTTTTAGCTATTATCAACTTTACATGAACTGTTGAGCTGGACTTGTCACCTACTCCAAACAGTGAGGTCAGGGAGTGGCTTTCTAGGCAGCTGCTTTGAGAATAGGGCACAAGTCAAATTCATTTATGAAGCCCATCTAATCTAATTTGGTTTTAAAATTTGCTGTGATGTCTCATGAAATTCGCTTTCTTGCTTCAGGTGAGCATTGGTAAACAATGGAAAGGGCTTCTGGATTACAATGAAACTATAGGGTTCATATTTCATGTAAGTTTTTTGTTCTCATGTATATCCATCGTTGTACTACGCATTGCATGATAATTTAGGTGGCTCATAAACAATACTGTGTTTTGGTCTGGTTAAGTTTTTTGTTCTCATGTATATCTATCGTTGTAGTATTCATTTCATGGTAATTTAGCTGGCTCATAAATAATACCGTGTTTTGGTCTGGTTTTGCAGGAGGATGCAATGAGACACGAAAGAAGTGCGAAGAATAAGTACACAGTCTGATGTATAGTTGTTTGCTACTGCGCAATACTTTCTAACTGCCACAGCATTCTATGCTAGGATGCAGACTGATTCTAGCTAAATTTTTGCTTCCTTTCCAATTACAGATTTTAGACTTGAAATTGTCGTTCTAAGATGTGAATGTACAATGGTTATGAGTTGTTTACTTTCAAGTTCAACCCCTATTAAATATTCCCCTTAAAATTTACTCATATATTACTTCCCCCTATCACTATAGTGCTAGTGGCTTAAGTATGGTGAGTTGCTGCCAAACTGAGGTTTCAGACTGAGGTTTCATATTCAATTCTCGTGAAAAATATGTAATTCCATGTCCAATGCATACATTCACATGAGAAAACATGCAACAAAATCTTGTCTTTTTGTGTTTTCCAGAGAAGATTATATCCCATTATCTGAATACTATTATATACTAGTAACGCCTCCAGTCGACCAGTACACCACGAAATAACGAATACTATTTACAGCGGTTCTTTTCCCTCTCATTAGACTAATACAGAATATCCCGAGCTGGGAGAAGGGAACATATATACAAACTCAAAATACGACTGGAAGGAAACCACTTGTTGGATCAAAAAATCTCCCCTTCCTCCCCTTCCTCATTCAGGATAGATTCATCATCTTCATCTCCTGAATATTCAGCCTTAATGAATAAACCTATCTGCTCCAATGGGGATCGGAGGTGTGCTCGTCCAAACACACCAGACCCGCTATTATAGTTGAGAAGAGGACTGGTTGGAGAGAGCCCAGTTAACCTTTCAAGTTCCTCTAGGATATCCATGTTCGGCTCAATCTCAACTGTTCTCTGAACCTGGAAAAAGGGTGACACTCGGATTAAGACCACGAACATTGAAAAAAAAAAGTAACATACATGCAAAGATGGAAACAAAGGAGTACTTTTTCGACTGCAATTCGAGCTTCTTCTCTTTCTCTTTCCCGTTGCAGCTTTAACTCAGTCTCAGCCCTCATTTGTGTGGCAGCTTCAGCGGCTCTTAGTTCAGCCTCAATCCTTTTCTTCTCTGTAATATTGTAAACTTGAGATCAGAAGTTAAAATAAAGGAGGCTGGCAGCAGGACTAACAAAAAGATCTCTATGAAACTTCACCCCTTCATGAAATTCGGAATCAATATTAACAAAAAAGATGGAAGAGACTCAGGAATTACACCATGGTGAAAAGGCCACAGCAGAATGTGTGAATGCAAAAATATTACTGATCATGGTGTATACAACTTATCGACCTAATGAACGTATACCAAGCAAGAACACTGGAAAGGAACATCCCAAAGCGAGTACCTCGCAGACACAACATAAACTTCACGTAACCATTTTCTAATTACCAGGAATAAGACAAAAAAAGGAAATCCTGAGGTTAATCTAATACAGTGTTGTAAGTTATAACCAGTGGTTGTGGTTATATATTTATTCAATAAAGAATCCAGAGACTCAAAAGATGAAAAGAATTAGGATACGTATGGATGAGGAACTTGAAAGTACCAAGGGATTTAGGCTATATTATAGTATAAACGACTAAATAGAATGCTTGTAAGTAACTAATTGAGTAACTAGCAAGGGAGAGGCAATACATGAGCATAATGAAACCACTAAACAAGGGATTTCCAAAGTAACACCTACCAAGGTGATACTTACAAATCCCTCTAAATGAATTGCATCTAATTATTTGCAAATTCCTTGGTACCTCGAAGTTCCTTAGTTTTAAGTTTTTGACTAACTTTACTTAAATCCCTAGCCCTTTGAAGTTCCTCATCCAAACAGACTTAAGGAAGAAACAAAGCCAGCATAGGTTACAAAACAAAATCAGAACATTTGGGGCACAAAGTAAGTTAGTTTAGGTCACCTTCCCGCTGCCTCCTCTCCAATCTTTCCTTCTCCTGTTGCATCCTCATTGGATCACGTCTATCACCCTGGATATAAGGAGAAAACATTTAAGTAAAAGAAAACCCTGAAGAACCGGAAATCACAAGATTATTCTCACTAAGCAGCCAACAGGCCTTAAATAAACTGGTTCCCCAACAAAACAAAGCTTACATGATCTAGGAGCTTTTCTTGTTGAGCTTTCCAAATAATTCCAGCAAAGCGCCTCTTTAGCTTTGCAGCACGGAGAGCCTTTTCTGGTGATAGTTGAACATCAAAAAGAGAAGTTCTCCATCCTGTAAGAAATTAACGCCAATATAATAAGCCCAAATATCCCATGGACACTGACAACAACTTAGTGTTGGCCTTGATGGTGAATAAGCATACCTTCTCCGGAATCAGCATCTGTAACTGGAGCTGTAAGTTGAGGACTAGGACATATGTTTTCGTCATCCAAAGTACTCACAGCCCCTTCAGATAAATTCCAAAACCATTCCAGTACTCAGATTAATTAAAAATAACTGGTTAACCATCATAATGTAAGAAAATTGTTGCGTCATCTCACCATCAGATTCGGGATCTGACTTAGTCATCTGGGATGTCGACATAGTTTTTGCTTGGCAATCCTAGAATTAGATATAATAAAATAAAAATTGAATTAGCGCTGCAAACCATTAGATCTTTAGAGACTCTCAGGGACATCAATAGAATATTGCCACACATACCAATCTAGATACGTTCACATTAGACAAGTGATGATCTTTGCCCATTGACCTCTCAGAAGACATGTCTGAACCAAAAGAATAAAGGACATAAATCGATTTTTCAACAAGGTACTATAGAGCAAGAAAAATGCAGCAAAAGAAAACCAACTAACCACTTAAAGAAAGATGGGCTGAGTCACTAGGAAGCGTGCATCGACATCTAATGTGGCCGCATGAACCGCATTTTCTGCCAACCATGCTTGATGGCTGGTTTGAAGTCATAGATCCTGAAGCTGGTCTACTGCCACAATCAGTGCCTATATGACACATTTTGAATTAGCACATCTGAAAAGCCATAAAGTATAAACTTAAGTCTGCCACTGCATACCTCTACTGATGTTCCTTGTTAACTTGGGAGTGCAATTCTGTGCTGTTTTAGAATGTTCTGCCTACACACATAAGGCATAATATATATAATACTCAGACAGAAAAAGGCAAAATGAAAACTTAATAAATTAACTAACAATCTATGATAATAGCATATAAACCATCCAAGCCACCATCTATTCTCTGAAGCCTAAAAAACCAATTGAATACATAAATCACAATTTCATGACTATCACTTACCTCACCATCACTTGCACCAGCAGGGACTCCGACCTTCTCTTCTGACGGAATTGACCTCCTAGTCAATACCAAGGGAGGAATTTTACCGGGATCCGTTCTTGTATAAGTTACTTTCTTAATTTGTGCACTCAAAGGTTTTCCCAGTTCAATCTTCGAACTTCCTGGATTTAACTTACCACCTAAAGAACTCCATCGCATCTCAAAAATCTTATTCAAGTTTTGTGCCATCTGATGAAAAGGATTTCCAGAAGGATTATAAAGCATAGCATTAGAAAAGGTCAGTCTGACGTCAGCTGCAAACTCTTCAGTACTAAAATACATATTTCCTTCCAACTTTGATTTAATCGTGCCCAAATCCATAGGATGAGAGATAACACTCAAGTAGTCAGGAATCTTTAGCTTCACTGGATCAACTGGTGTCCTGAAAGGCCAGCCGTCCTTGTGAGTTATCAGAGTTTTTAAAATTGTCGAACACTGCAACTTCACACTTCGATCCATCTTCGGTCTTTTCTCTTTCTGACCCTCAAGAACCCCCGAGGGCCCACGCTTCTTACCACCTGCGACAGAAGTTGCATTTGAGCTGGCGACACTGGATGAAGCCTGATGCCCAGGGTCACAAGAGCTTTCCCTGGGAGCAGCTTCTATTTTTTTCCCAGGATCAGCTTCAATCCTCTTGCAGGCAAACTTAATCTTCAGCTTGTTTCCCGATATCATGGTTTTGGTAGCAATCATAATAAGGAACTTCGTGAATTCACTAACGGAAATCCCAAATCTCAAGATCTTAGAAAGAACTTTATGGCCTCATCAATAACACGGGCACAGGTGTGAGAAAAAACTGCCCTCTACACAAAATTTTGCAGAACATAAGCAGCGCATAAGTTTATGAATGCAAAACAACTGTACAAGTTAATACTTACACAGTAAAAAAATAGTATTTACAGAATCCACCTCGAATAACATGATATAACACTTGGAAGTTCTTCTAGGGTTGATATCACAAAATTTCAATTTCACTGCCTAACTCATTAAACTATAGACAAAGATTGCTTCTGCGTAATTAAATACATCGGAAATTCAGAAGTTCAAAACCAAGAAAAATACACAAGTAACAATGCCCAATTCCTGAACTACCCAGTTACCGAAATCATGCCTTCGAAACCCCCAAAACATAATCCAACAAAATTCGCATAAAAATGAATCCCCCAACCACACAAAAAGAGAAACCCGAAAGTAAAAGCTAACGAGGGAGAAAAAACAGTGAAAAAGCGGACTAAATCCAGAAAAACAGTGACAAAAACCCGAGATCGGGATCGGAGAACTCACCGAGATATGACCCAAGGCCGAGCACTGACGATGGAGAGATTAAGCGAAGCGAGTCACGGAGCGAGAGGGCTTAAAAAGCCCCCTCGTGGGGGGCGGTTATAGGGTATGAAGAAGAAGGCAATAAGTAGGGTTTCGAGTGAGAGAGTGCGAGAATGGTCGAAAAGGAAGAGAGCGAGATGTGTGTGATGATATAAAGACGAAGGGCTTAGGGTTTTATTACAGCTAAGGTTTTCTACGCGTAGACTTGATTGTACGGAATCTTCTGCGCGATATTTATTAGATTCTCTCTCTCTACCGTTTTATCTCCTGGAATTTAGCAAATGACTTTTGTACCCTTGTTAGTTTTTCTTCTCTTTTTTCGGTGCCCTTTCCTATCTAGGACAGAATTGGAATTTCGAGAATTTGCAAAAGTGCCCCATGGATTTTCACGTGTTCTCACTTCCGGTGAAAATTGTTAAAATCTTAACGATTTGATATGATTTAGATTTTTTAAAATTAGAAATAAAACCGTTAAGAAATAAAAATATAAGGATATAGAAAAAATAAAGATACAAAAAAAAAATCAATTCTCAATATTCAAAATTTTATATATTAAGCTTGCTAATTATTGAATAGCAAACATTATCACTATACTAAGATTTATCAAACACACAAACTATTTAATAATTTTTTATTATACTCTTATATGAGTATATATATACTTATATGTGTATATCTAGGTATTTTTTTATTTTTATTATTTTTACTTTGTATTATTAATACATTTAAACATTAATAAAAATTAATATATTCCTTAACGGTTCGGTTTGGATTTAACGAATTTCCAAAATGAAAATCCAAATCCAAACCGTTACTAACGGAACGGTTTGGATTCTCAACCCGTTTGTCTTTTATCCGGTCAAACCTAAAAGGTTCGATAAATAACGGTTTGAAGCGGATCGATTGACGGTTTTAATGGATTCGTGCCTACCCCTACTTCCTTGTATGTGATGTGCTCTACATAGATTTTCCATAATTTATTTTCGAGTGATGTGCTCATGTACCACATCTCACTCCATGCAACTTTTACCTTTCTTGATTCTGTTAATTGTATGTTATTTATACCTCTTATTTTTGTGTAATTTGTGTACAAGAAAAATAATGTGGTTAATTTATCTGGTTTGTGGCCAAGCATAAAAAATAAAAACAAAAACAAACAACCTTACCTATTTTGAGCCATTGAATGAGGCAATCAAAGTATCAAACAAAAATCTTTCGGACCAAAATGAAGAGGACGCTTTCCGAAAACGATCTACAAAATAATGTCGACCAAATGACCAAAATGATGAGGACGTTTTCTGAAAACGATCCACAAAATAAAATCGACCAAATGATAACTCTATTTGTTTGACAGCCAAAATTAGTGACGGAAAACAGAACTAGTGGTGGTATCGCGAATCCTAATTGACACATTGTTTGTCACGGAGATTATAGAACTACGTTGCCTTAAACCTCAACTTGACAGATCAATATTTCGTCGTATCAAATCATTTTAGTGACAGAAGCATAACAAAATCTAACGCATAAACTTTATTGTCAGCACTAATTCATACCAGATTCAGTTCCATATATACCAAATCTGATTACTATCAAGAATGATAGGAAACCAAACATGACTGAGCTTGGTTTGTATTGCATGGCAAGTATAACAAAAAGCAGCTCTCGGGATAGATTTGCACTCGATAAAACTTTTGCAAAATCTGGTACTGTTCCCTCGCCGTAAAATGTCATCGCCAACAAACAATAGTCGGAAATCAATGCCTTCTCCGGCTGCTGCGAGAATTCCGGTTGTCACCTTGTCTTTTACACAGCTGAAGCGATCAATGATCTTCACGCATATGAAACGATCAATGGTTCCCTCAAGTCTTCCCCAGATATATTGCTGTAGTAAAAGTACAGAGCCAACTGAACAAGGCCTAAAATTGTTCCAATACCATTTGGGGCCTGCATTATTCAAAACAAAGAAAGAAGCTACTGATCAGCTACTAATAAGTGATCATATAAGATTAAGAACTTGCTGCATATAAAGAAAAAGTACATGTACTTACATAGAGAAAAGGGTCTTCTTTAAGCACCCCATATGCAGAGAAGGAGAGACTCATCAAGAATGTTGCAAAAGAAAGATTGAACGGCATGAACTCAACGCTTCTTGTTTTGATCACCAATTTCTGAGGAAGGAGAAGAAGAGTACATGACAGTCATATGAGAATTGGTACTGTGTTACTGCATAACGAACAAACTATAAGAGTCGAAACTAAGAGATAACATCTGATTCTTGGCCTATGGGTGTACGGAGAAACTAAGTTTGGTACACTCTTAGGGAGTGCAAGATATTTAGGAGTATATTTTCACAGTAACTAATATGAATTATTAGGTTACTAAAATATTACAATTTATCAAAATAAGTGAAGTCTTATATATGTAACTAATCTTACGTAAACAAAATCTATCAAATCTAGTATGTAAACCAATTCATAATTCAAAACCAAAAACAAATTACTATTAAGACAATATTTACCTACAATTTTCACTACCGCAAATTTAAATAAGAATTTTGGGATGCGAGAAACTAAGTTACCAATATTTACCAACAATTCATGGCCTATGGATACATGGAGAAACTAAGTTAAGCGCATTCATAGGGGATGCGAGATACTTTGGGAACCAATCAATATATTTCGTTCTAA
This sequence comes from Prinsepia uniflora, assembly GCA_032719365.1. Classification (NCBI taxonomy): domain Eukaryota; kingdom Viridiplantae; phylum Streptophyta; class Magnoliopsida; order Rosales; family Rosaceae; genus Prinsepia; species Prinsepia uniflora. The sequence goes on from CM064868.1 coordinate 1,070,075, forward strand.
TTAATCTGAATTCTTGTATTATGGAAATGTTAAAATTTAGGCAACTAATCTAAGTAAACAAAAAATAACAAAACCTAACTTGAAATCCAAGACAGAACCAGAATCTTAAAATAAATCTAACCAAATATAGTAAATAAATCAATTCAAAATTAAAATAATATTTACCGACAATTTTCACTATCAAAAATCGAAGTAAGATTAAAATTTTTTTCGTGGCGAACTTACAATGACAAACAGCGGCGAAGCAAACATGGAAATAAGCGAAGCAACACTCAAGTAGCCAACGAAGTTTTGCCTACTCTCATAGTCAAGTCTCAAGCTCACAAAGACAACCAACGCAAACATCACAAAAACCGCCGCTAACAACCCCACCATCCTCAGCTGCAACGGAGACACATCCGTGTTTAGGAACATCCTCAGATGAAAATTCAACGGACGATTTTTGGGAGAAATTATTACCTTTAATGGTTTTTCGGCGTACGAAATGAAAATGCTTAAGTAGACTAGCTGAAAAAATGCCCCAAATGAATTGACTGTGGCCACCAATATGATCCCAGATTTGACCACAGGCATGCCATACCAGAGACATATCAAGCAATTCAGGAGGGCATAGATGTAAGGCAATCCAGAGAATTGCTCTGTCGATTTGTTTCGGACAATTCTCTTAAACGTCGGTCTGAAAGTAGACATCCATGGCAATTAGTGAGGAAGAACACATAAACAAAAATAAATTTCCACTTGTTGAGCAACTTACATTGGTGATACAAACAACACAAAAGCAAACACATTCCCTGAAGTTGACAAAGAAAGGATGTTAGAACATGAAACACAGTTTGATCATATTTTCTTTTTCATCATAAACCAACAAATCGAAAGCATATTATATACAAGCACGAACTCAAGAAATAGACATAGGTGGGCTAAATATTAACACAATTTTTTTTTTATATCAAATTCCGACAATATTAAGTGAAAATTAACTGATTTAGAAAATATTACTAGTAAAAATACATATTTCATGCAAGAAATAACAAATAATCATGCAATAAATATAATATAAAATACTTAAATTGCAACAAATTATTCTTTAACGTGAACAAGATCATACTCTCCCCAAAAAATTCACAATCCATTTATTTAAATGTAGAACGAATTAATAGGTTGAGCTATATAAACTAACATTACATAAAATTTTTCCTTCAAATTTTCAATTTCGAGGGGACTGGAGCACGCACCAGCCCTATGGTATGGCCCGTCCCTGATTATATAAGACTTTGAAAACAAAATAATTATCGAATAGGCTTTAATTTCGTGGTTTTTTCTATCTGAAATCCGAACTATTTGCCTCTAGCATGCACTAAACAGAAGTAAATATGGTGTGAAAATGAAGGAAGGTACCTGCAATGCCGGCAGCAGAACTGAAACCCAAGTAAACAGAAGACAACCCAGTTGGCAACATCGAAATTTCGATTTCCAAAACCACTGATCTCCTAAAGATTTATGTGTCCAACTCAAAACAGAAGCTCTTACTCTCTCTTTTTTTCTCGTTTATGTATCTTGTAGCTTTGTACATTAATGGTCCAAGGCGAAGGACATGTCATACAGAAGAACAAGACTGAGATCAGTTGAATGACTGAAATGATAAGAGATAAGTGATAGAGCAAGGACATGTCATACAGCCATGGTACCCCGTGGCTTAGATAGAATTCAAGTGGACTCGATCGATCTCTCACTTCCAGCAATCAATTGGTTAAGATTTTTGAGCCACACAAATTATCCACGTTGTATTGACTAGGATCACGTGTAAATAATCTTTTTATATTAAATTTTATAACTTAAAATTAATTATTTTTTAAAAAAAGGCGCCGTATTTAAAGAAGAATTCCAATCGTATATTGGAATATGCAGGTGGCTTTGTTTTTAGTCGGCTAAAATTGAAAGGGTGGTACAAAAACTACAACACAACAAAAGTTGATTGAAAGTTTTAAGTTAATGTATAAAATGGAGCTCTCAGGCCTCCATCATCGTCTTCAAGTTGGTCCCTCAATATAGGAAATTACAATTGTCGGCTAATGCTAAGTTGCTTCATTCTTATAATAGTTTCAAGTTGCAATGTTTTCTTGACTAGAAAGAAACCTTTTTTTTTAATCAGACGATTAAGCATATTTCATTAGATTGGACAAACAAATATATAGATTTGAAGGTCGAACAATAAAAATAACCTAACAAGACAAATAAAATGCAAATGGTAGAACCAAAAAAGTTTATATGCATAAAATAAACAAACAAGAAAACTTAACAGAAACCCTAAATATGAAAATTGGAGAAACTCAACATTTTCAACCGACATGACAGCCACCAAAACATTACAAAACCCAGCACCACCGAAAATAAGGAAGGTGAAACTGAAAAATGGGGTTGCGCAAGCCAACAACGCGTAAAGCGCTCCATAATCCATTCAAGGGGTGCATTAAGCACTTTAAAAGTGACCCACAATCATAGCCTACCGAAGAATATCAGAGGCGAAATTCGGTGGGTCAAGGGATGAAAATTAGTGGTGGAGAATCCAAAGCCGGTCTTGGTAGAAAGCATCTAGTGAGGAAGGAGGGGAGACTTAGGATTTTGTGGATGAAAGTTGAGATGGGGATGGGAGCACAAATCTTGAGAACCATCAATATTCACCAACAATGGCAAAGCAAAAACCTCCACAAATGAGGAGCCAAGATAGACGCCACAAATTAAGGGTGGAGTAACAAGTCAAGACCATAACTGCCATGAAAAAAAAAACTGATGGGAAAGAGGCGGATGTGAAGGCAAAGAAGAGGAGAGAAGTAGAATAAAGAGGAAGGGAAGAGAAGGTGAAGAGGGCGATGAAGAGGAAGCCACTGACCCCAGCCAAAGCCAAGGCCAACAGCGAGGGGCTTGGTGTTTTTTTGCTTCCTGCAAATTGCATGAGAAAGAAGAGAGTATATATGGGGAGAGAAAAGTGACTACAAAGAAACCCTGGGTAACATAAATAACCAGTAGTTTGAAAGGTTACATAGTTTATTTTAGTTGTTGTTTGTTACTTATGTACATTGGTAGAATGTATTTGTGAATCCCAAGCGAATCAAAAATAAAGACGAAATTATACGCATTAAATATCGACTTTCAATTTATAATAATTTATTAATAAAATTAAGATGTACTTATAGATCTCGGTCGAACAAAAAGAATAATTTTTACCTTTTACAATAACTTCTATAAATTTAATTGCATATTATCAGGTTATCATAGAGACCCACCACACAAAGCTACCCTTCCATTTCGTTTAGTCTAAAAAGCTACTAGCCAACAAGAATAGACTGAAACTAATGGAATGTGAGGTGAATGTGGGGAGAAATATGTTGGACAAAAGTCATATGGAGTAGACAAGTTTCGGTCTCATGATTTGGGACTTCAAATTGGCTCCCTGAAAGCCATCATCATTTGGCATTTGAAGTAGGCCTTCCAAACTGTTGGCACTCATCCATTTTTTGTGCTAACTTTGTCAAGATTGATATGAAAATTAAAACTTCATAACAGATAATTATAAGAACGAAGAAGAAAATATGTCGATACAACAAATAAGCTATTTCCCGAGGAAAGAATTCATGGTGAGAAGGTCTTATTAAGTTGACTCGTAATGTTTGACAAATTTACGAATCAATAAACAATTCTAAATCCTTTTACAGTCGATCATTATCTAATACAGCTCTCTCGCTATATTTGAAACTGACATTTCTCCGAAGGGACCTTTTGAATTAAGGCCAAGCATTTGATTCCCGATGACATACTCATATCAAGGGAAAAGATTGAGATTTGTAAATTCTTCACGGAGCGTATGAATCTAGCAATGGATCTTCAATGGTGGAGTCCTCTTTCTCTGGAGATAAATTGCTGTAGTAGGAGTAGAGAGCCAACTGGACAAGGCCTAAAATTGTTCCAATGCCATTTGGGACCTGCATCCAGAAAAATCATTTGAGAAATACGATGAACACAAATTTGCGCAATGCATTTGCTTCTGAAAATGGAATTAATTTGGCATGTCAAAATCTTGATGAAGGAAACAGAGTACTACTTACATAGACAAAAGGATCGCCCTGCATCGCTCCATACACGCAGAACGAGAGACTCACCAAGAACGTTGCGAAAGAGAGATTAAACGGCATGAACTCGACGCTTCTCGTTTTGATCACCAATTTCTGGTATGCATGTGAAGTGAGTTGAGTATACAGAAATTGCAGAGCTTGAAATAAATCTGGGTACGTGACTTAAGAAATGCACCATGGTAACTTACAATGATGAAAAGCGGCGAAGCATACATTGAAACTACTGCAGCAACACACAGGTACCCGACGAATAGTTGCCTCCCTTCACCCTCTAAGAATCTCAAGCTCACGAAGACAATGGACCCGAACGCGGCACAAACTGCTAGCAACAACGCTGACATCCTCAGCTGCGGGAATGTTTTTAGACATTTTAGAGAGCAACAGAGGAATTTCAGTGCCGGACAAGACAGATTTTCGGAGAAATGAATGATCACACGTACCTTGGTGTCTTTTTCGGCGTAGCAGATGAAAATGGTCAAGTAGACCAACTGAAAAACTGCTCCAACTGAATTGATCGTCGCCACCAAAATAATGCCGCTTTTGACAATCGGCATGCCGTACCAGACGCATATCAGGCCATTCAAAAGGCCGTACACGTAAGGCAATCCGGAGAATTGCTCTGTCGATCCGCTTCTGATGATTCTTTGAAATGTTGGTCTGGAACAAAAGACAACAGATTCCCAAAAAAAAAAAAAAAAAAAAATCAGCCAGAATTTTCACAAGTTGCTATTTGTTAATTTTCATTCAAATTTGTGAACAACTTACAGTGGTGACAGATACAACATGAAAGCAAACACATTGCCTGCAATTGATGAAGATAGGGAGATAGGGGTCGTGTTAGAAGCAAAGAAACTTGTATCGTATGAAAATATAAATCTAATTTCGTGTGAAGAAGAATACCAGCAAAGCCGGCCACTGTGCTCCAGCTTAAATAAAAGGAGTACAACCCAGTTAGCAACATTGATCGATCTCTTTCGGTTATAAAAAAATATGCGCTTAATTAGCAAAGGCATGTATGTACTCAACTGCACTAATCTCTCTGTTTCCTCGATAATCTTTGATCAATTGTGCATTTAATGGTCCAAATTGGGGAGGCTTATATACTTGGGAGTTGTGATGACAAACAATCGGGGTGTCCATGTGCAATTTACCTACAACTACTCACCCAGATTTTCCAATATGTGTTGTCGACTTGTCATCTATAGTTCTTCATTTGTTTTGGCTTTACAAATTCGTACTAAGATACTCCTCTAATTACGGCGGCCTAACCTTATTAAAGTATATTATTTTTGAAAATTACTTTTATAAAAATTATTTTAAAACATAACTCTTTAAAATATAGTAAAAATTACTTTTCAAAAAATTACAAACAATATTTTTTTTTAAAAGTAAAATAATCTCAAATTGACTCTAACTGTGTGCCCTAATTGATTAATGATTTGGTTAAATAGTACGTGCAATTAGGATCTGGCTCAAGTTGTGTATAACTGTATATACATTAGGAATCTAGAATTTTAGATTCATGGTCAATCTTATCTCGAGTTAAGGCGACTTTCATTTAGTTTTATTCGGTGGATTATGTATGAACTCGAAGATCTTCTAATTTGACAGTTGATGTCTTAGTTTTATGGGCATGACGATTGATGCGCAGGAAGGTTTGGATTGATTATCCCATCTCGTTAATGCCCATGCTCTCTCGTGATATATTACGTTACCCTACAATGGATGTATTCACTACCTTACGGTTTAAGTTTCTAAATATTGAGCATTGATCCAAAAAAAAAAAATCATGGCCAACTTAGTTTTATTTGGCTACTTAATTGGGCAGTGGAGCCCACCGCCACAGCCTAATTCTAATTTTATATTACAATTTACAATTGTTCTTCTTGCTTCTAGGCTTCTTCTCATACCGGTCCCACCAAGCTAGGGAGTGGGGACACAAGCATGATTGATGTGGAAACTGCTTGAGAGCTGGGGCCCAACGCCAAGTGGCTCTGCCCATGACTACAATAGGGTTACTAACCAACTCATCGCAAATATATATTACATCCCATTCATGTTGTTACATAAAGTTTCTGCCCGGTTAACTGCCAAGTTAATATTTTTTTTTTGTGTGTGAATATTATACTTTATTGATGAGTGAAAAATATCGTGCAATTTGGAAAAAGCTTCATTGTCGAAATTTTCAATCCTTTCCCAAAAAAAAAAAAAAATTCACGCATCAAGTAAGAAAATTCTCCATTGGTATTTGTTCATTGAATAATGGATTATAGAATTTAGATTTTCTACACAATTTACGAATTATAATTATTAAGCATAGATCATACAACATGTATGTAAATAATTTTCATCACTTATATCAGTACGTGGTTTTTTTTTGTTAGAATAATTTTTTTATTCAAAAATAACTTATTTTTGTTAAAAAAAAAATTATTCGAAAACATCTTACGGTTAATATTATATGGATAAATATTGGATCCATTAACAATCCGATCGTTAACGTTATAAACAATTACCTTGCCTTATATATAAAATATTTGTGGCATGATTAGATTCACGGAAAACTAACAAAAAAAAATACACTTGTGTTCCATGTAGAATATATATATAATCACAAAGAAATCATCAACATGGATTTCAACAATCAAGTAGAACATGTGATACGCACATAGATATGCAACACTTTTTTTTTTCTCAATGACAGACACCAACACTTCATTGCCAAAAATTTCCTTTTCGATTTGAGATCTTTGAGTAATTTGTTTCCTAATGAATGCATGAATGAATAGAACTAGGCTTATATCTCAAACCTAGTATAATGTAAACTTCACAAAGGTTGATTTGTTCAGTAGGTGGACCTGTGAAAGAGGGAGGACCTTCATGTTCACCAAATCACCATATAAAAAAAAAATGACTAAAGCGTAAAAGTGATGATTGGACTGACATGATAGCAGCTATGAATTAAAAATCATATTTTGTGTTAATCATGTGAAGCCATTATTGATCGTGCATGGCTCCATTTACAGTCTCTTGAACTCTTGATGAAGATCCATCATTTTATGGCCGCTCAAATTTTCAATGATTGATGGGTTTTTGTTGGCCGTAAGCCGTTCATTTTCTTACACCTGGCACTCCACTCAATATTTTTGGACGTATCTTTTGATCCCTTTTTTTTCTTGTGGTTTTTAACTTTTTATTATTAAAACATGCGACCTCGACATATGGTCGTATACATTTTTGCTGTTTCTTGTGAAGACCAGCACGAGCAATGATATCGTATTGTATTAAAACGTATCTTCTGGTGAACGATATGAAACTATGAATGATGCCATGTAATAAGAACATGAACACATGGTCATGATCACCAAGTAAAACACTGTCCAGGTCTCGTTGGGCCACCATCGGCGTCTCTCACTTGTTCTCATGTGCTGCGTTTCTAATATTTCATATTCTTTAATAATTCGGGTAGTGGAACTGAGTTCCCAGCTGGGCTACTATTAAATATTTTTCAATTCTCTTGTTAAAAAAATAAAACAAATATTTTTTTATGGGAAAATTTCTTATTTGGTTAAATTATTTTTGTTGTGAATTAAAAAAAATCATATTCCACTGGGGCCTTTGGTGCTCAATCTTTTGAGTAAAATTTTGAACACTAATTTCACCTTTGGAAATACTGAAAACAAAACTGTAGTCTCCTCCCCCCCGCCAAACAAACCAGGAACTGAGTACATAACAAGAACATCCCCTATTTCCCGCCAATTTCATTCTCCTTCAACATTGGATCAATGAGATCTCTTGACAGAGGACTCTGGTTCCATGTTTGCGGCAACAATGGCAAAAACCGTGACCGGAGCCTAAGCATCCCCTCTCTTGAGCTTGGTTGAGCAATGTAAGAGTCTACAACTTCATCAGCCCTCAAATCCAGCAAGCTAGCTCCATACAAAAAAACTCTACATGTTTCAAACCTCAAAAAACTACAACAAACAAGCTGTTTCGCCACCAAATAATTTCATCGCTATAACTACTCATGGAGTCATTGGTGTTGGCTTCTACTGTATTTGCATGACTAGTAAGTATATCAACCAAGCAACTCTAAATCCCCATTTAACATCACCAAGGAATTGAATACTTAAGACAACTTTCAGCTCCAATCACTAAAACTTCTTCAAAATTCTGACATTTCTCCTGTCTTTCTGTACCAAAGCCAAATAATTTGTTCCCAGCGACGAATTTGTCAACTTGATTCGACTGTATTGAGTATATTAAGCTTGTAAATTTGTTCACGGTGCGTATGAATCCAACAAAGGTTGTTGTTCACTTGATTCGTCTTCTTCTTCGTCTTCAGATGCATTGTTATAGTATGTGTACAGAGCTAACTGGATAATGCCTAAAAATGTTCCAATGCCATTCGGAATCTGCATCCAAAATTTCATAAACCCGGCTTAAAAGAGTGATAACATGAACCACTCAAATTGCGAATTTCGGAGACAAGGACACTTACATAGACAAATGGGTCGCCCTGCAACAAGCCGTACACACAGAAAGAGAGACTCACCAAGAAAGTTGCAAACGAAATATTAAACGGCATGTACTCAACGCTTTTCGTCTTGACCACCACTTTCTGTAGAAGAGATCAATGAATTATGACATGAATGAGAAAAAATTGCAGAGAAAATCTAAGTGAGAATTGTTGGAGAGGAACTCACAATGACAAACAGTGGCGATGCGTACATGGAGATGACTGAAGCGACACTCAAATATCCCACAAACATTTGCCTCAAATCCCCATCCATAAATCTCAAGCTCACAAACACAACCAAAGCAAATGCAACAAATACTCCTCCTCCCAATCCCAACATCAGCAACTGCAATCCAACATTGTACACAAAAAAAAATGAACTTGTAAGTTGAAGAGGGATTCAAAGGTAGTGAGTGGGAGAAACATATGATTTGCTGATGAATTACCTTAACTGTTCTTTCGGCATAGGAGATGAAAATGCTCAAGTATGCTAACTGGAAAACTGCGCCAACAAAATTGACCGTCGCCACCAATATGATCCCACTCTTTACAAAGGGCATGCCATACCACACGCACAACAAGCAATTCAAGAGCCCGTAAACATATGGCATTCCTGAGAATTGTTCTGTTGACCTGTGCCTGATGATTCTCTGAAATGTTGGTCTGCATCAAAACAAAAACAAAAAACCGAAAAATCAGTCGGCGAAATGCAAAAATTCCCAAAAGTTTGTGAAATTTTGGAGTGACTTACAGTGGTGACAGATACAACATAAATGCAAATACATTGCCTGCAGTTGACACAGATGGATGGGTGTTAGATTGTTTCTTGCATATCTACCGGAATCTACCAGAATCATTCCGGTAGATATGCAACTCGAGTATACATCACATGGTAGAAGCATATCAATGCAGATTGGTCGATCATAGAAAAACGGGAAGTGATTTTTACTCTGCTATTTTATCTTCACCGCACTCGTTCATTTTTTTTTCTAAACGTAAATAAAAGCAGAATCCAAATTAAGAACAAATTGTGGCCATAGAATAAAAATTGAGGGTATGATTGTATAGATTCCCAGGAAAATTTCCCCTGCTTCTCGGTAACCAAACTTGTTTTAATGGACTCCAAATTTACTCTTCCTCAAAACCCAATTTCCCAACTTTGATCCCGAACTGACATCTTAAACAAGACAAACATATCAAGCAATCTGAAACATGTCTGTTGTGCCAGATGTGAAGAATTGCCATAAAGCATACGACTTTCGCCTTAAAATTAATAATTCAACCGAAGTAAAGTTCTTGATCCTCAATAGGATGATACAAAGTTGTTCAAAACAATCATCGGTACTGTTTCCAGAAAACTCAAAAACCCATCTACACATATATATATATATATATATATATACACACAAGAACAAACACACACATATGTATATGTAATGGAAAAAAAAAAGTAAAAAGAAGAAAAAAAAAAAGGAAGAAGGGTACCAGCAAAGCCGGCGGCAGAACTCCAAGTTATGTAATCAGGGAACAAACCAGTTGACAACATGGATCTAAATCTATGAATAATCAGAACCAGTAATTTTAAAATGTATGTACTGAGTATCCTCTCACAGCTAAAATACCAGAGAGAATCTTTCTCTGGTTTCTCTATAATCTTCTAGATTTGAAGATTAATAATGGTGCTAAGGAAGGGGAGAGCTTTATATTAATTTACCTGGTGTTAAAGAGAACTGAGGGCCGCTATTGGTTGTAAACAACCGAAAAAAAAATAGAGAACTGGGGGCCGCCATTTGATATTTCTACCAACTTCATCAAATTTTTGAGTATCTCATAATATATATAGTCTTTCACGTTGTTTTGTTACGTCATTAACGCAAATAAATTTGTAAATATTTTTTCTATAAATATACTTTATAACCGAGATCTAGGAAAATTCAAACGTTTCCAGTAAATTTTGGTTTCTTGAAACAAGAAAAAAAAGTAAATCTTTGTTTGTAAAATCCATTTTTTATTATTGTATCTTTCCATTTTAGTCGGTGTGTTAAACTTTTTTCTATTTTGTTTCATGTGTTTAGATTTGTTTCCAATTTAATTATAATTACAAATTTTCTCTAATTTGCCTTCAAATCACCAACCAAAAAAAGGTGTCAATTCATGAATTAATGGCTGCTGAAGATCATGCCTATAGCCAAATGTCATTTCATTTTCACACCAGGAAGGTTAGGACATAGAATTAAAATTCTCACACATTTATTTAAAATTCGAATTCTCTCTCGTTTAAAGATAAATTTTACACTTATTTTGTGCGTATACAAATGTGACGATATTATATAAATGACAAACTTCATCGTATCAAGATATTTATATTAACTTTGATTAGAAATTAGAAACTGAGATAAAGTTTTTTTTAGTATAAAGTGAATGATAAAAAATTAGGTTTTTTTTTAGATCTTTATTTATTTTTATTTAGTTATATTAATTTAAATATTATTTTAACTGAAAATAAATTATTCAAATAGTTAAATTACATAAAATTTTAATTTTTATGTTCCATCAAATTCTAATCCTTATTATGCCACCGATAATAATGCAAATATTGCAATTTTAATTAACTAAGCCAACTTGAAAACTTTTGGACCATTTGTAGAATATTCATCATCACCCCCTAAAATGCATGATTAAAGTGGTACAGCTAGGAATTGGGTGGGTACAGCTAGGAATATTGAGGGGTACATCTAGGAATGGAAAATACCTCATACCAATTTGTGGCCTAGATATAATTCAGGTGGACTTGTTTTATATTCTCATATCTCAGCCATCAATTGGTACACCAAAATTATCAACAATTTTTGGGACACCAAAATTATCAACAATTTTTGGGACACCAAAATTATCAACAATTTTTGGGACATACAGTATACGACCAATCAAAATCTATCTATCAGATTCAGATGTCTGGTTTTTGGTGTGGGTTTTCACATACATGCCCACAACTAGGCAGAAGGCAGATGGCAGATGATAATATTGCTACAATTTACATGCGCCCTATTTGTCCCCTTCCAATTATTTTGGTACATGTCTCTCTCTTGACACACTGTTTATTACAACTACAATAATGTTAACCAACAAATATCATGCTCCGAGTCATGTCCACCTCTTCCAATGTAACTTCCTGGAACCTGGCACTTCAACTTTTCGACATCATATACAGATATACTTTTTCACATGTCGAGCCAAAAATAAAATTTGTATCAATTTTTCATGATGTTATGTGTAAATCAGATATATCATAGCGAATTCTTCTTCCTCGTAATATATTTGACCATGGAATTCACCAAGTGATATTCCAGGTAAATGTGTATATAATCTTCGTATGTCCGAATAAGTGATCCATCGAAATAATGAATCATCACTGATATCGACACATTTAAGATCGTCAAATGTTCGAGAGTTTATCTATCCATTCATTTTCCTTTTTTCTTGTTGCTGAATATCTAATTCGTACACATCTCCTCTTTATTTCTCGATTACCAACTACAAGCCTACAACATCACATCCCCCAATCCCAACCCTAACCCCAACCTAATATGTACATACTATACATGGAAATGTTGACAAGTTGAAATTTTTATTTTAAAATTTTGACATAACTTTATACGAGACGCGTGCTTTCTATTTATCGAGAATATCTAATTTTACTTAATTTTTTTAATTAGGTAGTCCAACAGAAGATTGGAATATGCATGAGTGGTTTGTATACGTCGGCTAATTTGAATGGGGACAACAAACAAGTACATGGAAGTCTTCATCAAAATTTCTTCCCTACTCATGCACAACAAAACGGACCTTACATTATTTATACTTTTTCTACACAAGAGGAAACTTTTTGGTATTATATTTTTACATTATTTATGCTCAATCATACGTCATCCTATTTTTTTATAAGAGTATTTTATTTTCATATAAAAATAATTGTATAACGAAAGTAATAATTCCAAAATTTAACTATGATTAAGTGGAAGCTAAGATTAAGGTGTAGGGTCCAAAGGTGGGCCAGGTGGGCCCAGGTGGGGTCAAGTGGAAACATTATTGAAGTTGGCTTCATTCATAGTCATTTGAGGTCCATGATTTTGGGATCCATTAAGAGGATCCATTAAGATTCCACAATTTCAATAATTGCTTCACCTTTGCCTTCTTCATTTGCATAATGCCAAATTAGTGAAATGCTTAAATCGTTTACTCGTCGTTTTTTTTTTTAATCAAAAGTTAGGGGAAACACCTACCGATGTTATCGTATTATATTAAAACGGTATGTCGTTTATCAATCATTCACGCAAGCACCATTTGGATTCTTCCACTTGTTTGCTATGGGGTTATTTATTTATTTATTTCAATTGGAACCTCCCAGCAAATGATTTCGGGTTTAATTTGTGTAGAGTTTGATAATAATTTATTATTGTATAATTATAAAATAGTGGAGTTATATTAATATTCGCTAATAGAACTTTAGGCATCGCGAATATCCAATGAGATGTACACAATGGTAATTTTCATTCTCACATGTAGATATCATATTTATATATTTTATAATTAAGTGATGATATTAAGACGAAATGAATTGTGTTAATTTACACAATTAGCCTATCATTAGTTCTAGAATATAAACTAGCAATTAAGTCCGCGCGTTACCGCCGAGTTGTTGAATTGAGTATAACTAATTTTTCATAAATGAGCAGTGATTTTTTTATATATATAAAAGAAAGGAAAAAAAAGGCAGAACCGGTAAAACACGGTACGGGAACATTGTTTTTAAAAAAAAATATATATTTTTAATGATTTTTTAATATGTATAAAAGGAAAAGAAAAAAAATATAAAGGAAAAGGAAAATAAAGGAAAAAGGAGAAAAAAAATATAAAGGAAAAAAAAAAGGGCTGAAGTGGAAAATCACTGTAGATCTACAGTAATTTTCCCACTTCTGTTTTAGATAGGTATAATATCATTCTTTTCGTTTGCAAGAGAAAATATATCGTTGTACATATATGCTGATATGTTTTTTATACCAAAAAAAAAATAGGAACTTAAAGGTAGAATCTTATTGGGCAATTATTATTAAGAAAATCAAAACAATACGCTTGATCGGACGAATCATCTAAAGTTCTAACATAATGTTTTGGAGTTGGTGACGAGTGTACCAATTTGATTAAAAAGTCAGTAACAAAATTAGTTTCACGAACATCATGCTTGAAGAAAATATGATGAAATCTTGTAGCTAGCAATCGCAAGTTCTGAACAAGAGTCTTGAGCCTCCATGAGAGTCTTGAGCCTCCATGGTGTTGATATGCTTCTATTGACATCATCATCCATCAATATTTTGGAATCAACTTCAACCTCTCAACATATTGATATGGTATCATAAAAGAACAACTTTCTGAGGGCCACCAAAGAGAGTCATGGCATCCCTTCAATAATGAGTATAAAAGTAATTCCACCTTGGACATACAAATATCCAATGAGCTACACAAACGAAATTTTCATTTTTCAAATGTAGATTTCATTGTCATTTATAGGAATTGAATCCAAAATTTCTCAATACTTAATAAACACAAATATTACTAGTGACGATAGAGAAATATAATTAGCATTTTGAAAAAATCCATTATGGGAAAAAAGATGCATAGTGATTTTGCTAGATGACTAAATTTTTATTTTTTAATAAAAATTAGTTTCTATCTTTGAAAATACTTATAAAAGTTGTGTGTGTGTGTTTTTTTTTTCAAATAGAAAAAAAACAAGCACAATTGCTTGGAAGTTGGAACCAATCAACTACATTTCCCGCCATTTCCTTGTCATTTAATTTGGTCTCCCTCGCTTTTCTTCATAATTACCCTTGCGGCCTTGCTTATCCCAATGGCCAATAAACCCGCTGTCCCCTTTAATTCGTCGTAGCAGATGAAGCCATTTGAAGAGAGCTCATAGACGCCTTGTCTGCGATTTTGACAAGGAAGGAAGAATGGGGATTCAAGGTCTTTTGCCGCTATTGAAATCGATAATGGCGCCAATCCACATCAAGGACTTGGAGGGCTCTTGTGTGGCGGTCGATACCTACTCTTGGCTCCACAAAGGGGCCTTGTCTTGCAGCAGAGAGCTATGCAAAGGCATACCCACCTCCAGGTCTCTCTTTATTTCTACAATTTTCCCAATTGGGACCGTTTGTTTTTGTTTGTTTACCATCTGGGACGCTAAGTAGCTGAAATTTCGATGATTTTATCAAAATCT